>JAOPHQ010001990.1:5000-577500 GCA_030340625.1 Merluccius polli | reverse complement strand
TTCGTGTGGCGCGATGTCTACCGAAGTGGGTAATACATTATACACTGTATCATAGAACATTGACATTTATAGCCGCCATGATTAACCGTTGTTGAGGGGGGCGTGTGTGTTTATGTTGAATTGCCGTAAAGCAGTTTGTGTTTCTCGCTCGTTCTCGCTCGTTCTCGCTCGTTCTCGCTCGTTCTCGCTCGTTCTCGCTCGTTCTCGCTCGTTCTCGCTTCTCGCGATACTTCCCATTTCCAATTTACCGGGACGGTAGTCCCAAAGTTGCAAGGCTGGTTTTCCACCTGGGGGCGCTGGGGGGAGCGGGGATAGTCACCATTAACACCGGAACAGACCATTTAACCATCCAAATGATTTCCAGACGGGTTTATTAAGTTGAAAAAGTTGCCCCTTTAATGTTCAGGATTTGTCATATACTCATTTTGTATATTGTCTTCTCTCTCTCTGTGCTGCACATTTGGCTTAAAAAATAAGCATAATCTGTGATCCAGCTCACCCTGCCCTCCACCTATTCAAACTCTCCCCTCTGGCAGGCGATACAGGACAATACATGCACGCACCACAAGACTGAAAAACAGCTTCTTCCCCAAAGCTGTCAAATTGTTGAACATGGCCTCTCTCTACCACTCTACCGTGCAATTGTTAGATTGTATGCTACTAATTATTTACTGTTTATTTATTCACCGGTTGAACTATGAGTATTGCTCTTATTTTTATATTGTTCTTTCTATATTGTTTATAATAAAAAGGAGTGCCATTGTAATTTTGTTTTGCACAGCTGTACAATGACCGCAAAGTTTCTTGAATTTGAACTTAAGGGACTGTGTTTGTTTGAAATTAAATGTTTCAGATTGCAGTAGACAGCAAACGGAAACAAGATATGGAACGTACTGTCCTACTACGCCTACTACTGGCGGGAGTCACAAATGCAGTTCACCTTCACTACCATTAATGGCTTGCAAAATATACAAAATACAAGGATAACAAAAATATATACAGGGGTGCGCTACTTCTTTTAAGGTTTTTCACTTTTCCCACATATCTGGGGGGGGGCGGCAATGGCTCAGGAGTTAGAGTGAATTGTCTGGCAACCGGTGGGTTGTTGGTTTGATCCCCAGCTCCTCCTGGTTAAGTGTCACTGAGCCTAAGACCCCTAACCCTAACTGCTCCTGGTGAGCTGGCTGTTGCCTTGTATGGCTGACACCGCCGTCAATGTATGATTGTGTGTATGAATGGGTGAATGTGAGGCAAAATTGTAAAGCGCTTTGATGGGCACTGGTCTGAAAAGCGCTCTATAAATGGAGTCCATTTACCATATGTCTCTCTCTTCCTCCCCAGCTGGACCCGGGCGCCAGGTGCTCTACTCCCTGGCCGACTCGGCTGGCGGCTCCTTCTCCATCGACGGGGCCACGGGCGTGCTGGCCCTGGAGCGGCCCCTAGACCGCGAGTTGCAGCCCGCCTACCTGATCACGGTGCGCGCCTCGGACCAGGGCAGCCCTCGCCTCTCCTCGCTGGTCAATGTGACGGTGACCGTGCTGGACATCAATGATAACCCGCCTGTGTTTGAGCGGCGTGACCAGCTGGCCACCGTGCCTGAGGACGTGGGCGTGGGTACGGAGGTGCTGCGTGTGTACGCCGCCAGCAAGGACATCGGCACCAACGCTGAGATCACCTACAGCATCCGCTCAGGCAACGAGCACACAAAGTTCCACATCCACGCCCTCACAGGTGAATGGAGGAATACATATACCGTTGTTTGTGATACTTCTTTTCCTGTCCCGATAAATTCAACATGTCGCCTCATCGACATGGAGATCTGGAAATCTGTTAGCTAATATGCTGTCATTTAGAGGTGGGAAGCATTGAGGCAAAAGCAATCATTTTTTTCCCAAGCCTGTAATTGGTGTTGCTATACTCCAGGAGAAAAATATCACATGCAGCGTTTGTATGTGTGGCAGTTTACCCCTGCCACACGCCACCTTAGTGGCTTTTGCTGGGGCCCTCCAACAGATGTTGATATAAGTCCATTTATTGGAGATGGCAAGATGGTATTCGCCGAGCAGATGTAACATATTGCCATGACAGAGGCTCTCTCCTGAGTGTGTGTGTTGATAGATGGTTTATTCTGGGTGCCATGATTGCTCTGCACCATAGGTGTGCAGCCCCACCCAGCCCAGAGTCTAATCAGTCTGACTCAGGCCAGGTGAGGCTGTAAACCAGCTATCAACCACACACACTCCACATACACTCCACAATATTATTTTCAAACTTCCTGGGGTTATGCATCAGTAACTCAATCCGTCAAAGAGCATGTAAAACTAATCAACTCTCTCTCTCTCTCTCTCTCTCTCTCTCTTTCTCCCCCCATCCCAGGGTCCATCCTGGTCTCCCAGCCCCTGGACTACGAGGTGTGCCGGGACTACTTCCTGACAGTGGAGGCACGCGACGGCGGCACACCACCACTCAGTGCCGTCACCACCGTCAACGTCAACCTAACGGACGTCAACGACAACGCGCCAACGTTCGACCGTGACCTCTACACCGCTGTGGTGTCTGAGGACGCCGCCATCGGGGAGTCGGTGGTTAAGGTACGAGCCTCTCCTCTCTCCCCCTCCTCTTTCCTCGTAGAAAGTACTCGTGTTAGTCTAGCAATATTTTCCCAAACATCATGAAGATAAACTGAGTTGTTGATGCCCCCGAAAACAAAATCGGCATATGCCTACAGCTTTCAAAGGCTATTGGACTGCCATCGAACACAGTGATTTCGACAGAGCATACAATATATACAATATAGCCACTGTGTTATGTGGGTTGTTCATTTAATGATGTAAGTCTCGGTGAGACGAGATGCAATCACGTAGTATAGTTGGAAAGTTTGACTAGCTTGGCTGTGGAGCACACTGCAGCAATCGAAGCCCAATGCGGCGCTTCTGATTTGGCAAACCTGCCATTTTGTCTGTGCGAACGCGCCGATTCCGATTTTTGTTTTACTCTGTCCTGGCCATATATTGGCAAATGTAGTAGTGGTGTGTCCAGACTAATTTAGTGGCGGCAGTTTGATTTAGGGGCAGCACTCTAATGTAGGGGCGGCACTAGGTTGCCAATCACATTTTTGGTGGGGGGGCACCCCCTAAGCGTCCCACCCCCCCCCCCCCCCACACACACACACACACACACACACACACTGGTTATGCCCCTGGACATGCCTCATGACAATGATGACAAACACTCAGCAAACTGGTGACACATACACCTCTCTGTGTTTGTTGAGTCTTGGTTCAGGCTCTGCATGGTGATGTATTGGTGTGTTTTGTCATCAGCTGACAGCAGAGGACGTTGACAGTCCGGTGAACGGGGACATCCTCTACTCCATCATCAACGGCGACCGGGACAACCAGTTCTTCATTGATCCGCTCAGCGGCATGATTAAGGTCAACAAGCATCTGGACCGCGAGACGGTGAGCACATGGACTATCTATGAATTCACTCAAAAACACACATACACACACATGGATGCACACCCATCTTTTCCTTGCTAAATAGTATGTGTCATGCATATGCAGTTGCACTTTCCTGAACACAAGTCCATTTGAGAGAATAGAGGAACAAACGACCATCTATTTACTTGAGATTGAAAGGGGCCTGAAGTTGTTTGCATCCAACCGAATTTAGACTAACAACATGCTGTCCAATCCCAGACCATTTGGACCACAGCTTGAGCATACATACGGTATGCACTTGCACTTTACCAACCACAAACAGAGTAGAGGACAAAAGTACCTCACTTTCAATAACCATCTAGTTACTTGAGCTTGGAAGGGGCCAGAAGTTGTTTGCACCCAACCCAAAGAAAATCCTGTTCAAATGAGGACTGATCAGACCACAGCATGACAAAATTCTGTCTGAATCCAACTAAAAAACATGTCTGTAATATGTAATATTAATTGATCAGCGCTTAGTTATGGACAATAGCCTTATAGAGGTTCTTAAAACTAACTTAATCTTGACTGTATCAAAAACTGTCAAATTATTGATGACCAAAGTAGACCAGTTGGGTTCTGTCAGGTCCAGAGAAGTCTCTCTTTAAACCTGTTAAGGTGATTTATGTAGTTTGTGATGTAAATCACCAACAATATATTTGACACGAAGATCAGTCTACACCAAAAAGCATTACACATTATATTACAGTTGTTAAAACAACTTCAAGGTTGACAGCTCAGCCAGGTCTTCCCTGTGCTTTCACATGATGAACTGGCAGAATTTAACCTTCAGGTGGCAGCAACATCGTAAAAAATAAGATTAATATAAGATTTTACCTTGACAAAAGTGTGAGCTGGTGATTAACCACTGACTGTTAGAAACAGCCTGTTAAAAAAAGATGAATATTTTGTTTGCTTTTTCTTCTTGATTTTTTTGTGCTATGTGTGTGCTGAACCATTACTGCACACTACACCATTTTGAGGATTGAAGTACAAAAAATGGACACCATCCCTACAGCTCCTATAGATGCACATAACTTGACCATAGTCTTGCATATTCAAAAAGTGTGGAGAGTCATCAAATGGCTTTAATGTATTCCTGCTCCAGGGAGTTTCAAATGTTCAGATGTGTTCTGATTCCCATTATAAAGAATTCATGAGTGTGCGGCGTGATAGTTTGGCAAGAGCTGATCTGAGCGTGCTCAGAAAGAGAACGACTGTGTGTGTGTGTGTGTGTGTGTGTGTGTGTGTGTGTGTGTGTGTGTGTGTGCGTGCGTGCGTGCGGCTGGCTGATCAAAGTGTTTGTGTTATCAGAAGGAGAGCAGTAGCCTGTCCGTCAGCAGGTATGTGCAATGTGTTAATGCATGCCTCTGTGTGAGTGAGCTAACAAACCACTCCCCAGTGTCTTTTTTCAATGCAACATTGTGATCACAAGAGGAGCTGTGTGTGTCTGTGTCTGTGTGTGTGCATGCGTGCGTGCGTGTATACCATTTCCAATACACACCAACCGTCTCATTTCCAATACTGGTTATTCTGATTTGTCCCTCTCCCAAGCAGGGCAGAATGTGTTTACGACTCTGGCTCATACTCTCATATCTCAAAGCCACCAGCCTATTGTTTTGCTCCACTGTTATTGCATTTCTCTGCAGTATGCTTAGTTAGGCCTTTTTCTTTGGAGCAATATACAGTATAGATGAACAGAAAACACCCAGCAGCAAGACTAGAAGGAGGCTGACAAGTGTGCAGCAATAAGGATGTTGATTCTTTGTGTGTGTGTGTGTGTGTGTGTGTGTGTGTGTGTGTGTGTGTGTGTGTGTGTGTGTGTGTGTGTGTGTGTGTGTGTGTGTGTGAGAGAGAGAGAATGTGTGTGTGAGCATGTGTATGTCACAAGGCTCACATTGTCATAATCAAATCAAGTCAACAACATGTAAGAGATAGATAGATATTGGTATTACTTTCCTCTGGGATCAAAGGGAACAATCCCAGTTAATACAGCCATGCGCAGGGCCGCGATCTCCAAGGTTTCCCCTGATATCCATTGAGAAGGAGGAACCCTATGATGATAACTTGATTAGCATCCATCACGGTTGGTTCACATGTGAGTGGGTTGATTAGCTTTTTTTTCCTGTATCCTCCTATTACGTTGCCTGTGGACACCCAATAGCATTCTCTTATGATGGAGTGTCTTCCTGGGACATTTAAACCCTACAACACAACACAAAACACTTCAGGAACACTAGACAGAAACAAGCACTTGTGGCCATGCACGTGTCTTTTAATGTTATGAAGTATGGAAAAAATGTAACTTTATGCAGACCTCAACCTCATCAACATCAGGAAAACTCCATAATATTGTAGCACTGCTGAATGGAAAAGATGAGACTGGAGCACAATATTGACTAAAACACATGGATAATGTCCTTTCTATACTAGATGTGTCCTTTGTCTACTGGTGCTGGGTGAGGAGATGGGAGGAATTGTAGACTTCAAGGCTGTGTATTGTGATGCGAGGTCTCCTGTAACCTTGCTTCCTATGTAGGAGCGTTCCACAGTGAAAAGGTCACCTATATTGAGACGCTTAGGAAGGCAAGGTTGCCATTGAAATGTTGTAAAGGTTGCACAACACAGTATTGACCAAAAATGATGTTTTTAACATAATTGAAGTTCCTGAATCCAAATTGCATTTGGAAAAACTTTTGAGTTAAGCAAAACCTCAATTAAAACAAACTATGTTACCTTGAAATGCTGCCAAATCAAGTTTCCTTGGCAGTCCACCATTGCTTATCCTAAGTTGCTAAATATCCAGGAAGCATCCTAACAAATGTTCTAATTTACTCAAATTAAATGTTTAAAAGTAATTTTAAAACATTTAGCAATAACTTTACCCAGTCATGAACAAAAGCGCAGTGATGCGACAGTGGGAGTTGGCTCTTGCTGTGAAACTGTCTCGGCAAGCAACAACAACAGTAAATCCACCAGGCCTCTGAACATTTGAAACGACAGCATTCAAACTGCCTCCTCCACAACTCTCAACACTCTAAAGCCTGTTCAATCCATTAAAGCTGCTCCACCCTCTATGTCCTCACCCAGGTCTCGGGCTACACCTTGGCAGTGAGAGCTCTTGACAGTGGCTCTCCCGCCCTGTCCTCCACCGTGACGGTCAACATAGACATCGCCGACATCAACGACAACCCGCCCACCTTCTCCCCGGCAAACCTCACCACGGTCATACAGGTAAAGCCTGTGTGATTGACAACACTGCGGGAGGAATGGGACGGGCCCCACTGCTGCCTGTGTGCACACACAAACCATATACTTTATGACATTAGTTTTAAAGTATTAGTAGATGTATACATATTTCAAAAAGAATCCACACTTTCACATGGAAGTGTGTCCTGTTTGCACTTATTCCACATGACTTGGTCATGGATGCAGCTCAACTCGCAATCGATGGGCCCCTGGGCCTGAGAAGGAATAATCTGCTACACACACACACACACACACACATCACCTCACTTTAGGTCATGTGATACCTATTTACCGCCTATCTTTGAGCTTGCTGCACAGATAGAGAACACCTACAAAGGCAAGGCAAGGCAAGGCAGCTTTATTTATATAGCGCATTTCATACACAATGGCAACTCAATGCGCTTTACATAATAATAAAATAAACAAATAAAAAATTAAAAAATAAAAACAACTACAGAAGAATAGAAAGAGAAAGAAATAAAATACTATAATAGAGCAGCATAAAATAATGATTTAAAAGGACATAGTGCAAATGAAAGATTACAATTTAAAGTGCTTTGAACTAGCTCAATCATAAGCACAGGAGAAGAGAAGTGTTTTTAACCTGGATTTAAAAATGTTCACAGTTGGGGCTGATTTCAGTTCAGCTGGTAGTTTGTTCCAGTTTTGTGCAGCATAACAGCTAAAAGCTGCTTCACCATGTTTAGTTTGAACTCTGGGCTCCACTATCTGACCTGAGTCAGTAGATCTCAGAGCCCTACTGGGTTTGTATTCTACTAAGATGTCATTCATGTATTCTGGACCTAAACCATTCAGTGATTTGTAGACCCGTAGCAGAACTTTAAAATCTATTCTATACTTACCTACAAAGAAAACACTTGTTCAGTGACAGACAGCTCTTGCACGGTGTGTGTAGAAATGGACCTGGGGGGGACAGACCCCTTTAAAGAGGGCTTTAGAGAGTAGATGTGATTCAGGGTCCAGTAGGAGTGACATGGTGACCAGCATATCACAGGGTGTTTCCACAACAATACAATGTGGCTCACTGCAGGGGCTATACAATCATACAATCTGTAGATGAACTTACATCAAATTTCCAAAAAACTCCCAACACAGATGAACTTAACTTAAATTCTCAACAATTACATAACTTTAACAACATTACTAATGGTCGGGCTTCCCGCTTTCACATTGAAGAAACTGACCGCACCAAAATAAAAAAAATTATAATGCAATGGGCTTTATGCCGAGCGTCACGTGACCAAACCGGAAAACTGGTCTCCTGACTTCCGCTTGTCGTTAAAGCCGGTAGCAGCGGTAGGAACTGACGCCGACAGCTATTGACTTGGCCTAGTTAGCCCTTTTTACTCTTGGCGTTTTATTTGATTTTAACATATGAATGTTAGTGAGAAGAAAAGATGGATAAAATTTTTTTTTTAAAAACAGCGGTAAAAGCTAGCGTGTGTGTCCGGGAGAGGGCTACTCTCCTCGGACACATTACTCTGAAGCCCCGATGACGGTCTGGAAGTGTGGATTAATAAATAAAATTTTTTTTAAAACAGCGGTAAAAGCTAGCGTGTGTGTCCGGGAGAGGGCTACTCTCCTCGGACACATTACTCTGAAGCCCCGGTGACGGTCTGGAAGTGCGGATTAAAAAATAAATAAAAACAGCGGTAAAAGCTAGCGTGTGTCCGGGAGAGGGCTACTCTCCTCGGACACATTACTCTGAAGCCCCGGTGACGGTCTGGAAGTGCGGATTAGTAAATAAAATAATGTGAGCGCGGTACAGCGGACCTGAACCTGATATGATGAGACTGTTTCGCAGAATGCGGAAGTATGTTGCGCATAACCCCTATTAAACAACTCAAAGGCAAAAGATACATTTGGGATCGATGTTTTGTTTTTGAAAAAACATAGTGCCATTCTGATAAACCCATTACTCCATTTGATAAATTTGTCTATTAAAGAAGGGAAATTTCCACAAAGTTTTAAAATGGCTATTATTACCCCAATTTATAAATCTGATGCATTAACTGATGCCAGCAATTATAGACCGATATCAATTCTCCCAGCAATGTCAAAAGTACTTGAAAAGGTTATCTGCAAACAATTAACAACCTATCTTGAAAACAATCAGTTTTATCATTCTAAACAATTTGGATTTCGTAAAAAATGTTCAACTGAGATGGCACTTTGCCATTTTACTGAGAGAATAAAATGTTCCCTCGACAATGGAAATGTGGTTGGAGCAGTGTTTTTGGACATGAAGAAAGCCTTTGACACTGTAAATCATGAGATACGTATCAGTAAATTAAGACATGAATTTCATTTTTCTGCTCTTGCTGTTAGTTGGCTTAGCTCATATTTGAAATATCGGCAACAGTGTGTTCTATCTCCTCTGAACAGACTGGTGTGCCACAGGGATCAGTTTTAGGTCCTATTCTTTTTTGCTTATACATAAATGATTTACCTAATATTTGCACAGACACTGAATGTCAGATGTATGCTGATGACACAGTGTTTTATGTCTCAGCAAATAATCCCTGTCAAGCCTCAGATATCTTAAGTAGACAGATGGTTACTGTTTCAGAATGGCTACAAAGGAATCACTTAACACTTAATCACAAAAAAAAAAAACAGTATCAATGTGCTTCTCAATAAGAAAGAAAGCCTTAGAGAAATTTGACATCACTATTGATAGTAAAGACATTGAAGCGGTAAACGAGTTTAAATATTTAGGTGTAACTTTAGATCCTCAACTTAAGTTTGAAGCACATATAAAGAAGCTGTCTAAAACTGTAAAAACTAGTCTAAATTGTTTCAGACTCATCAGGTCATGTCTCTCTTTTAGGGCAGCTCATTTATACCTGCATGCTATGGTCCTCTCACATTTGTCCTACTGCATCACTGCCTGGGGCCAGGCCACTGATTCAGTAACTAGACCCTTATTCTCACTCCATAAACAAGCTTTAACATTTTTAGATCAGAAGCCACAAAAGTGGCACCATTGTAAAATCATTGAGAAATATAATTTGTTATCTTTTTCTAATTTTATAAAATTCTCTTTTTTGAAAGTTGTTTTTAAGTGCGTAAATGGACTGGCCCCACAAGCGATGTCACAGATTTTTACTAAGTCAGACAACTGTAAGACAATGACAAGGAGCATGAGCAAGCAAAACTGTAAAATTCGGAAATGCAGGACAACATTCGGCCAATCATCCCTTTCAGTGCAAGGTACACACCTATGGAATTCTTTACCACCAGAAATCAAATCCCAAACAGAACTAAAGATGTTTAGTGCTAAAGCTAAACATTGGCTCAAGCAGCAGCAGAAATGTGAACATTAACTTCTCTCAAATCACTGTCAAACAGCACTTTATTAATGTTTAATGTATGTAACTTGTGTAATTTCTTAATCCAAATGTTGTAGCTGTGTTTATTTATTCATAGTATCTATTCACTGTATTTGTATTATTGCACTTATTGTATTCAGTATCTTTTATCCTTCTCTAGCCTGACCAGGGACAAAGACTGCAAATTAGCTGAAGCTAGACGTCTTGTATGCATCACATTTTCTTCATTTTTTGTGGCAATGTTGTATGTATCGTCCCTGTTAAATAAACAATAAATAAAAAATAAAATATCCCAGGATCCCTTTGGTCAAGCATAGAATAATCGTCACTTTGTAACCACAGCAATGTTTTATTGTGTCAGAAACCTGTGAAAGAGCACCTTGACACGTACTTGTTGTTGGGCCACCCAGGAGAACAAACCCATCGGTACGAGTATCCTTCAGCTGTCTGTGGTGGACCAGGACTCCTCCCACAACGGCCCGCCCTTCGACTTCCGCATCCTGACGGGCAACGAGGGCGGAGAGTTTGTGTTGGAGAAGGACGGTACGCTGGTGGCCAATCAGGTGTTCCGGAGGGACCTGGCCCCCCAGTATGTTATCCAGATTCAGGTACGAAGAAAACACAGTGACTTGCACAAAGGGAGTGTGGCAGTTGACTCCTTGCCACACGCCACCTTAGTGGCTTTTGCTGGGGCCCTCCTACACAGGACACTGGTAGATGTTGTATGTTTGAAGATGCGTTTATTGGAGATGGCAAGATGGTATTTGCCAAGCAGATGTTACGTGTGCCATGACAGTGGCTCTCTCCTGAGTGTGTGTGTTGATAGCTGGTTTATCCTGGGTGCCATGATTGCTCTGCACCACAGGTGTGCAGCCCCACCCAGACCCAGAGTCTCATCAGTCTGACTCAGACCAGGTGAGGCTGTAAACCAGCTATCAACCACACACACTCCACACACACTCCACAGGGAGCTGTAGCTTTTTTTGTGTATTCATGCATTCTTGTTTTCACCTTGATGTTTCCACCAAGGTAGATGTGAAGCTCTTTAACAAAACCGTTCTTGGCATTCTTGGTTGGTATCATCCAGCGACGACCTTGATCCACACTAAAACTCTTTAATGGCACATTAAGCGATTTTGGGCTATCAGTGTGATACTTTTTTGAAGGACTAAGCAATTCCCATGGCCTGGGGTACTTTATTCTCCTGAGTTTTTCAACATTGTTTCATTATCTTTCCCAGTCTGATAAATTGTCTCTCTGGTGCGTTGAAGGGCAAGGTGTGATTCACATTGGCAGCACAATGCGACATATGGACTAGCGGTGTGAATCTAACAATGAGGCAATATAACTGTGAATTCAATGCAGAATCATTTATATTTAAAAAAATATACACACATTTGACTGGGGGAAATGATTGGTTTAGTACATATGGAATAGAGACAAAGAACCTAATAAAGGCCTGTTCAGATCAATGACTCGCAACAAGACGAAACGGTTTTAGAAAGTTGCAGAGAAAGTTGCAGCGGTGTGAACTGGTTGCTGCAGAGCATCTGAAGCCGCTGCCTGGGGTTTCTAAAGGCCTCCCTCGTCAAATCGCCAAGTCCAGTTTCAGAACGTTATTTTGTCATTCTGTTACAAGCAGTTGCCAGTTGCAAGCAGTCTCATTGCGAATCATTGATCTGATCTTAAGAGACAAATGCACCAAACTCAGTTCTCTGAATAGAATAGAATCTGACTTTATTGTCCAGCCTGGGCCGGAAATTAGCTTTTGGCCTCCCCTCAGAGACATTATAACAGTACTTATGACATACACAAGTTGTTTTTGATCAAAGAAGTTCTTTAGGTCTTATTTATTAGAGCAATTGCATTTGGTACAAATTACTTAAACATCGCATTTGGCCTGCGCAGTTATTTACCTGTAATCATTTTGAATTTTTGAGTTTAAATTAATAAATATATATTTTAATAATTTTGCTGTGATTGAAATTATCAATTACAGCATTCCAGGTTGTAGCAGCTGAATTTTAACAACCATATTATTATCCTAACAGACTGTTGCTATGGACGCTATTTCCCACCATATAATCTAATGGCCTATTTTTTTTGTGGAGGCAATAAAATCAATTTAAAATCAGTAAATAGTTGTTAGATTGTGTGTTAAATTATTGATTTCTTTAGTAAGTAGCCATGTAATAAGCTGGATCGTGTCAGGGTCCTGCATCACCCTGTCAGGGTTTATTTCGCAATAATGAATGGCTGGCTTATCCCTTACATATTATAAGTATTATTATAATAGGTAGCAAGTGAATACATACAGTTAGCAAGCTGCTACTGGTATGACCGTGGTTCAAACCCTCCTCTCCCGTCCCAGGTGAGGGACTCTGGCAAGCCGCGGCTCTCCTCCTCGTCCACGCTGACGGTGCGGGTGATCGAGGAGAGCCTGCACCGGCCCGTGGCGCTGCCCCTGGAGGTCATCATCGTTACCATGGAGGACGAGTTCCCCGGTGGCGTCATCGGCCAGCTGCACGCCACCGACGCCGACCCCTACGACGCGCTGGGCTACGGGCACGCCGCACCACTCCAGCGCAGCCTCTTCAAGATCAGCCCGCGCGATGGCAAGATCATCGCGCTGGGCGGGCTGGATGCCGGCAGCTACTCCCTCAACGCCAGTGTGAGCGATGGCCGCTTCGCCGTGCCGGTGCCCGTGAGTGTGCGCGTGGAGCAGGCCTCAGCCGAGATGCTGCGTGAGGCAGTGACTGTGCGATTCGAGAGCGCCCGGCCGCACGACTTCGTGGCCACACAGCTCAAGAGCGTGCTGCGCGTGCTGCAGCAGGCGGCCGCATCACAGAAGCGGGAGCGTCTGCATGTTCTCAGCCTGCAGCCCGTCGGGGGCACGCAACAGCTGGACCTGCTGGTTGCTGTGGAGATGGCGCCGCCCGAGGGTGCGGCCGGCACCGGCGCCGCCGCCAGTTTCTACAAGGCAGCGTACCTGACCCAGAAGCTGAGCGCCTCCCGCAGGCAGCTGGAGGAGGTGCTGCGAGTGTCGGCCATTCTGGACAAGAACTGCTCTGGGCTGGAGTGCCGCGGCGCCCAGTGCGAGCAGAGCATCGTCCTGGACTCCCACGACCTAGCCACCTACAGCACGCCACGCCTCAGCTTTGTGTCGCCCCGCTTTCACAGGACCACACGGTGCACATGCATCGGTGAGCAGGACACACACACACACACACACACATCTACACACACACACAAATACCATCTCATATCCATACCTTCAATTTAGAAATATTGATACTGAGACTTCAGTGTGAGTTGTGCTCATGACGTTTGACAAACTATTAGTGGAGGAAGAATTGAATAACAATGAAACTGAGCAGCAGTGAGCTGACATTGATTTTGGCATTAATGTAACATCAGTATTGAGTTGGACACATTTGGTCAACTTCTTTTGGTTTTACAGCTTGATCACAGGGTATATTTATCATAGCACTAGTGTGGTTGCTAATGAAACAACAACTCAAATACAACTATTTGTAATTCTCATAGCGATAGCTCATTCAACGATAACTCATGACTCATGACACATTTCTCCAGTCCAACCCACCAGTTCATGTGCATTCTAGTTCCTTTTCTGGTGCTGCATTCCTGCACAAGTCGAGCCACAATAATGTGAACAATGACACAGCCAGACTATTTCATCCTTCCTGTAAAAAAAACGCACTGCACAAGTAATTTCATTGACACACAGCAGCTTCACCTGACAAGTGGGTGAGTCCTGAAGAGCGGTGGTTCTACAGCTTGACCCAGTTTTAAGGATACGCTCAGCAGCTTACATATCCCATGTGGGAACACGTTCATGTAAATGTTGCACCAAGGGCTGACAGAGAGTGAAGAGTGAGTGTGTGTGTGTGTGTGTGTGTGTTTTCCCCAACTCTCTTGCAGCGAGTAGATTACAGTCTAATCTAATTAGCCCTCCACCTGAGTATGACAGTCTTGTTTCTTGGTTCTGGTTTTTGCCTCTGTGCTGATTCATCTTAACACACTCATACTCCCCCACCCCCCACCACATTACCCCTACCACATCACCCCCCACCACATCACCCCCCACCACATCACCCCCCACCACATCACCCCCCACCACATCGCCCCCAACTACATCACCCCCCACCACTACCCACACCTTCTCACATCTGACATTCTCTCTCTCGCTCTCTCACACTTTCTTTTTCTCTCACACACACACATATATACACACCCACTTCTGCTTTCATCCTCTCTCTCGGGCCTTACTTTTCATTTTTTTGGTCATCTTTCATTCTGCCTCATTCTGTGTGGGTGTGTGTGTGTGTTTAGGCACTCTTACCATTTTTCATCTTTTTTCCTTTCTCTCTTTTGTTTTCTCTTTCTTTTGCGCCCTCGCTCTCTTTTTCTCCCTTTTATCTGCCTCTTTCTATCTTTAGCTCTCTCTTCCTCTATCTATTACTCTGCCTATCTGTCTCTCCTCTCTTGGCAGGCCTTCCTTTCATGGCTGTCTCGTCATGTTTCACAGTCTGAACATACTCTCAGTCTCTCTCTTTTTGAACCCTACTTCCTGCTACCTTCCTTCCTGCGCTAGGCACTAACACACTCCTCCTTCATGTTCTTTCCCTCCCAGTCTCTTGACTTCTCTCGACTCACTTCCTGATCTCTCAGGACACAGATTTTCTCCTTAAGTACAACTCTTTTTTTGGAGCCCTCTTTATGCTGTCTTTATGTTTAGTGAAAGTGAAAAAAAGGCAGCTATCCCTTTGGTGTGTGTGTATGTTTGTGTGTGCGTGTGCGTGTGTGCATGTGTATGTGCGTGCATGCGATTTTCTGAGTAATGTCTGCCAAATGTACATTATTAAATCACTGTACACTGCTGTTACTGCTGTTGTGTTGTTTCCCCCCCCCCCCCATAATCTATCCTGCACTCGACTTTGCTCTGTATTCCACTATGGAGATGCTATAAATCGACTCTGATCTAATCTTATCCGTCTTGCGCTTACCTCAAAATATCAATTGTGTGCATTTTATTTACCGGGGACTTTACAAACCCTGGGCTTAGATTCTGGATTATTATCAGGCTAAAGCAGTACATTATGCATCAATCACTTTGTCTAAAAAAAACTCTCTGTCCCTCTGTCCCTATTTCCCTCTGTCTCTCTGTCTCTCTGTCTCTCTCTCTCTCTCTCTCTCTCTCTCTCTCATCTTCCCCCTGCAGATGGGAGCTGCCCTCCAGCGTCGGAGCTGTGCGACGAGCAGCCCTGCCCCGGGGACATGCAGTGCGTGGGTGCAGCCGGCTCCAGAGGACGCTACGCCTGCCAGTGTCCACCGGGCAAGCTGGGGGAGTGCGCAGGTGTGTGTGTGTGTTGTTGTTCTGAGAGCACTTGAACCTTAACCTGTATACTGTATTTAAACTGTGTTTATTTTTCAATGTTGAGGTTTCATCGCATCTCGCATCGTGTGTGTCATTATCCCAGTCATCAAAACATAAAACTCAAACACATGCAAAATACTTGCAAAATAATGCACCATGCACAAAGCATCATACAGGTGCACGTATAAGGAAACGGGATGTCAAGGATTTCTGTAGAGAACATCAAAGGTCAAATATGATGAGAGTTTTGATTGATCTCTGAGCAGAAATTGCGGCCGTGATGACTCACCATGTCACCGTGCCAACTGTATTAGCATCCTGACAACTGGGAGGCAGATCTGAGCCCACGGTGCATCATAAACGTTCTACATTAGATTACATTGTGCCCTGGGTGGGATTATAATCTGCTCATTATGTTGCATCAATGTGCTCATGATCACTTCATTCATTTCACGTCCTCCAGCAAGCATCTATTGACTGTATTGAAGCAACACTGTATTCAAGTGTGTGTATTGTGTTCATGTGTATTTTGTGCGTTTGTATTTTGTGTGTGTGTGTGTGTGTGTGTCCAGGCCACTCGTCTCTGAGCTTCTCGGGGAACAGCTATATAAAGTACAGGGTCTCTGACGGGGGACAGACAGGCCAGCTGAAGCTCAGCATGAGGATCAGGACCCTGCAGAGCCGAGGCATCATCATGTACACACACGCAGAGCCCTGCACCGTGCTCAAGGTACACACACACACACACACACACACACACACACACACACACACACACACACCGAGCCCTACACCAAGCCCAGAGGTACGCAGTAAAAATAAGTTCAGCTAAAAGGCTTTCATTTTCATTGTCTATTGTTTGCGGCTTCCCTGGACAGCAGATTTGCTGTTATCTAGTAGTTCATCTCTGTCTCACCCCAGCTGGACATCTTTTATTTTGCACCGCCTCAGGCTGCCAGAGTCTCTAATAACCTTTGAGTTGATTCCATTTAAACTTAAGGCCAAATTTCCATGACCAATACCAAGGCCTGACGTCAGGGTGGAACCCAGCAGCCTGTAGAGATGAGAGCTGTGGCCGCTCCAATGAAACTCACACGGTTGATTGGATTTCTGTGAAATGGCAATTAAAGAATTCGATCCACAAGTACCAATAAGTCATTCAGCATGAATGCTAGTTTATATCAGTATATGCCTCCTTTACATATCATGATGAATACTGCATAATACAATGTCTATTCATCTGTGAAACATTTGGCAATGTGTCTGTTACTTTAGTGACACTATTAGGGCTGCAACGATTAGTCGATCGATTAGTTAATCGAATAACTCAAATCAAATTTGTATAATCGATTAATTGTTGAGGTCATTTATCAAGTACAAATACCAAACATTTGCTGCTTAATGCTTCAGAAATTCATGGATCATTCTTAGCTGTTGTCAGATAAAGCAAGCAAATGTAAGAATCACTTTGGACTCTGGTAACTTGTGATGGCATTATGGCTATTATTTATGACATTGATTAATCGATTAATAGAACAAATTATTGTCAGATGATTCGACTATTGATAATAATCGGTAGTTGCAGCCTTAGAACAAGCCTTACAAACTGTGCAGTAAAGTATCAAAAACTGACTGCCCTGTGTATGAATCTGTATGTGTGTTTGTGTACATGTTTCGGTGTGTGTGTGTGTGTGTGTGTGTTTATGTGTGTCCCAGCTGGAGGAGGGCAAGCTGTGGTTCCACATGGACTGCGCCGGCATCGGGGGTTGGGGCATGGCGGCGGTGGGAGCCACGGGCGACAGCCCCGGCACGCTGGGCATCTCGGGATGTCCCATCAACGATGGCAACTGGCACACGGTGACGCTGGAGCTTAACCGCAACTTCACCAGCCTGGCGCTGGACGACAGCTACGTGGAGCGCCGCCGCGGGGCCCCCCGCTTCCAGCCCCTGGGACCCGATGGAGCCATCTTCTTTGGTGCACAGGTGTGTGCGTGTGTGCGTGTGTGCATGTACTTCTGTGTGTACTTGTGTGTTTTTGGAATGTAAATATATATTTTTGTCAATCTGACGGCAATTTCCATTTCGAGGTCCAGATTTTAATGATTTATTTATTTGCATATTGTAGTCATGAAGTTATGAACTACAGTATCATAGTCATGAACTACAATATTTTAGTTGTGAACTATAATAGTGTAGTTATGAACTATAATATTGTAGTTATGAACTTTAATATTGTAGATAGCAACTATAATAGTGTGAACCAAATAGTGTAGTTATCAACTATAATATTGTAGTTATAATCCATAGTTATCAACTATAATTGTGTAGTTATGAACTATAATAGTGTAGTTGTGAAATATAATAGTGTAGTTATGAACATGATAGTATGGTTAGCTATGAATTGTAAGTGTAGTTATGAACCATTATAGTTATCAACTATAGTAGTGTAGTTATAAACTAAAACATTGTAGCAATAATGAACTACAATATGGGTAGGTTTTTATCTCTATATGACTTGGGTGTCCTACCTTCCTTACCTCTGTTCCTTTCTTGCTTCCTTCCTTCCTTCTCTCCCTTCCGTCCTCCCTCTCCCCACGCTATAGGTGCAGCCCCCCAACTCACGCAGTCTGACCGACTCCAAGAAGGGTCCGCGGGTGCTGGACGGCTTCCAGGGCTGCCTGGACTCGGTGACGCTCAACGACAACGAGCTGCCGCTGCAGAACAAGCGGTCCCGCTACGCTGAGGTGGTGGGCCTGACGGAGCTCAAGTTGGGCTGCGTTCTCTACCCGGACGCCTGTCTCAAACAGCCCTGCCTCAACGGCGCCACCTGCACGAGTCTGCCATCTGGTGGTGAGTCACGGAAAATGCAAGAGAGCATAATTTGGCAGTGTGTTTGGATGTTGTTATATATATGGACAAGTAACAATTTAGGGAAGTGCTTTATATTAAGATCCTTGTAATAAGCGTTAGTTAATAGGTAATAAGGCCCTTAATAAGATTAGTTAATAGGTAATAAGGGCCTTATAAGTCCTTATAATATGCTTATTAAATAGCTAATAAGGCACTAAATAAGCATTAGTTAATAGGTAATAAGGCCCTTAATAAGCATTAGTTAATATGTAATAAGCCCTTATAAGTCCTTATAATATGCTTATTAACATTATTATGTGTATTTATTGAGTTTAACTAACTTACCTATAATGTCATTGTTAAACCTTAACTAAGCTTTTTTTTTGCTTTATATAGATTAATACATATACGTAATTATGCATTTATTAGCAGTTAAAGATGATTTCTGCAGCTACCAGATCTAATGCAAGATCAATGCCTTATTAAGGTTAATAAATCCTTTATTATGCACTTATTAACAGTTAACTATGCTTTTCGCAACTCCCCCATCTGGAATGAACATAATAATGTTAATAAGCATATTATAAGTACCTATTAACTAATGCTTAATTAATACCTATTAACTAATGCTTATTAAGGGCCTTATTTCCTATTAACCAACACTTATAAGGCCCTTATTACCTATTAACTAATGTTTTTTAAGGGCCTTATTAGCTATTAACTAATGCTTATTCCAAGGACCTTATTATAAAGTGCTTCCAAATTTAGTAATAATTACCATTATTTTTATTGACTTCGTTTACCAAGCACATTTTATGTGATCTGTTTTGTCATATATGTATCATATATACACATGTACACACATATGTAATAATATAATGATATTTTGGAACAGCAATGTTACAAAAGTGTAAAGTACACCGTGGTCGCTACATCTCTGTGCATTCTCTGAGATTGTCTAAACCATGGATGTGGAACAAACCTGAAACCTGTATGTGTGCATATCAAGTGAGTATCTCTCGCTCACGGCCCCTACGTGGAAACAGGCTGAGGCAGTTGTGAGCACCTTTTGTGTAAACAGATTCATTTTGTAATCGAGATACCATACAAAATCTCAACAGGGTTGTAGAATTGATGAAAAGAAAAATATGGAATGCCATTTTAGTCAATATTAAATAAATAAATAAATAAATATGGCTATGACATAAATAACTATGGATATGAAATAAATCCTGAAATAAATATGAGGCAATAAATATATAATTGCATGTAAATATAAATATATAAATTAGTTATTATAGTTCAATAAATAAATAACTAGGTTTTTATTTTTGGAGAATTGTGTTTTTCAAAGGACTACCTTTATTTATTTCAGGGGACTTTTATTTCATAATGCCACATTTATTTCCATTCCTTATATTTAAATGAATGGGGCGTGGTTGTCTTACAGATTCAGACCAAATGAAAATAAGGCGGGGCAAGCTGTTGTGCAGATAATATGGAAGACATAGGTGGTCTCTGAGATGCCATGCTATCCTTAGCAGTTCAAATTGATGAAAATGGTTTAACAATGGATACTATTTTGGCCTAGCCTAGAACTCTAGACACCCCCTAGCGGCAGCAAATTTATTTGGCAGCTAGTGTAGGTCTAGCACAGCTCCGTCCGCTTTTTGGTGCTGGAAACACCAAGTGTGTCTTGTATGTCTGACCAATCACAGCGTGAGGGGCGGAGTCGAAAGCCGGGCTACCATGACGACAGAGTTGCAACGGTTCCGTGTTAGAGGTAAACAATGGCTGCTGCTGGCGAACAGCTGTCTTTCGAGTCGGCTTTGGCCGCGACTCTTCAAGACTTGAAGTTAACATTTTATTTGAGAAAAGAGCAAAGAACGGCACTGAAGTCTTTCCTCGAAAATAAATATGTATTCGGAGTTTTGATTAATTACGTAGTCAGAGCCGTCGCTCTGACTACGTCACCTTCTTCGTTGCTCTGATTGGTTGTAGCGCTATCCTATTGCGTGCAGAGGGAACTTGAAAGACAACCGTACATCCCGCCCACACTGCCAATGGAGCTGCGCCAGACCTTACATCTTTCTGATGTAGGTCTGGCTTGCCAGGCTAATTTTGGCCAATATTGAAGACTTTTTAGAAATACTCGGACGGAAAGGTTCTCTTCAAATAATAGACATGGATGATGAACTTTTAAATTGTTTGAGACTGATCTGAGCACCGTGTTCGTGTGGAAGATGTCCAAGAAGTTAATGTTACTTCAAGCACAGGTGTGGGACACCCGCCTCTGGATGTTCCAGGCGATATGCTTGCTATGTTTGTGGTAACCTATCTATCAACCCGAGAAATTGTGGATCTGTTTAGTGTGTCATCCAGAGATAACCATGCCCCATTCAAATTTAAAATAAAAACCTAATTATTTATTTATTGAACTATATTTACTCTATATTTATATTTACATGTATTTATATATTTATTGCCTCGTTTATTTAGTTCAGGATTTATTTCATATGCATATGTATTTATTTCATATTGACTAAAATGGCATTCTATAAAGAAAAAGGTTCTAGATATTCTAGATCTTGTGTAAACGATTTGTACTGCTGTGAACCAGCATTGCAACAGTGGGATGTTATTCAATGTTGCATTACAGCTGGTGAAATAGCCATCTATCTTTTATAAGAGGCTGAAGACCTCTCAGGTTACGTGTTGATCCCAACTATACGGTCCACCACCTCATATTGGCCTTGTGACTTTTATATTAGCTCTAACTGTTTCCTTTGCAATGACCTGCTTCCTGAAGCGTCCATGGAGGATACTGTAATGTACAGCAGGGCTATGGCTGCTAATGTCAACTGTACTTATCAGTAAAGTACTTCATGGAATTATGTGGATACATAACTTAAGTGGTGTCTATACGTGATGACGCAATGTAATGTGAAACAGTAGTGGATGTTGTGTTCCCACTCACTGTGTCCTCCTCCTCGCGAAAAAAGAGACAGAATAGCAGAACACTATCTCAGTGTCCATCTTTCTTCTGCCAGTGCAACACCGCCACAATCTCTCCCTTCCCAGGAGGGTGTGTATGTGTGTGTGTGTGTGTGGGGGGGCTCAGAACCACTGTAAAGTCCCTTCTCTGGGGAGCCAATTTGTTCTGCAGCAAAAGAGACACACACAAGCAAACACAGGGAGGGGGGACGTCACAACAAAAAACAATCTACAACGTTCCTCCCGAGTAACAGTGCACACAGAGACACCCCCCCCACACACACACACACACACATACACCATATACCAAAACAAGCGAGTGTTGAACGAGAAAGAGGAGGTCCGTCATGCAAGACCCCATAATGGAGTTGTGTCTGTTGTGCTGCTTATCACATCAATAGTGAAAAAGACACAAAAACAATGGAAAGCAAGGGTTTTCCAGGCTTGCATCCTCTGAAGTCATGACCAACAAATGCATTCCCCTGCCTCACACCATTTTGGTTTTGTCCTGTAGGGTTTTCTCATGTCATACTTAGCCTCCAGGTTTTGCTTGCACACGTTACGTGTGCTAGGATAGTTTGTCTGTGATCGACTGATCATGACCACCGCAGATTGAAAAACAAATCATCGAAGAGAAAGTAGAAAAACAGTTGGCTCTTGTATTCTCTCTTCTTCTTCTTCTTCTTCTTCTTCTTCTTCTTCTTCTTCTTCTTCTTCTTCTTCTGCTGCTGCTGCTGCTGCTGCTGCTGCTGCTGCTTTGTGATCAGTTACTGTCTATCTACTTCTGTCCACGCCATGGCCACCTGTATTTTGTTTAGCAGTGTGGCGTGTGCGCCCATGTCTGCATGTGCGCGCCTGTCTACCACGCTATGGCCATAGCGTGGTAGACAGGGTTTGAGGTTTGCAGATAGCTAGATGGGTGGTGTGGTGGTGGTGTCGCCAGGGTCTAGAGGGCTGTGAAGGCATTTGATCAGTGTCTGATAGACTGCAAAAGCCCCACCAGCTGGCACACTAACCAACGCAGGCCTCCATTCTGCAGGCCCAAATCGGTAATGAACTGCAAGTAAATAGGTAATGAGTAACCCTCAGCCCTCGGCTCTCTCTCCATGCTGTCTACAGTCTACACTTCTTTATTCTTTTACCGTTCTGTCGACTGTCTTACCAGACGACTTATCACATTCTCACTGTCTCATAGCACCACAACAGGGTTGGTGGCCCCAGAGCGCTGCAGAAGTCTTCTCCTCCCCAAGGATGTGAGACAGATCACATGTTAAGCAGATCACTGGATGGAGCTTAGATGGAGCTTGGTTTTTGTTGGTACTTCAAAGAATGAAATGGGGTCGGCAGTACATCATTCACCACGTTATTTTCTGGTCCGAGTTGCGTTATTATTAACATCTATTAGCTATTATTAGCATTCATGCATCTAGCCAGCACACCGCCACGAAATAACTTTTTAGACGCAAAAATCCCCAAACATTATCGTCTATTCCCGACACGGACGTATCGTGTACTCCTCGCCCGACCGCCAATAAAATACAGAGCAATTTGTTAAATACTATTAATATTAGTTAAAAATACATCATGAATGCGAATCTATGGCTTTACCGACAGTTCGTCACATTCACATTCAATACAGTGAATTGAAGATGACATTTGGA
The DNA here is from genome assembly GCA_030340625.1 of Merluccius polli. Classification (NCBI taxonomy): domain Eukaryota; kingdom Metazoa; phylum Chordata; class Actinopteri; order Gadiformes; family Merlucciidae; genus Merluccius; species Merluccius polli. The sequence continues at coordinate 554,513 of JAOPHQ010001990.1, read as the reverse complement.
AATTATCATTGAACCAACGCAATGTCAATATTGTATTCTGGTTGTTGATTGTTTAGGGAGGATGTCCTCCATTGGAGCATCATTTTAGCTGTTTTGGCCAATGGAAAAAATGATCTGCATTCATTTGAGAGAGATCCCACCCAAAGGAGGACAGCAGGAGCCGGTCCTCCTTTGCCCCCCACCACCACTTCACACAGTGCCCTTTCCCCTTTCACTGTTGAAGCATTGTAATCAGAATTTCAATAATGTTTTTTTTCCAAAAAGGAGAACAATTATTTGATAAATGATACTGAGATTTGTTAATGGTTTATTTCAACCAATTACTCTTTATATTTTGATCTCCCTCTTGCCTCTCAAAAATAGAGCAGGAGCAACCTCCTCTGCCTCTATGGACCAGCCTGGTGCAAGATGTGAGAGAGTTGTGTTTTTCTTGTGTTTTTATGTTTTCATTAAACTATAGAAGTTAGTTTTCATCTTGCTGTATTTTCTTTGTAAATAGCTGAAGTTTATGTTTATTTGAGTGCATTTCTGTAAATGGTTAAAATATTAATAAGGACCTTTATAAATATCTCTTTCTCTCTCTCTCTCCTGCTCTCTCTCTTTCTTTCTTACCTTCAAAAGGTGTTACCAAACTAAAGAATGTAGTTGTGTGTCAAGACACTTAGCTTCGCTAGGACAAATACACACACACACACACACACACAATGCCGGCATTTTGCCTGTTTGTGGGAAAGGCCGGGCCAGACTTGAAAAGAGCAAAGCATTCCTAGTCTTGTCACTGTCAATGACTTGTCCATTGTAATGACCTCATTGTACTGCTTAAAGCTCATAGTAATGTGCACATTGGGTTTTACAGATATATTATTTATATACATTATGTTTATATTACATTCTTATGTCAGAACTACTGCCTACATGAGTCTTTCTTTATGTGTTGCTCCGCTGTGTTGTGCTGTGTGCAGGTATGTAGATGCAAGCGATTTCCCAGGGTGTGTGTGTGTGTGTGTGTGTGTGTGTGTGTGTGTGTGTACTCTTGGCAGGCTCCTGTCGAGCCCTTAGCCAAGTCTCCCTGGTGCAGAAGCCAGAGCTCAGACAATGTGTATTCAAATCTTGTTTTATTGTTGTTTGTTTTTTTGCAGAGACACCAGTTTGTGCATGATAACACATGTTCACATGCACCATTGTGCACCATATGCCATATGTGTAATGCAGGGGGGGTTGCACGTGTGTAGTCATTGCGGTTTGGCCGCTTCCAGTTGACACTGAATTCTTAATTAACCCCCCTTCTTAATTAATCCCTGTTGCATTTTACCTCCCCCACCCCATCTATTCATTTCTGTCCACATTACACCCCACCCTCCTTGCCCACTCCCCTTCCCGAAAACCACACCTCTCCATCTCCCTTTCTCGTTTTTCATTATTCTTAGGTTTTGCCTGCAGCTGCAATCCCCAGTACACCGGGGGGCGCTGTGAGACAGAGATCACCGCCTGTGTGCCCAACCCCTGTCAGAACAGCGGTGCCTGCAAGCCCATCGGCAACGCCTTCCTCTGTAGCTGCCGCAGGGGCTTCAAGGGCCTCACGTAAGTGTTTGGTTAACCTCTGAGGATATACGCTCCCCACCCCCAGTCTATCCACAGTCTCTGCAGACAGACGGACAGACAGGCTGACACAGACAGACAGACAGGCTGAAACAGACAGACAGATAGGCAGACAGGCTCATAGAGACAGACAGACAAACAAAGACACTGATGGATAGACAGACAGACAGACAGACAGAGAGAGAGACAGGCTGATGGACAAACAGAAAGACACACTGATAGACAGGCAGACAGACGGATGTATACTTTTACTCGCTAGATATTTAGAATGGTGTTAAAGGAACTTTACTTTGTGCAGTGCTATATCAATGTAGAGTAGGTTTTAAATACACAGAAACAAATACAAACTGCAACACATCATTGTTGATGTGTTGGATATGTGATGTGGATTTTAAACACAATTTTACAAATCATGTGGATGCAGCATACCTTTATGATATAAAATGTATATAATTTAAAATGTATTATAGAAATTACATTGAGCTTTTTGTTGTCTGCACTTGCTTCTTATGGACACATGGTGGTGGCAAACTATTACGTTTGAGAAACAGCTGGCTTGGTCCTCAGATCTCTACAAAATGGGGAGAAAGGATCAAGAAATACACTATTAATAATTTAAACTAGGGCATGCACACGCACGCACACACACAGATTATAGATTATTCACAAGCAGCTTGCCTTCCATCGTCAAAGCCCTTTACATTTTAAATATTAAAGTAAGAAAAAAGTGACTGAAAAAACTGTTTCTGCTCTTTGTCTGAGAACTAGTGGGAATATAACTTTGTGGGGTCTCCACTAAAATATAGAAACTTCTCGCACTCAAAATAAGCGATAATTTCTTTCTATTTTGCTGCTGCTGTTGTTTTGCATCATAGACATTAGAAGGATTTTACTTTCTCTAAACTCTAAATCTAAGACTATTTTAAGGTTTGAAGTATTTTAGGTAGATGACATATACACGTGGCATCATTTAAAGAGACATACTCTTCTCTCTCTCACCTCTATCTCTATCTCTCCCTCACCTCCGGACCCCGGCCGGCCCCGGCACACAGGTGCAAGGAAGACGTGAACGAGTGCGAGCGCGGGAACCCTGAGGGGGAGTGCGAGAACGGCGGCGTCTGCGTCAACACGCACGGCTCCTTCTACTGCGACTGCGCGCCGGGCTTTGTGGGCCCGCGCTGTGGCCTGCGGCCAGTGGTGGTGCCGGACATGCAGGCGGGCCACGCCATGGTGGGCAAGGAGGAGCTGATTGGCATCGCCGCCGTCCTCCTGGTCATTGTGGCGCTGGTGGTGCTGTTTGTGGCGTTCCGCAAGCGCGTCTTCCACAAGGACTACTCGCGCAGCGACCTGTCGCTGGTGCAGGACCCCGCCACGGCCGCGCTGCTCCACAAGGCCAATGGCGCGCGCTTCGAGACGCTGCGCTGTGGCCCCGGCGACCCGCTCAACCTCTACTCGGAGGCCGGGCTGGGGCCGGCGGCCGTGGTGGCCATGGGGGGCGTGGGGCCCCCCCAGGTGCCGGTAAGGCCAATGGCGTACACGCCCTGCTTCCAGGGCGAGCCCCCGCGCTCCACGCTGGACAGGAAGATGATGATGGCGGCGGCAGCTGACGCACGGGCGCACGAGCACACGGAGATGAGCACCTTCCACCCCGAGTCACCGCGCATCCTGGCAGGGAGCATGCGGCGGGGGGTGGTGGTGTGCAGCGTGGCGCCCAACCTCCCACCTGTGTCGCCCTGCCGGTCCGACTGTGACTCCCTGCGCAAGAGCCCCTGGGACAGCGACGAGGGTGAGTGACGTGTGTGCGTGCGTGTGTGTGTGTGCACGTGTGTGTGTGTGTGCATAGTGTTTAGAGGTTTCTTATGTATATACATAACAGCAAATACATACATATATAAAATACACAAAAACTATATATTTATATTGTGTTTATTTATGTTTATTCTGTGCCCAGACACCATTTTCACCATGGCCATCTGTTCCTAACTCTGTGTGTTTACCCGCATCGTTGTAGAACCTGTTAAGCGACTCTAAACATGGCCATGATTGAATTAATTTGCCATGCATCTTCATTTAACCGTCTATGTCCTCTTCTTCCCTACGTCCTTCAGAACTTTTCCCCATCTGTTTTCTCAGGTTTATTTTTATGCAGTGCCGACATTGATTCTGGATTCTGTTGTTTGTCGTTTTGTGGGTTTCAAGGAACTTGTTTTATCGCGCATCACAGCACATCCATATTCATGGTACATCGAGGCAAACCCCGCCCCCCCCTTTATGGTGCTTCAAATTTAATGAGCAACGTCAGCCATGGGCCCCTAGACACTTGTCATCTGTTTGGTTTCTTTGTGCAGTCTGTCTTAAGTCACTTGCATACTGTGAGCTATGAGCGCGCCAAAGGACGCATGCAGACAGTGTGCACTTTGAAGTTCGGATTTACGTCACTAGAGTCTGATACAATGGCTTCTCTCCAGACACCCAAACCTGCACGAATGCCCACTTTCACAACAACCTTGCAAATGTGTGTGTGTGTGTGTTAAGACTGTGTTTCAGTCTTGTGTTTCATGTTTGTACACAAGCACATTTTTCTATATGTGTAATACCTTAGTGTACTTCTTGTGTTTTACATGTGTACTTATATTTAAGTACTTGAGATGAGCAATTGCAACAGCAGCAATTTCCCCCCTGGGGTTCAATGAAGAAATCTGAATCTAAGATTCTTCCCTGACTGACATTTTCACCTTCTCTGAACCCTCACAGGTAAGATGGTGGACATGGCAGAAGAGGTCACTTGTTTCTCGGGCAGCAACAAGGGCAGTAACTCAGAAGTGCAGTCCCTGAGCTCCTTCCAGTCGGACTCCTGCGACGACAATGGTAAGAAAGAACACATAAGAGTAACTTAATTTTGCTTGTTTGACCTTGAATCACTCCCATTTGCAGCTTAAACGACCAACACCTGCACAAACAGACAAAAAAAGTCTCTTATGTGATTATCTTGTGAGCCAGCGGGAAGTCACAGCACCATTTTGTTGGCTTTGATTTGTTTTTCGTTGCAGGTTTGGCTTTTTGTGTTTCAGTGAACTTTTTGTTGTTATTTGCTCTTTTTGTTTGCTTCTTTGTTTTCTCATTGCCTTGAATATGATCCATCGCTATTGTTATGTTCATGCAAAGGTCAGTTGTCAACATTGAAGTTTTTTTTCTGTTTATATTTTAGAATCACAATAACCATAATAGCCCCTTTTTTAGTGGTTTGTGATGAAGTGCTGTCAGTGTTGTTGTGGTTGTGGGTTTCTGGTGTCGTGTTTGACCACAAGGCAGAGTTGCATCATTTTGTTTCCCCATTCAACTGCAATTTGTTGTGAATTGTTAGATTTGTATGTATATTGCTATTTAGCATTTTTACGATATAAACTTATCTTACAGCATTGCCGCAATGCCATTTTTGGAAACTTGTTTTTAATCATTATCATAATGGAAGAATACATAATTATACAAATTGTGTAATGTGGGTTTGTCATTATTCAAATTTGGTATTGTGCAAAACAAGGCAAAAAAAAAAACGGTTTAGTTTTTAGTCCATCAAAAGAAAGCTTAAATTAAAATAAATATCTATATTTTACAATTATTGTAATTGATTAATGTACTTATTGTCATTACGCAAGCCAGCCTGTGTGTAGAGGTATCTCTAACTTTTCTTTTTTCTTTTTATCTCAAAAAAAATGTTGAAAACCTTTCCGTTGCTCCCATACGAAGCAGGGTAAACTGGCCAGTAACACAGCAGGAGGGGATCGGCACCGCATCGGAGTGCTCCTACTCTTTTTGGACTGTATTTTAAATGCCTGTCTCCTCCTGTCCCTCCACTTCCCCCTCCCTCCTTCTCAAGCCTCCATAGTGACTGTCATTCGACTGGTCAATGACGCAGTCGACACAATCGAAAACGAAGGTACCCATGTCTCATCGCTTCAACCTCCACGCTCTCCTCCATCTCTCTCCTCTCTCTCCCTCTGTCTCTCAGACTCTCACTCGTAATCGCAGCACTGCCTCGGCAAGAGAGACACAAATGGAATGAGTTTCATATACTCGTCATACACTTCCTCCTCCTTTTATGAAACAATTAAAACTGATAGTACTAGCATAGTACTAGCATTCATGCTTAGCTATTACACAGTCTAATGGCTGGTGAGTTTGCACCAGTGGTAAAGCCATATTCAGAGATTGAAATTCATATTCAGAGACATTTAATCAGGCAAGACAAATTAAATGTTCATCAAACATTAAAATGAAGGCATCGTGTTCTTCTTGCCAATGACTATCTTGTAGAAGTGAGATGACAACAAACATGTTTACAATGGTTTCGATTTAAAGTGACCAATTTCTAAAAGTATAGGTATTAGGTTTGACTTATGGTATATGTTTAGGAATACATTTGGAGATGGTTAAGTTTAGGTATAATTATGGCTGACTAGCAGCAGAACATTAGTCCGTATTGATTATCTGAGGTGGTCGCCCCACAGCAATGATACAAAATATTGGTCTCAGGATTAGAACCACTCAGCAAAATCAGGAAAGATCGTTTGTAACTTGAATACCTTATCACTGGCATTCAATGTGCACAATCAGTAAACAAACAACAGTTTTTCTCTTGACCCAAATTAACTCTTCCCGTGTATTTTAGTTGACGTAGTATGTGTTTTGTTCAATGCCCACGTGTACTCACTGGAGGCAAACACCTGACAAGCCTTTTATCCTCTCTCTCTCTCATTCTCTCACTCTCATTTACATTCAGCAGACAGGGGGGAGGCAGACACATGGGGGTGGCATCATGTAGTGGGTGATCAGCACCCATAGAGATGTAATGTGATCGCTGAGATGCCTGAACACAATAATGCAGAGCAAATGCTGTAGTGTTGTGCCGCTACACACAAGCCCACACACACACACACACACACACACACACACATACATACATACATACACACATACATACATACATGCATGCATGCATGCATGCATACATACGTACACGCTGCTGTTGCGCACTCACGTACAACCTCATGCTCGCATACAGATAAGCTGTGGATGGTTGAGAAGAATCAGTAGAAAAATCAAGAAATCAATAGAAAATAATTTCTTTGTCGAGATTCTGAAAAAAGGGGATGGATGTGTTTCATTATAGGTTTGTCGTGGACGTTGCTAGGCTGCTGGAAGTTTCAGGTTCCAACCCCAGTTTAAACCATTGCTTTTCCAGCCAGTATAAGTGGGCACTCGGGGCCCACTAGGCTTGAATAGCACAGGCATACAAAGTGATATTTTGCCAGCCAGGCAGAGTAGCTAACGCGTGCTAAAGCTCTCTCTCTCTCTACCTCTCTACCTCTCTGTCTCTGTCTCTCTCTCTCTCTCTCTCTCTCTCTCTCTGTGTCTCTCTCTCTCTCTCTCTCTCTCTCTGTCTCTCTGTCTTGCTGCGCTCCCACCTGACAGTGTCAGTCATGGACCAAGGTCAAAGCTACAACAGAGGTGACTGTCTCCCTCTCTCCGTTGTTCAGTGACTTCCGTCTTTTTTGCCTGTCTGTTTCTCACTTCCTTCCTTTCTACTTTCCTCCTCATGCTCATGCTCTCCATTTCTCCCCTTCATCTGCATGATCCTATTAATCCTCGCTACACCCCCCCACCCCACACACACTGTGTGTGTGGTATGTGTGTGTTAGTGTGGTGTTTTTCGTGACCCTGACATCCTATTCATTGCGTCAGTTCTGTTGCCAGTGACGTGGAGTGTGTGTGTGTGTGTGTGTGTGTGTGTGTGTGTGTGCGTGCGTGCGTGGGGGAGGGGGGTGGCCAGGATAGCCCAATGTAAGACATTCATTCTCACCTCTCTCTCTCTCTCTCTCTCTCTCGCTGTCTGTTTTCAACACCCATCTTTTTGCCTGGTGGCTGTGTCGTGATGACGAATTGCACTTACTTACTACCCTCCACCACCAGGCACCCACAGTGCACTTCTGTCATTTTGTTTTCATGGTTGTGTTGAGTCGCTTTATTTGTTGTAATATCGTGTATAAGTGCTGGTCTGGTCTCGGCACCGTTGTGTCACGATGATGGCTGATCCTTGTCCTGAAAAGCCAGTCTGTCTCCCCTCCTCTGTGCACCTGCATGCATTTATTTAGTTTAATTCATTTGTATTAATTTACAATTTTGTTCTTGTGCTTTCACTCATTTGGTTTGCTTTTATTTTTTTTGCGTTTTCTTTCTGTTTGCATTTTTGTTTTGTTGGTAGGAAAACTGTGACTGTGTTGTGGTTCAGGGAGTTCAGTGCTCCTGAAGCCCCACCTCAACATCGCTTGACCTGACTCCCAGTGAAGCTCAGCATGCTGTAACCAACCCCCCTCTACTCAACCCCCCCCCCCCCCCCCCCCGTGTGCAGCATGTGATGTGTCCTAACATGTATTTCTCCCACACAGGTTGGTTCATGGCCATATGGTCTTGACCTTCAGCATCTCTTGTGGATGAGCTAGAGAGCATGCCTAATAACACATTACATGTGCAGCACACTCTGCTTGTATGAAGCTTTTCCACATGGATGCATTCAAAGATCAGCTACACGCTAAAAACTATGTTTGACAGTTTTCTATGATCTAAAGATTATAAGCCATCTAAAAGTTTCAAATCATGCTATAGGCAGATCTTGGTAATTATGTAATTCAAGCATCTATGATTTCTTCATCAAAAGCTTTTTTTCATTTGATTTACTCAGAATAAAAAAAAATAGACAAAAACGTAAGTAGCCCATTGCGAGCAACGTTGATGGTTTTCAATCTCTAGGCAGAAAACCCACAAATGTGGTCGAGTGGTTTGTGCTGGTCAGGAGCTAATCTTGTGACCTCCTTCTGTGAATTGAGTGATGTGTGTAATTGTATGTTGTGGTTAAGAGTTCTCCTAAAGCTAATACTTCAACTCACACTGAATCTCCTCTGCCTCAGCGTACCACTGGGACACCTCAGACTGGATGCCCAGCACTAGGCTGCCCGACATCGAGGAGATCCCGGGCTACGAGGCTGGGGGTCCGGCCAGCCTTGGGGCCAATGGCCGCTCTGCCTCCAACCCCCTCTTGGGCGGCGGCGGCAGCACCCGGGAGCTGGAGTCCGATTACTACTTAGGGGGCTACGACATCGACAGCGACTACCCACCGCCCCACGAGGACCAGTTCCTCTGTCAGGACCAGCTCCCCCCACCACTGCCCAGCGCGTCCACAGGCAGCGAGGACTACCCTGAGAGCTACGGTGGGACGTCGCCAGGTGACGCCGGACAGTCCGCATCCAAGGACAGCACCCTGAGCAGCGCCAGTCACAGTAACAGTCACAGCGCAGACGCCAGGCCCCACTTCCACCCCAGCCAGTACCTGCCGCCGCACCAGCTGCCCATCAGCGAGTCAGGGCACGGCCACCACCGTCTCAGCAGTCCCTTCCCCATGGGGGGTGTCAGTGGGGACGCGGACGAGAGTACGTCGCTGGGCGGTGCCGGGCGGCTGTCGGTGGGCGCCGCGTCCACGGCCTCGGACCTGTCGGCGCCGCTGGGGTTCGACGACTCTGAGGCAGGCAACAGCGACTTTGACAGTATGGACGAGCTGCGCCGCGGTGTCACCGTCATCATCGACTCACAGCAGCAGACAGAAGTGTGATCAGAACATGGCGCCATACACAGTACTGAGGAATACTGGTACTCCATCACATACAATATAGTACAAGGGACGGACACATGGTACAGAGGAATACCAGTACTCCAGTATATACAGTACATATGATACAGTACAAGGGACGGACACGGGGCTTGAGACAGTGGATGGGGGTTGGATATGTCGATAGGAACGAGACGACAAGTACAACAAGGTCCAAAGGGTCATTCAACAGGGACTAATGCTAACAATAGAGGTCCACACGTGGAGAGGGAAGTCTATAATGCTAAGAAGTAAGTGTCGAGGCATTCACTTTGTTTTTAAATTCAACTCTTCAAAAGAATAACATTAGGGGCCAGAATTTTGTATGAAGACTGATCCTCCAGAGTTATGTTTTTGTTGTCGTTTGGTTTTACTCTTTTAGAGCACTAAACTTATATTCCAGTGAGACCAGAAAAGGAGGTTCATTTAATGAACACCTTTAGCATAAGAAGTGTCCTTCCTATTTTCAAAGAGGGGAAGAGGTTTTTTTCGAGATACGCCATGCAAGTGTATAATAAATCAGACAGAGAATGTGAAAAAGAAAGACTAACCAACAAAAAAATAGGATTGGTTAAAATGTGAGGTATTTAGGTGGAGAATGTAATCAGTAAAGGGAAGAAAGTGAAGAATGTTAGAAAAAAAAGGGAACAACCGTGTGTGATTGTGAAAGTTAGCGTAGCGACAGCCTACTTCAGGCAAATAAAATTATAAAAAAGCAATCAATTTGGGGCTGATACTCAAGCTGAGAACCCCCTACAGAATGCTTGTTCCCTCCTCTCTACACAGCCACCATAGGACCACTTCTATAAATGAAACAACAAACTATTTCCCATTTCCTTGATTTTCTCTCTTGAGAATCGTGTATAGACTTTGTAAAATAGTGTGACCATACTCGTGCAGAGGTTGAAAAAATGATTTAAAATTTAAAAAACTACATTGGATCCACATGTTGGGAATGCCGTTTGATGTGGAATGTGCTTGTCCCACGCAGCCAGGCCAAATAGCCATGAGGTTTGAAAGCTCCAGTCACATCCGTTCCACTCTTCATTGACCTGCCAACTCTCTTTTCTCTTGTTTTTTTGTTGTTGTCAACTCTTTAAGTTTTGCTTTAATTATGTGAAGTTGCGTCGTTGTTGTTTTTTTTCTTGCACTAGTCTTTTGAAGATGCCCTGAATTTTGTATGTGTTTTTTAATGAAATGTGCCATGTTATTGTAATCCTGCAGGACCTTGTGAAGTCATGTCTTCTTGCTTTTGAATGACACTTTAATGAACACAATGCCTTCACATGTCAAACTTTTTTCTCAAGAATAATCGGCCGAATATTAATCATTTTGTCATGTTCCCACAATTTCAAATCTTGTGTTCAAGTATCAGGGAGGGCGTAATGCTCCTCCTGGCGACACAGGGTCCTGTGCAGCATCACATTCCAGAGTCTGACAGTTCAGTTGCATTGTGACACACACGATGAAACAGTCGTTTTGTTTATTATCAAGAAAACAAAATGATGACAATTTGTAGTTTTGTTTTATTGTCCTGTTTATAAAACATGTAAGTTTGATGTAAGTTTGAATATTTGTGTACAGTGTACATAGCTAGGTTGTTCCAAATGCCAATCCATGTTTTTTTTCTTTTTTTGTCTGTTTGTTATTGTTGTAGATACAAGAGAATACCATCCCTGAGAATTGCTTTTTATTTTATTTTTTTCATTGATTTTATATATAATTTTGCTGGTTGTGACTGTGGACAAAAAACAAAAGGCCATAACACATCAATCATTTTACCTGTCACTCATGTCCACTTTCACTGTGGACCAAATTCTATCCTTCAACATTTGCTCTGTGTTTTTCATTAACATTATACAATTTCAATAGAATACACAGATTTTGCACAGAATTGCAAATGCACAAAACCTGCATTCAACTCCCAGCAATTGATTTTTGTTTGACTTTTTTTGTTTTATTTTCATATCTTGTTTTGTTAGAACATTTTTAAAGAAACAAGGGGAATTAATTTTGTATCGCTCTGTTTATTTGAAATGTGTTTACTTTAGAGTATATGTAAATCTGGGTCCATTTTATTTTAAGAGATGTTAGGCAGTGTTAAGAATTTGCCTCTTCTAACTGCAGCAATTGAGTGTGCAACAAGAGTGCTTTTTTAACAGATTTTTTTTTTATCCAGTGCAGAAAAATAAAAGGTTATTGATCAATCTGCAGTGTTGTCCAATCTTCCATGGAGAAGCTAACAGATGTAAGACGGCTTACTTTAAAACAGTCTCAGCCATGTACTACTCACTATGTCCAATGGCTTTGTGGATTAGTGCTGGGAAATGCACACGGTCATTAAAAACTTGGCACTGTCTCCTTCATAATAAATGCAATTATGCATACGTGTTTGGTTTTACTGATAATTCCATAACTGTTTTCTAGTCATTTTCCAATATAGCCCCGTATGGAAAAATAACAATGGAGAACCCGGAGAAATACCTTTTAAGCCATGTTCCTGGGAACCTTTTTTCAAACCTCGATAGGCAAGTCAGAAGGTTATTAAAATAATGAAGCTCATCTGAAATTATTTAAAATAAACATGAAAATGACTCAGTCGTCGGTGTTCAAATTCCTTCTGAGCAGTGCAGCTGTGAGCAAAATGTCCATCCGTCCGTCACCTCATCTGGCTTCTCTCAACGCGGAGGAGTAGCGGGTCTACTCCGAGCTCCTCCCGGATGACCGAGCTTCTCACCCTATCTCTAAGGGAGAGCCCAGCCACCCTGCGAGGGAAGCTCATTTCGGCCGCTTCCACCCGCAATCTTGTTCTTTCGCTCACTACCCAAAGCTCATGACCATAGGTGAGGGCAGGAACGAAGATCGACTGGTAAATCGAGAGCTTTGCCTTTTGGCTCAGCTCCCTCTTCACCACGACGGATCCGTGCAGAGTCCGCATTACTGCAGACGCCACACCGATCTGCCTGTCGATCTCCCGCTCCATCCTCCCCTCACTCGTGAACAAGACCCCGAGGTACTTGAACTCCTCCATTTGGTGCAGGATCTCATCCCCGACCCGGACAGTGCACTCCACCCTTTTCCGGTTGAGGACCATGAGCAAAATGTGGATACGTGATATTACACATTAAAACTTGCGCAGCCTAACCCAATCAGCCACCAAAACACAAGACGGAGCCTCTTTCTATCATTTGCAATAAACAGACATGCTTAATGAACATGGATCCAGTGATGCCCTTTGAGAAGCACTACTTCACGTTAAAACACTTGGGACTGTTTTGTGTTTCCAGGAAAATCTAGGAAATCCTACAGGCTGGGATTATCATAAGTCAAAGGTCGTTGGTGGTGGAACGGTCGCATAATGATGTCAGTCCATCTCGAACGGGAAAGTGCTCCATGTGTGCTCGCATCCGTGTGTGCATACGCACATGTGAGTTTGAGTGGTGACATATGATGTATAAGCTAGGACTCCAGCAAGGCTGTGTGTGTGTGTGTGTGTGTGTGCATGCATGCATGTGTGTGTGTGTGTGTGTGTGTATGCGTGCAGCGGCGGCTGCCTTTGTCATAGCATTGCTCATTGCAAAAGGGTATGACCATACACTGGACACAAGTGTGCTTGGGAACATTGTTTGTTGGTTTGCCGGGATCGCTTTTCATCTTCCATCCCATTACACACACACATCCACACACCATTCATGCCTTTCAGAATGCTTCAGCCACGTGCCAGCTGAACTTTAAGGGATGTTTGTTAACTATAACATTTAGGAACCTTAAAACCAATATTTGCACTTATATAGTTATGCCCACTATATTTTGATCAGTATATTTATAATAGGCCCTTTTCACAGTGGCGTCAGTTAATTTCCACCTTTCCGCAAAGCAGTTTATCTGTATTTCTGTAGTGTCGCACCAAAGAAAATTCCAATAGTATCTGTCGCAGGAATGCTCAACAACAACTCAAAGCAATTTCGAAATGTAAAGTTAAGACTAATAATGTTTACGTATTTACAATCGTTTTTTCTTGGTAACATTATCAAATTTACCATTCTGTAACTGCCTTAGATGGTTGGGAAAGTAGGCTAGCTAGCAGCAACAGGTAAAATATGCATTGCTGCCTGCCTGTGCTGTAACAAGTTTAATTACTCTTTATGTTAAGCGTTTACTTTTAAATGTATTTCTTAATTTCTACCAGATGTACAAGCAACTTGGTGAACTCCATGTTTCGGACTGTAAGTAAAGATAGCCCGTTTGGAGTCAGAACATGTCTTCATGTCAAAAGGGCCCATTGAGAATGCTTGGCTCACATGTCCTGGTGTGGTTTCTGGAAGAGTTGTGGCTTCAGGTTCTAAGTCACCACCACTAAGCCTCTGACCAGAGGGCATTTGGCCTGTGGGAGGGCAGATGCAAGTTTATAGGTATAAAGTTACAGGGTGGTTGAGTTAAATACATTTGAGGTGTTGAGACAGGGGTCATTTCAGAGTAATGCAATCGGCAACAGTTCATAGTTGAGTTTAATCCCCTTAAATTCAATCCCCTAAAGGTTAAAGGGATTGAGTGTCTCCTGGCTGATGGTCAAGGGAGACATTTACATACATTACATAACTTGTGTTACCATAAGAGGTTTGTCTGGGGGTACAACATGTCTCCCTGCTTTCGATGGATACTGTTTTTTGTGAAGTGCCCGTGTGAGTGACCTCACTGAAACAGGAAGACTTTGCCTCAGCAGACGCCCCACTGGTAGGGGTCATTCTGCCTCTGCACACTCAACCGAAAACACTCCAGAAATAACAGAACAGAAGAAGAATATTGAATTGGCCTACAGGGACTCTCTCTCTTTCTCGCTCTCTCTCTCTCGCTCGCTCTCTCTCTCGCTCTCTCTCCCTCTCTCTTGATTGTGCGGTCGACTGACAGGGCCTCTCCAGTGGGGGGGGGGGATGTTCAGTTCAATCTTGCTCTCACTCTGTCTCTGTCTCTGTCTCGCTCTCCCTCTCACTAGACCTTGGTATCCGCTGATCTGTGTGTATGTGTGTGTTCTAATGGTGTGAATCTCATCAATGTCTGGTGTGTGTGATGGTGTGCAGGTCAGCGAGCTCCATCTACCCTGGATGGCAGACAAGATCCTCTCCGCCTCCCTCCCCCAACCCCCCCACCCCGCCCCCACCCTCCTGCCCCTCTCCCCCCAACTAATGAACTGAGAAACGGCCAAAAATCTCTTTGACATTTAAAGTGAGATTCAATTAATTAGGGCTGTATTAGAGGCACGCCAGACCCCTCCGCAGCCGGCTACTGCTGTCATTATTACAGTGTGAGGAGTGTTACTGTTATATTTCTTATTTACCCTTTTGGCTCTCGCTCGCTGTATCTCTCTCTCCGTCTCTCTATCTCCTTACCTTCTCTCTCTCCCTCTCCCATGCTCTCCCTCCCTTTACATCTCTCCCATTCTCTCTCTCCCTCTTGCCCACTCCTCCCCTCTCTCTCTCCCACTTCTCCCCCCCCTCTCTCTCTCTCTCTCTCTCTCTCTCTCTGTTGCATGCTGGGAGTTAGGTGTGTCTGTGAGTGAGTGCTGTGTGTTAATAGGTTTTTCTTTTTTTTTCAATCTGCTGTCTATAATTTATGGTTTAGTTATTTTGTTTTGGGGTGTTTGTAGGAAGTGTGTGGTTGTTAGTGTCGGGTTTTTGGTTGCGATGGCGTCTCAGGAGACGCCATCCATTTCTCTCCGTCATGGAGTGTGGATTCCGACGGATAAAGTGGTCACGGTGGAGGAAGTGCTCCTCGCCAGGGGGCATTTAGTTGGCCATGAAAATATGTCCCATGCGTCAAGGATGAATAAAGCAGTGGTTGTGTTGTTTAAAGAGGAACGCATTGTTGCAAAGTTAATTATAAGCTGCGTTTTTCTTAATGATGTATGTGCAGGTATCGCCGCTGGCTGTACCTTTCACGAAGGTTACAATATCAGGAGTCCCCCCATTCATCCCCAACAAGGCAGTGGAGCGAGAGCTGCAGCGTTTTGGAAAGATAGCAGGCGCTTTTAAAACTGTTGGCTTAGGGTGTAGAAATGATAAACTCAAACATGTCCAGTCTTTCAGATGGCAGGTGTTTGTTCTTAATTTCCCCTAGTCCCTAGACATGTATTTTAGGATAAAGCACAAAACTGGGTATTATATGGTGTATGCAAGCTCTGGCTCTATGAAATGTTTTGAGTGTGGGGATGTTGGCCACAAACGTTTTGCCTGCCCTCACAGGCAGCGATCGGAGGACAGGGAGGCTGGGGTTTAGCCACCTGAGTCGGATCCAGGAGAAGGAACAAGTGGGAAGGGAACCATCTGTTAACAAAAATAATATTGAGAAATGAGAGAAGCAGGTTGAGAAAACTCATGGGGAGTTGAATGAGATGGCAGCAGTGTTTGATAAGTCAAGCTGCCGATGGTAGCAACACGGGAGAAGGCTGGGCTGTTGCTGCAGAGGGAGCGGAGACAGGTGAGCTGCATCAAGGTGAGCAGGTAAGTGGAGAGGAGGTAGGGGTAGAAGGGGAGCAAGATGGTGTAGAGGAGGTAGGGGTTGAAGGGGAGCAAGGTGGCAGCGAGGAGGTGGTGGCTGAAGGGGAGGAGGCAAGTAAAGAGGAGTTGGGGGCTGAACTACCGTTTGTTGAGGGCGAGGGAAATGAGGAAGGGGAAGAAATGGAATATGAGCTAATTATGACGGCACATCAGTGACAGATTCACAGCGGAGAAGTGATCCCTATACAGTAGAGGAAATTAATGTTTCTAGACGAAACATTTGGAAAATCGGTTAAGATAAATGATTATTTTCTAGATGCAGAAGAATTCATGAAAACTGTATCTACATTGCAAAAACTAGTTGGGTTGGATCTGCTAGATGGAAAAAAACGTTATAGGCTTAGGAAACATGTTACTGCTTTGAGGAAGGGGCTTGTGTCAAATGAAGGAAAATGTGTAAAAGGCAGGAAACAAATAATCATTATGATTCACAATGTGGTGTGTTTCATCTATCTGTCTTTTCTACCTGTTCTGTTGTTGTGTTCTTTGAGGAAGAAGGCCGCCGACACAGGATCGCTTTTAACTCACTATTTGTTTTAGGTTTTGGTCTATTATCTATGAAGCAAAAGGAGAGGAATTGTATCATTCACACGTGGAGCGACTCTTAGCTGGATATCTAATAGATACTAAAGGTATGGTTATATTTTATATCTACCATATGACCAATAACTAGGGTTACACTAACCTCGGTGCCTGTCTGCAGACGAAGGACAGAGTCATGAGCTATGAGCAGAGGCATGTAAGCATGGGGGGAGCTCCTCAGGATCGGAATGAGTGCGTTGTTGGTTACATATGTGGAGTAGATAGTGAGGTCGGATGATGGCGAAAAAAACAGGCAGGATTTTCGCTGCACGTGTAAAGAATCTTTTAGAGAAATACCTGGAGGCGACAGTCTGGCGCTGGGGCCAGACACCACAAGGACGAGAGGGGAAGACGTCAACAGCCAGCCCTTTATGTTATAAAGGGCTGGATACAGCGTCCATTCACTCCAATAATAACCCGGTCACGGTGATAGATTACGCTAACCATAACCCTAACCATAATCCTTTATGGAGTGAATTGTTTCACAGTAGACTGCGGACGCTGTAGACTCTGCTCTGCGAGCGGACGCTGTAGACTCTGCTCGTCTCTTACCACCGCAAACGGGTTTATGAGATTGTTTCACACAGATCGTTTCACACAGACGCGGGAGGGTACCTTTTGCGTCAGTATCACGTCTAGGGGCGTGACAAACCGTCGGTATATTACGAGTTGGGATGAGAACGTGTTGCAAATTACAGCTTGGCGAGCCGCAGGAGGCTCGCGGGTGGTTAGAACGCAAACAATATAGAATAAAATTGCTCGCCTGTCTACCAGCCATGGTTCCAGAAAATAGACAACAAAATCAACCACGCAAGTCGCTTGTTATTCTTGTCATCGGCAGAGCACTGTCAATCCCGCACAGCCCGGTCAACGGCGCATGTGATTGGACTGTTCCCCAGCAGAGAGCAACCAATAGGTTTAGAGCGAGATGGTCCCGCCCCCAGGAAGGTTTTTTTTCCTTTTTTTCAGAACCACGTTTTCAGAGCTTTGACGCTAAAGGAGTTTCAAAACGAAACGGCGTCAGAACAGTGTCAATAATCACGTGACTCGCAAGCTTGCGCCCGTGTGGTCAAATCTCTGAAAAGTCAGTGCTGAAAATTAAGTTCTGAAAAAATACATTGCAATGGTGTAAATTTACACCTTTACAAGTTTTTAAAAATAAATATTCAACCTTTCAAAACGTATTTCTCAATGTTTGAACAGCTGTTTGCAGAATCCCATTTACAAGGTTTCGAAACTGGGAAACAAAGTAATACACTGTTAGAACAGTGTCAGATTTGAAACTCTGCAAATGCGCTGGTGAACATTTTTAAACTTTGAAAATGTGTTTGTGAAAACATTTTAGCTTTGAAAATGTGTTGGTGAAAATGATGAAGAAGATAAAATAGAACACAAAATCATGTTTGCAGATGTTTGACTTTTTTTTTCAGGCTATAATCTCTTTTTTCAGTGGTGCAAAACCTTTTTTACAAGGTGTTGAGTTTTCAAACACAGACTTACAAGCCTTTGAAACCTTTTTTTCAGGTTTGAATTATGACACTATTCTGACTCCATATGTAATAAGCTAGCAATCTATGTGTATACCAACCAAAACACAGTTACTCAAGGTGTCTTCTGTGATTTATGAATGTTTTGTGTTGGAGAAGAGAAATGTGTGTAAGATTGTTCATTATTCCTTGATGTTTTGTCGGTTCATTTGTGTTTTAAGTAAGGGCTAAGCAAGCTCACTTCTAGTTACCATGGTGACAGTCAGTAGCTAGAGGAATAGCAACTCTCCGACATTTATTTATTTTATGTATTTATGGCCTGTTGTGCAGGCCAGGTTTTTTCCCCTACCCCGGAGTGTAGATAGCTCAACGACAGCCCGACGACCCTTGAATTGTCCAGCGTTTTGCGGGATAGCATACGGACTGAGATTCATCCAGGAAGATTAATGATGGCGAGCCACCCCAAGGAAACCTAACCCGAAAGGACACCGCGTTCGGATCGTTAACGGTTTGACCTTGACCAGTTGAACTATTTTTTTCCCCACACTGGATATAGACCATTTTTTGACCATCGAATTGAACGGATCCCCGAAAAGAAATTTATTTAAGTGTTGCAACACAGTCCTTTAGATATTAAGAAATTGTGAAGTGTGAATAGGTGAATGTATGAATGTGAATTGATATATGTATTTTAAGTTTTCTTTCATGATTTCCTGCTTAAGTGAAACCGAAAACTAAAACAAAACAAACATTTAAAATACTTACCTGTTCCCTTAAACAAAGAAGAGTTAACTGAAAAGAAACAAATAGAAGCAAATAGCTCAAACTAGTTAAAACAACTACCCTAAAAAGTGCTATTTAGAATTTAAAAGACCGGTCTAAGAAAACAACGAACTAGAACAAACCCATATTAAACTGGTTTAAACAAGAAAATATTAAACCTAAAGAATTTCAAAGGTATTTATTACATATCTTGTACTGTATATTTATTAATCTATTTATTGCATATCTTGTACTGTATATTTATGAATCTATTTATTACATATCTTGTATTGTATATTTATTAATCTATTTATTACATATTCTTACTTTAAGTAAAGTGCCGGCTATTTATACAAACTGTTATGACTCTAGTCTGTTCATTATATTGAATTCACCACTCTCACGAACCTAGTACAGGCCCAAGTATAAGTGCCTACACTTAATGTTCCAGTAATAGTAGACATAAGTGTTACACGTTACTTACATTTAATGCTAAAACATAATTATGGTCTTGCCATTATGCTATACATCTAATAAGTGTGGAGAAATACAGAGAACCACAAATTTAATGTTTTTAAGGTGTAGCAGAATTTCCAAATTTGATATTTTATGGGCTCAGTTTTTTGAGCCCAAGAGAAGGAGTACAATTTTTCCAAATTGTCATATGTGGTCTCAGTTTAGATGAGACCAAGAGAGGGATTAAAGGTATGGTTATATTTTATATCTACCATATGACCAATAACTAGGGTTACACTAACCTCGGTGCCTGTCTGCAGACGAAGGACAGAGTCATGAGCTATGAGCAGAGGCATGTAAGCATGGGGGGAGCTCCTCAGGATCGGAATGAGTGCGTTGTTGGTTACATATGTGGAGTAGATAGTGAGGTCGGATGATGGTGAAAAAAACAGGCAGGATTGTCGCTGCACGTGTAAAGAATCTTTTAGAGAAATACCTGGAGGCGACAGTCTGGCGCTGGGGCCAGACACCACAAGGACGAGAGGGGAAGACGTCAACAGCCAGCCCTTTATGACGTTTTCACTGTTTGTGTATATAACTTCCTGGGCTAGAGATAGCTGGCCTCAGACTTCGTGAACTGACACACACACACTTTGTTGTTCGGTCATGGAAACGTAGTCGGACCCAGATATATCTGTAAAACTCTGCACATTATACTGGTGTTAACAATAAAACTGATTATTTCTTAAAGCTAAACAACTTCTTCTATCGCTTCATTAAAAGAACACGCGTGAGTAGGGGTTTCATTTTTTACTTTGAAACTGCCTCTCCCAACAATACGCTGCCTATAGAGTTTCTGCCCTCTCCTGCTTGTGTGCGCTCGATAGTACTTTGGCAGGCGTGGCCTCTATGACGTGTAATATGTTTTGATTGGCTAGTGTTGAGCGCCCGCCTCCTAGTGTATTGTGTGCTGCCATCTTGTGGCCAGGTGCGGTTAATACAGCTTATAT
Source organism: Merluccius polli (assembly GCA_030340625.1). Lineage (NCBI taxonomy): Eukaryota > Metazoa > Chordata > Actinopteri > Gadiformes > Merlucciidae > Merluccius > Merluccius polli. The sequence goes on along the minus strand of JAOPHQ010001990.1, from coordinate 534,364 downwards.
ATTTGGTCCTGTTCCCTTGTGGCTATGTGAGGATATTACAGCCTGTTGATACATGTGCTGTTATTTATTCCACACTGTTTCCAATTTCACATCCTTCCATGCATAACTTAAGGGTTGGGACTTTAAATATTAATGGTGGAAGGGATAGGCAGAAGAGGGCTTTAGTTTCTAAACTATCCCAGTAAAAAAGTTTAGATGTAATTTTTATTCAGGAAACACATAGTGACACAACAAATAAGATGGAGTGGGGTTTAGGGTGGAAGGGTCAACATTTTCAGAGTCATGGGACCAATTTTATTGCAGGGGTAGCCATTCTTTTTTCACCTGGTTTAGGAATAAATGTAATATCCACCACTGAAATAGTAAAAAGGTAGGATACAGGTAGTCAGGGCTGAAATAGGTTGAATTTTTGTTTTTGTTTTTGCAATGTATATGCTTCAAATAAGGGTTCACAATGGCTGGAAACTTTAAAAATGTGAAGGAATCATCGCAACAGTGTGGGGAAAGGGAATGTATTGTTAAAGGGGGGATTGGAACTGCACAGTACATTTTACTTGAGATAGGACAAGTGAGGAACCTCATTTACAGTCTTCCACCTGTTTGTCACAGCTCATCACTCAATTAGATTTAGTAGATGCATGGAGAGTTAGACATCCACAGGCTAGACAGTACACATGGGTTAGGGTAGCAGATAGCAGGGTTAGTGCAGTTAGGTTAGATAGGGTTTACATATTGCAAGCCTTTAGAAATCGGCTATTAAATAGTTTCATTCACCCCATTGGTTTTACTGATCATCACCTCGTCACTGTAGATTTATATCTCTCACCCAGAACAAAGTCTAGTGCTTACTGGCATTTCAATGTAAAATTGTTACAGGACAGTATGTTATGTGAAAAATGTGGGTTGGGATCTATGGAAGAACAGAAATGGGGAATTTGAATCCTTAAACCAATGGTGGGAAGTGCGGTAAACTCAAATCTGTATTTTCTGTCAGCAATACACTGGTCATTCTACCACCAGGGTCAGGACAGCCATCCAGACTCTAGAGCAGGAGATCAGTGAGAGCATAGTCTCTTAACACACAATCAACCTGATAGTGATATTTTACAGAGGAAAAGACATGAGCTGAGTATGTTTCTATATATTTTCTTTTAATTTTTTTTATGTTTTCTGTTCCAACTGGCTGAATGTGTTAGGCCCAAGTCTCCCTGAAAGCGCACTATATTATAATTTGCTGTAGAGGAACAAAGACTATAAGGGTATATTCATGCAAAAGATATGACCAACAAACGAATTGACCAATTTTCCCTTTTCAGTTTCTTTATTTACTCAGCTGTTAGTAGTGGGAAAACAAACATAACATATTATGTTTCTGTACAGAATTTGAATTACATTTTTTTTTTTTTAAATAGGAGAAAATTGCCAGGGCCAAATTTTTTTCACAGTTTGACGTGTTCTGGGCTACAGCCCCGGATCATTTCAATTGCTAGCGACGTCCATGAGTATCATCATGTAATCCATTGATTTCAACAATGTAACTGTATTCTAAATACCAACTATTTAAATTGTAACTGTAACGGAATACAGTTACTCATAATTCGTATTCTGAATACGTAACGCCGGTACATGTATTCCGTTACTCCCTAACACTGCTGATACCAATCGGGAGAGGAATTAGACAGGGCTGCCCAATTTCAGGACAGTTATATTCTTTAACAATTGAACCACTTCTGAATAGACTTAGAAATAGGTTAATTGGGCTCTCCCTATCCGGGCTACCACAGAGCCCACCACTTGTAGTCTCAGCATATGCTGATGATGTAAATGTAATAATAAAGGATCAACAGGACAGGGGTTAGTGAAGTCATTGAGGATTTATGAGAAGGCCTCCTCTGCAAAAGTAAACTGGTAAAAGAGTGAGGCCTTGCAGGTAGGACAATGGCGGGAGGGGGCAGCTCCCAGTCTGCCCGGGGGTCTTAGCTGGGGGAGTATGGGTATTTTTAGGGACAGAGGACTTTCAGAGGCAGAACTGGGAGGGTATAGTGGAGAAGGTGTGTGACAGACTGTCTAAATGGAAGTGGTTGTTACCCCAGCTGTCATATAGGGGGAGAGTCCTGGTTGTCAATAACCTGGTCGCCTCAATGGCTCTATGGCATTGATTAATTGTCTTACCTCCACCAGTGAGCCTGATTCAGGAGATACAGATTATGGACGATCTCTCCACGCGCGTGGCATTTACATTTACTTTCCCCACATGCTTGGTAGATTAAGATAACTAAACCTAAACAAATAAAGTGAGTTAAAAGCGATCCTGTTGTCGGCGGCCTCCTTCCCTCGGGACACATTTCCCCACAATCTGGTGACTTCCCGACGTGATTCGAGGTGAACGGAGAGGCTTTGTTTCGGGCTAGAGAGCTTTCGCCACGCGACGGTGTACCCACTCGTCCCCTCTGTTACAAGCCGGTGTCGTGCCAAAAAGTGATTGTCTGCCAAAAATTTATTGAAGGTCAAATACAGTTACTCAAAGGTGATGTCTGCCCAAATATGACTTGATCTCATTCATAAGCTTCATAATAGGCTATAAACACTGGAGCTCACAGGACACGTGGAATTCTTTTAAAGGAGCATTACAACAAAATAGGCATTTCACCTGCCAAAAATGGATTGAATAACAAACGTTAAACTTCCGAAGACACATGCCTTTGCTATAACTGTATTATAATGTTTATAAAAAACATTATAATACAGTTGTGTGTATCTGCATATTATGGCCGTTTAATCCAGAGAAAAGCAGACGTTTTTGCGCTACCGCTCAACGGGCTGCTGTGCGCGCTCCCGCGGCCACAATCAGATTCTGACAGACAATCACTTTTTGGCACGACACCGGCCATTAAACAGGTAAGCAGTTTCCTTTTGCTACGGCTAAAAACTGCATAGTTATCTATAGAATATTAGGTAACAGAGGTGATTAGCGCACGTTGTTGCAAAGCTTTGGTTCTCCGGTCCATAGTCGTTACAGTTAAGCCGAAGCAAATATGAACAGGCGCTCATAACTCTTTTGGAATTAGTTAGGTAATATTTAGTCGTTATTTTATGACCATTACAAAACAAGCATATGGCCAGTATTGTATTTGCGGGTTCGAGTCCCCATAGGTTCAAGTCCTGATGAGTTTAAAACTCCAAATTCTTTTTAATAATCGAGGTTCAAGTCCCGGGTTCGAGTCCCTATTGGTTCAAGTCCAGTCCCAGAGTTAATTCTTTTAATAATCGTGGGTTCAAGTCCCCAAAATGTTTTTTTATTGTCAAACTGGTCAAAGGTTGTGACCCATATGATAACGTGGTAAATACGGAGGTGGAGTGAGGAGATCGTGTGGTTATAAAACTCTACTAACAAAGAGATAACTAAAATGGGACGATAATAACATTCCCCACACAGAGCTGCGCTAACTTGCATGTAAATCAATAACCCGCATAATTCTGCATGTGCTAAATGCTTGATAACCGTACTAATATGCTCTTAACTCCTAACACGTGGAAGTAGCTTAGCCTTCTTTGTCTTGTAGCATATCTGTGCTAGTACCCCCAGGCAAACACGTGGAAGTAGCTTAGCCTTCTTTGTCTTGTAGCATTTCTGTGCTATTAGCCACAAGCTATCCCGAGGGGCTAGCGGATAGGCTAGGTATTTAGAACTGAAGATAGCCCACCACGGGGGGTTGTTTATGGCTCATTGTTCTCCAGGGGGGATGGTAGCATTCCTGTGCGGCCATACGGTCCAGGGTGGAGGCTAATGGCTATGCTAGGTCTAGGGAGAGACAGTAAACTAATATATATAAACCATAGACATATGTACACAATACCAGTGGATTTGGAGCACTTCCACATATGGGCACACACATAGTAGGATATATACACAATATTAACGTGGAGGATATAAAGTGTGCGCATTTAAATAAGTTCTATGCTATGGTAACACAGCAGGAGTCCCCAAAATGGCCCCCAAGACCCCCTACCCCTCGACCACCCCTACCCCCATCAGACTACCCAGACTTCCCCCCTCCCCCGACGACTGACCATGTGATGGGGACAAAGGAAATGAAGTTAATGAATGAAGTGTGAATGAAGTTGTGCACTCCTAGAATGCAAGGGGAGAAGGCAGAATGGAGCCCAATACAATAATTTGGTTTAATGTTATTATCTAGACATATACATTTATAAATAACTATGTTAACAGATGTCATTACTGCGATAAAAAGTGTTGTTGTGTAAAAACTGATTATTCATAAGCATCAACTTGTCAGTAATAGGAAGGTGTTAAAATTGACATTAACTCTTTGTTTTATTCTTTCCTTTAACCTTAAGAGAAGGAGGGGACCTCCATGCCCCTTCCAAAGAAAGATCATGAACACCTCTTTTTGTTTTTATTAATGATAAGAAATTATAAGGTTAACAAAGGAGGAAAGGGAAGTTGGACAGGACACAATGAGATGGGGACAGTAAGTGGTAATTCTTAAAACAGGAGGATTTATTTAGAAAGACAGAGGGAAGTAGACAGAAGGATAGAAGAAGGGAAAGTGTAAGAAAGTTAAAGAAGGTAAAGAGAGAAATGTGGTCTAGAGAGAGAGGGACAGAGCAGAGATAAAGCCGCAGGAGGTAATTTAGATAAGGAGATCTAACAAAGGAGGGAGGCATTATAGAGTTATGTAGGGGTTTACCCTATAATAGTAGTGGTAATAATAATAATGATGTTAATGATAATAATAATAATAATAATAATAATTATAGACATAATGAAACATAATGAAGAAAGCGATGCGAACATTTGGACGGTTAAAGATCAGGTCAACTATGTATATATGTCTGTTATTTGTTTTTGTTTCCTGTTGATTTGTTTTCTTTGTGTATTTGTTTTATACTTTTAACTGTTTGTGAGTGTTTTGTGCTTTATAGGACAAATGGCAGACCAACAGCTCAGTCACGTCACATGAAGCCCCAAACCCCTGGTACCCCCTCATGAGTATTTGTGCATAAGATGGTTGATGGGCATAATACGGCCCTATCTGATAGTTTCATTTAAATCAGAAGTTATCTCCTCTACCACTCGTCCACAGTAGTCCAGGGGTCAACCAGCGCTGGGGACTGGTAACAGTCTAGGGACTTTTCTCCCGCCTCAAGCGACGATATGGGAGTGTGGTAGAGTCATAACCTGATACACAGTGTAGGGGTGTAACAATACAGTCAATTTTTGGGTTGCTCAGTTTACATTCATAATGTGGTGTCCATTGTCTTGTTTTTATATACGATGTTTTGTTTTTGCTCAATGATGCTGACCATTGCTGAGGTTATGATTCTTAGATGGACCAGAGGGTTTTCACCTGGGACACACACACAGGTGCCATTTGATTATTAGAGGTGACTTGGGCGATGACAATGAGGAAATTGAGGTTGGTTTATCTGAGCCATATCCATTTTTAGTAAGCAAAACTATTCAATGATTGTGTGTGGTTACATATATATTCAATTTTAACTTCACTCACCATATTTACCTATTGTTTGACTCACCATTGTATGCAAGTTTGTTTTGATATAACTCTCACATATGGTTCGAACTACTTAGATTAATAACGATATAAGATCATTAAGACCATATAGGATTAAGACATGCCTGATCTATAATTCCATAATGGAAACGACTGTCTACATATTGTTTGTTGTATTGTGTTAGATGTTTTCTTTGCAAAGATACTGGTTGGTTCTGGTCTCTCTTCCCCCAGGACAATGGAGGGGGGTCCATTAGAGAGAGGACAGTTGATCTGGGGTTCCTGCCCTAAATGGACTCAAACTCATATTTGGACATTGAAATGGACTCCATACACAAAATGAACAGCAGGAACATTCCTGTTACCAGCGGTTGATAAGTTTCATATTAGGAGGCAACATGGTTGACGGTCTTATCTGAATGTGATGTGTTTTTACACTCTATATTTTCAATTTTCTTTTTGATTCTTTTAATGATTGATTATTCACAAGCGATTGATGTTGAAAGATGTTAACACTCTATAATTATGATTTGTTGTGCATTGGCAGTGACTGGATTGCAGAGAAGTGCTTCATCCTGATGGGGGGTGAGATCTTCTCTACCGTCATGATACTCTGTTTTCATCTCCTAGAGGTGGTTATCGACTGGATGATGGTAACCCGACCTGGACAGACCTCTCTTCAGCTGCTGAAAGGATAACTGGAAAGAGCTCTTCCGGTGGGGTGAGACTAGCTCATGAATTTGGCCTTATTAGAACAATTGAATAAGTTTACCTAGTCTAAAAGTAAAATAAAATAATGTGGGCATAAGATTTAAAGGTAACGCTAGAAGACTAAAATAGTTGTGCCAAAAAGCTTGATATACTAGGACCCAGAATCACTGTCATGTACATATACTTTATGATATCATCGATATATAAAGGTCACTACAAGCGGGAAGAATGAATGCAACATGCTTAACTTTGTGTTAATTTTGTGACTTTTTCAAAGTCACGAGGAGGGAATAAGTAGGATATTTTATTTCAAGGAGGGAATATTTCTGTATCTTATTTGCAAGGATATTTTATTTCAAGGAGGGAATAGTTTTGCATTTTATTTTCAAGGGGGGAGTAATTGTGCATTTAGATTTTTTGTTTTTTTGTTTTTTGTTTTATTCGTTTAAATGTTGAATTTACATAAGTCAGACATATGGTCTTTGAACATTTGCAAGGACCAGGTTAAAGTAATCATTGGGAAATACTTCAGCAATCTGTTGGGAAAGGATCTAATGCATAAGCTAAATAGTTTATTGACATAGAAAATTGGGAATTACTACGACAACGCCTAATGCTGTTATGCTGTGTTTAATACCTTAACTTGTTAGCTCTTTCCACTGCTGTGTCAAAACTACAGCGCCAACACCGGGTGGTGCAGCAGTTACCCATCAAACAAGCAGTTATGTTACATTCACTGGGAATGGTGGAAAGAGTGAACGGGACATTCAAGAAACTGACATTTCCGAGAAACAGAGTGCAGAGCCAAAGGACGAACCACCAACCAGGGTGGAGAAAAGTGACCAGGTGTACCCGAGAGTGTGCAGGGGACAGTGGAGCGCCCCGACTTGATCAGGCTGTGGTACCTGATTTCCTGGAGTTCGGCACCTGTGTCTAGGAGGACATGGCACCTGTTTTACTTGAATGTTGAATTATTAAATACACAGTATGCTTCACGGTTGTCAATACAATGCATTATAAGTACGGAATGTGTTATGCTGTAGTCCCATGATTGCTTTAATAATGAAACGGATGAATTTTTTGATGCTGCTAAAATGTTCTGACTACTGGTGAGGAGTGGATCCGTGGGGAAGGCACACATGGGTACGTGTTGGTAACCTTGGCGTGTGGGCCTTGCCTATGGATCACAAGATGAACATTGAATTCATGAACTGTCCGACTTGAGGTTGGCTACAGATACGGGGGATAACACTGTGATGATCTTTGAGTAACCTGCGTGCATGGAAACCATCTGAGCAATTGCATGCTAGTCTACAGGGCGTTTTTTAGATCTATATAGGGTTAATGCTGCTAACACGATAATGTCTCTTCTGTGTTAGCCAGAGCTGCTAACACGATAATGTCTCTTTTGTGTTAGCCAGAGCTGCTAACACGGTAATGTCTGTTCTTATACCTGGAGGTATTCGATTTTGGTTATACATGCATATAAGTATTTGAAGGGATTTCATATGGGAAATTACAATGCATTAACTACTATGCCTTTCTGTCCTCAGGATACTGTGATGATGGTATGACATTGAGTGTATGATGTGATGATAATTTGTCTACTGTTGGCTACGGCCCATGTATTCTTTGAGACACACCAAGGTGAATGCCATCCAATTTAGAGATGCGACAGGTTTTCCACCTATCCAGAAGGGGTTTTCCCGAACTAAGTCGATTGGTGATGTTGATGTTTTTCTTTTCGCTTGAATTTATACTCACCATTTTTAGACCTTGCATGATACATAGCATTATTAATTTATAGTATGGTCATCAGTGATGACCAAGGAGGGACTGTTGCGAATAAATAATGACATATGTATCAGCAGGCTATAATATCTGCACACAGCCAGGAGTAGAAATAAATATACAAGTTGTAGTAACTGCACCTCAACACATGATGGCGGCAAACAATATACTGGGGGCGGCGCTTAACGCTAGCCATTGTGCGTCATGGAGGCCACGCCTCCTGCCCAGAGGCATCCGGCGGAAACATCCGGTTAGGATCAGAATCGTTCAGGCAGACCTCCAGAGGGACGCGCGGACGATCTCTCCACGCGCGTGGCATTTACATTTACTTTCCCCACATGCTTGGTAGATTAAGATAACTAAACCTAAACAAATAAAGTGAGTTAAAAGCGATCCTGTTGTCGGCGGCCTCCTTCCCTCGGGACACATTTCCTCACATCTTGCATATTAACGTTGGTTAGCGCAAACACCGTTGCCATTCAACAGCTGTGTGGCTATGTATACTTCCACTTAGTGTCTGCTGACTTTATGCTTAATGTGAAACTCATAACAAGTGTATGTATGCAAAATGTTCAACAATAGATTTAGAATGCGCAATTTTGCAAGTATACAAGGACTCAACAGATAAGATAGGTTAGCTAAATATTGTTGGCTAGCTGTTACGTGACCTGTCTCGAGGTTACTGTCGCGATATACCTGAGGCATAGGGTGTGTTAAATATTTCTGCTCAGTGTCAGATATTTCTCTGCTTACAGTAAAAGTCTCAATATGTGAAGACATAATGTCAGTATTTTACATCAGTATAAACGGCGATTTTTTTTCATTTAATGATAAACGTATCTACATGTATAGGTAGGTTGTGTTTGAGGCTATATCGAGAGGGGGAGGGAGACAACTTTTGTTCGAGGCTATACTCAGTCCGAGGCTACTCCTATTTATCGAGAGGGGGGAGAGGGGGAAGTGGAGGAGAATTGTCGTGAGCTGTTAAGCAGAATAGGCTACTAGTAGTAACCTGAAGAGTCATGTGCATGTTCTAAACAATTTTGATAGTAACATTTTTATTTCTGTCTTTCAAATTACCAAAGTGACTCCTTTCACCCTGGCGAAGAAGGCTGCACTTCCTAAAGAGAAGGTGGAGGAAATCCACAGAAAAGTTACAAAATTTGTGGTGATGGGACTCCATTCCTTTTCGACAGTGGAATCGCCATCTTTCAGGTGAAAATGTGGGCTATGATATCCAAATAGAATTTCCTTGATGCATGTGTAGGCCACACCTCTGTACCATGAAGACATTATGTGTACAAGACTAATATCATATATGTATTTTTTTTTATATAAAAGGGAGATGACCACTGCCCTGAATCCGAAATATCAACCACCATCCAGGGATGACATTTCAAATACCTTAATACCTGCATGGTATAATGTCATCAAGCAGAATGTCATCCAGCAGCTGGCACAGGTCAGCAAAATTGCCATTACATGCGATGGATGGACCAGTGTGGCACAGGACCACTATCTGACAGTGACCGTCCATTACATGCACAAGGGCAGCATCCAGCAGAAAGTGCTAAGCACTGAAGTGGTGTATGAGGCCCAGACAGGGCTAGTGGTGGCAGAGGAAATCAAGAGTATTCTTGAGGACTTCCAGTTGACTGGAAAAGTCATAGCTGCCACAGTGGACAATGCGAGCAATATGGATGTTGCCCTGAGAAACTTACAGTTTTTAAAAGTTGGATGCTTTGCGCATACACTCAACTTGGCAGCACAGAAGGTGTATGGCATCCAAACTGTGACCAGGTGGTGTGCAAAGATCCGCGCAGTGGTGGTGTGGCTGAAGCGCTCCACCATGAGCAAAACTGTCCTGAGAGAGAAGCAGCGACTCCTCAGTAAATAGAATACATATAATTCTAAATACATCTTAGAGAAAGTAATACATTTAAATATTAACAGTTGTTTATTGTAATTCAAATGTCTGTGCTTTAGATTTGCCAGAGCATAATGTTATCCTGGACGTGAGGACTCGCTGGAATTCTCTCTACCTCATGGTGGAGCGGTTTGTGGAGCAGTTCCCTGCAATCCAGGCAGCTTGCCTCGATCAAAGGCTAAGGAGGCCAATGGAGAGGGACAGGTGAGGTGATAGACAAAAGGGTCACTTGTAATAATGACGATTTAACTTTTGTTCATGTTTTCATTAACTTTTTTTCATTATTGTTTATTATCCACAGACTAGAGAGGCTCACAGAGAGTGATTTCGAAAAGGCAGAGGAATTCATGCAATGCATGAAAGTCTTGTACACTTCAACCCTCTGTGTGTCAAGTGACAAGACCCCCACATGCAGCCAAATCTTACCAATCCTCACAAAGCTGGAGGCACATTATTCAGCCGCCGATGAGGACAATCCCTTTGTGGCTGCTATAAAAGAGAAGGTCTGGGGAGATCTTGAAAAAAGATAACAGGTACTATCCATTTGCAGCTAATATCTATGTTCACAAAGAAAGAAGGCAAACTACTCCATTTTTACTCCTAGACACTAAAACATGTTTTCATTACAGGATCAGGACATTCAAAACTTCCTTCAGGAGGCCACATTTATGGACCCTCGCTTTAAAGGCAGGCTGGGAGTTGGTGTTGCAGAAGCTTGGTGGGATAGGCTTGAGAAAGCAGTGATTGACCGTGTCACGGCAGCTCAGGTATTTTACTGCATGTTTGTCAGAGACAGTGTGCCAATTGCTCATCTTTTTTCATATGCACTATGTCCATGCCCATGTTACAGTTTCTGTAACTAAGTATTGCTTTTTTTTGGGCAACCTGTGTCTACAGCTTCCTACAGAGGAGGACCCTGATGGTGATGATGAGGTGGAGGAGGACCAAGCGGACAGACATGTAAGTTCAACCATATACTATCTATCTAGTCTACAATGAATAGTTGTTTTTTGTGCTGTACACAACTTGTTGCTGTGCTAAACTTGTAAACTTGTGTTTTATAGCCAAGAGGATGTCAGCCTTGGAGCAGTTATTTGCGGATGAAGACCGGGAACTTCTCCACACAACTATGAGCACAAGTAGTGCCCTCTCCATCACGGAGCAGGTCCAAAAGGAGATAGAGCTCTACAAAGGCATGCCAGCCATCCCATCGGGACAAGACCCTGTGGCTTGGTGGTGGGGTAAGAGGGATACCTTCCCTAATTTGTCTGCCTTGTCAGAGGTATACTTGTGCGTGCAGGCCTCATCAACCCCCTCTGAGAGGGTTTTCTCCTGTGCTGGACATGCAATTAGTCAGGAAAGATGCCGTATACTGCCAGAGAAGGCCAAAATGCTGATATTCCTGCAGAAGAATTGCTAAAAACTATTATGTTATTTACATGTGCAATACTGCTGTGCAATATTTTGTTCCATATGTGTGTTTTATATTTATATCTATTTTAATATTTAAGGTGTCTCACTGTTCAGGTCACTAGGAAGAGAAAATGGTAGAATCTTTATTAATTTCCAGTATATTGTACAGTTCTATTGTTTGATACAATAATGTTCTATTTGATATTATGTACATTTTTTTTTAATATTGGCTTATTTATATTTATTATCATTGTTCCTTGTATTTATATTGTTAAAGATTTGCTGTAAGTTAATATTTTGTTCAATTTGGCCCTGGAAATAAAAGGGTATTGTTTTTTGACAAAGTGTGGGCTTTTTTTTTTTTTTTTAAGTACCGGTTCGAGAACCGTTTAGGAACCAGTACCGTTTAAAAAATACAGAGTAGGCACCGGTATCGGATAAAACCCAAACGATACCCAACCCTAAGCCTGAGGCAGTGGATCTAGCTGGTCTGACCCCATTCTACCGCTCGGTCCTGGAATCATGGCAGGTCTTTAAGGTCCACCGGAATCCCTGATAACACCAGGGATGTGGCTGTTTGAGGAGCCACTGTTTGGTAATGCCCTCATAAACACTTGGATCTTGTCTTCTACCAGCCTGCGGTCCAGCCTGTGTGAGGCTGGTTGTGTCAAACTGGGACATCTGATAAAAACATCTGTTGGAAGGCTTGGGGAGACAACATGCATCCAATCCTGTAGACTACTGGAGAGGTTGGTGGAGGAGGTCTGTGCATCCCTGCCAGGGCCCCTCAGAACATTTGCTGAGGATTGTACTGAGTCTGACCAGTGGGATGATGATTGTGTGTGTCTTTCATCATGACCGTTTCTCCTGCTTTTGGGGAGTGGCAGGAGGAGGGGAGGTGTTTTCTATCTTTTAAAACTCCAGAGTTGGGGGAGTATGGGACTGTAGGGAAGAAAGCAGTTTATTACATCTGCGTTAAAGTGTTCCACTTACGCTCTCTGGCAGTAATGGAGATGGACTGGTTTTTTTGGTCCAGAATCTTTCCCGAAAGGCTGCCAGCGGTCCCTGTACAAACTACCTATTCAGAATTGGACGTGTGACCTCCAGTGGAGGATTGTTGTACATGGGGCTATAGCTACTATAAGGGAAATCTGGTGCACCTGGATCCTGGTATAGGGGAGGGCTGTCCTAGATTTCAGGGATTATTCAGGGTGTTAGAGGAGTTGTTTCAGGGTTTGGGGGAAGTGTTTTCTTTTGAACTTTTCATTTATGGTCCACGTTACTAAGCCACAAGAAGGTCTGTACATAAACGTCTCAATGCGGTATCAGGGGTGGCTAAACTGTCTATATGGAAGACCAGATATAACTGCATCAAGGGTCAGGGGTCAGTAGACCTGGCTCTTATGATGGCTGGACTGTAGGCGCCCCGTCTCAGGGTGGATTTTGCCTACTACAAACTGATGGGCAACGTAGACGAGATTGTGCAGACTTGGGTTAATGGAGAAGTGTTGTTTTCTGTCCAGGATGATGTACTATTCATTTTTTAAGTATTCTCTGTTGTAGGTTTGTATACATTTTTTTTGTTATTATTGTTGTTGTTTTTTATTATGATACAAGAGACTTGGGTTAGATATTATGAATGGATGTGGATAAGGGTCATTTTAAATTTAAAAAATCCCCCCCCCCCTCTCTCTCTCTGTCTCTCTCCCGCTCTCTCTCTCTCCCCCCCCCCTCTCTTTCTCACTCTCTCTCTCTCCCCCCTCTTTCTCACGCTGTCTCTTTCCCTCTCTCTCCTCTTCCCCCCCTCTATCTACAGTATCTCTCTCCCTCTCTATCTCTCTCTCTCTCTCTCTCTCTCACTCTTTCTCTCACCCACCTGCCCGTTCTCCCTCTCTCTCTCCTGTAATAATATGACATTTAACCGATACAGAGAAAAACAGCACAGTTCATCTGCTTTCATGCCTTTTTAGGTAATATAGAGTGGTGGTATCTCTGCCTTAGGGGAGTGCGGTTTCCGCAGTCGGAACGGGTCTTTACTTATCATTGGAGTGTGTGTGTGTGTGTGTGTGGGGGGGGGGGGGGCATTTGATATAACTCTGGTCGACAAAAGCACCTAAGGCCAGTATCTGGTGCTCGCTCAAGCTCCATGAGCAGAAGATGATTGTGTGGAGGTGATGTTTGTGTCCATAAGCTACCGAGTCGATGTTCTTTTTGTAAAAAAACAACATTGCCTCATTTATCTTGGTTTCTTTTATCAAACACACACACACACTGTTGCTGCTTTCGTCTGCGTGCAAACAAAAACACTTGAGTGGAGCGAGTCTGACTTTGTTTGAGTTTTATCCTTCTACTTTCATCCTTCCCTTTTCGATGGTGTTGCTGTGTATTACGTCACTTTTATTTCAGGATTTTCGATATTTTAATGGTCTCCAAGTTGCCTAACAAAAGCCTACAAATGAAAAAACTGCCTATAAATGCGTTGCGTGGGTCATTTTTTCCAGGCAAATGGCTTTTTCCTGGGCCTTCCGGGTTTTCAAAAAAACTACAAGCACTTTCTCGGTGCCCTGAGTTTGGCTCTGTGATATTCAGTTGCCTTCTTGTTGTTAGCCTGAAGAGCTACACACGATTTTACAATGGCTGCTAGCAATGAATACCAATCTAGGGATCAAATGAGGATTAACTTCAGCCAAGTCATACTGAGTGGAAGGACTGACAGATATTTATTTGAGCCAGAATACACTGAAGAGTAAATCATACATTCTCATTCTCTCCCTCCCTCTCTTTGCGAGTAGACGCTTCGCTCTTCGCTCTCCGCTCTTACTTTCTTACTTTTCTTTTTTTTCCCATTGTAATCTTATCCTTTTGCTACAAAATTTATGGAAAGCGGGTCCTGGATACTTCTAAATCACTGGGAGCTTAATTTATGAAAGTATCTGAAGGCTACCACTATTATTTCAACACTTTTTACTTCGTGAGTGTGGCCTATCAGCAGCATAAGCCTGCACTATACTGACTGGATTTGTGGAGCTCAGCTAAGCTAAGCTAATTAGCAACAAGATGCCTCCCTTTTCCACGGATGACTACTACAAACTTCTCCAGAAGATAGCAGTACTGGAGACAAAGATTCTGCGACTCGAAGTCAACATGGAGGTAAATGGTCAATATGGGAATGAAACCACTCTACCGATGACCCAAATCAGTGGAAAGGAGCAGGCTAACAGACAAATGCTTTGTGCAAAGCCAAGGCATAATTCATGTAAAGATAAATCGCCTCCCTCAGATATGGGAAGACGGTTAACAGGCAGAACCCAGCACCTGGAGACTCGTGATGATACTGAGTGGCCTGCACTGCCGTCACACAGGAGGGTCTCTTCAACCCCAGTACCAAGGAGAAAACAGCTGTGGAATGTGGCTAAAACAAAAAGTAAGAGCAAACCGACCAAAGACACAGGGATTCTACTGGAGAACAGATTTGCTCCACTTTTACAAGACCCTGACTCCCCAAAAGAAAGGTCATCTTCCAGCACCGGAGAAAGGTATGAGGCTAAATCATATACTAAAAGGCTGCAGAAAGAGCTAACCACTGGGCCTCAAACGCTGATAGTGGGTGACGGAGCTGTGAATAAGACAAAACACTTTTTCAGCAAAAACACCAAAGTACTTTGTTTTACCAATGATATGGTGTCCGATATCTCAGAGAAAATTCTGGAAATCACTGCTGAGCATCCGACAGTGAAATCTCTCGTCATTCACACAGGAGCACTTGATGTTGTCAAGCAACAATCAGAGGTATTGAAACGGGATTTTAATGATCTGCTGAACAAAGTTCGATGTCTGAATACTGAGGTGTTTATCAGTGGACCTCTACCAACAGTTTGGTGAGGAGACGAGAGATTCAGCAGGCTGTTGATGCTAAACAGATGGCTCAAAGATACGTGTGCTGCTCAATCAGTGAACTTTATTGACAATTTCAATTTTTTTTGATAACGCAGACACCTCTTTGAGGCAGATGGATTTTGCCTTAACAAGTCAGGAGTACAGCTGTTAAGCTACAACATTTTTGATTTTTTGCGTCGGTCACCAGCAGCCCCTGCCAAGGACAAGAGGCGAGACAATCCAAAACAACAGATAAGACAGCCTTCTGGACAAAAACTACTACTCACCCTTACCCCAGCACGGGGAGCTTCCCCCGGCCCCAACAACCCAACATGAGGAGTCTCCCCCAGCCCCAACAGCCCAACAAGTGGAGTCTCACCCAGCCCCACCAGGAGACTCCCGACTTTCACCCACTGGGACCCCATCTATGGAGCCAGTGTCCTGTCATGATTACAGGATACTGGCTGTAAACCCATCCAGCCTTTCATTCTCTCCACGCAGTCCGGATTCCCCACTCCCCCTTTTTCTGGATTTCCAACTCACACCACGTCCAAATCCACGTCACAGAGCACCCCCACCTCCTCTGACTCAGATAATCTGTGAGTCAGACTGATACGTGCCGGGTCCAGGCTGCAATACTGATACCAATAATGTTCTCCCCCAGGAAAAGTCAGGGCCCTATGGAGTTCAGATAGCCTTCTCAATCCCTGTGATGACAGGCAACAGAAGAAAGGTTAAACTGGTGAGAAATAAAAAGGGTAAATCTGCCAATTTATTAAGTATAGCATGTCAACCTCGAAATATACCAGTGTCTCCTGCTATCTCCACAAGATTAGCTCTACTCAATATCAGATCACTAGTCAACAAATCACTGTTAGTTAATGACGTCATTATGACCTATGATCTAGATTTTTTACTTCTTAGTGAAACATGGCTGACTGAAGGTAGCTGTTGTGCTATTCTCAATGAGGCAGCACCAACAAATTTCAGTTTTATGAACAAGTGTCGAACTGGTAA
Source organism: Merluccius polli (assembly GCA_030340625.1). NCBI lineage: Eukaryota > Metazoa > Chordata > Actinopteri > Gadiformes > Merlucciidae > Merluccius > Merluccius polli. The sequence continues at coordinate 518,092 of JAOPHQ010001990.1, read as the reverse complement.
GAAAGGCGGGGGAGTTGCTGCCATCTTTAAATCTGTATTTCAGTGCAAGGAAATTACGTTAGGTGATTTTAGCTCTTTTGAATATCAAATATCATTTTTTAAATCATTTATAGACCTCCAAGATACTCAGGAAAATTCATTGATGAGTTTGCTTAACTGCTGTCAGTTATCTGCATTGATTACAACTTTTTTATCATAACAGGGGATTTTAACATTCACGTAGACAATAACATGGACAGTAATGCCAAAGAACTCTCTGCTCTACTTGACACTTTTGGCCTCTTGCAACATGTGAAAGGGCCCACACACACTCGAGGCCACACTCTGGATCTGGTTATCTCTAAAGGTGTTAACATTTCTTCTGTTGATGTTAAGGACTTGGCTCTTTCTGATCATTTCTGTGTGTTCTTTGACTTACAGATCATTCCAAATGTTCAGTTAACCTCTGTGTCTGTTAAGAGAAGGTACATAAATGAGAATACCAGTGCAAAGTTTATGGAGGCTATAGCTATGTCACCAACTGTGAGTGCAGAGTCCGTTGATGAACTCCTAGATAAATTTAACTGGAAAATCTCAAATGTCATGGATGCTGTTGCACCTATTAAAACTAAGACAACCTTGATCAGAAAGAAAACACCATGGAGGAACACTATGATGGTAAAGGCTTTAAAAACAGAATGCAGGAAAGCAGAGTGTAAGTGGAGAAAAACTAAACTCCAAATTCACCATGACCTCTACAAAATAAGTCTTTGTAATTTTAACTATGAGTTACTCAAGGCTAGACAGCGACACTTTTCTGAAATTATTAATAAGAACATCAACAACACTCGCACTCTATTTGCTATGGTTAATAAGCTGACAAACCCCCCTAAACAGAACTCCTTTCCACAGCAAAATGCAATGAATTTGCTTGCTTTTTCAGTGAAAAAATCCAGTCCATAAGGTTAAATATTAACACAAATCAACAAAACAATATAATAACGCAATCCCTAATGGCCTGGTCAGACTATACGATTTCAGCCCGATTTTGCCCCGAATTTGTCGTGACCGACAAGTTTACAGCGTCGTATCCGATTTCAAATGGTCGGGCACGACATCGAACGCGGAGTGAATCGTATAATGTGACATGCTTCACGACTTGCAATTTGTCGTTCACGACGTTCTAAAACAGCCCGACAAAAAGTCTGGCTTGTCAGAAATTTGACGGGAGTCGTATGACGTTTCCATTGTTGACATCATAGCCTACTGTATGAAAAACTCCTGGGAATTCCACAGCTGGCGCTCGTGCATTAAAGTTCAATTGGACAGACATCCCGTATTCTCCTCTTCGTGATACCCATGAGCGAGTCCACACTCGTTTCTTCTTTTTCTTTTTCTTCTCCGCACAGAAGACAGCAAGTACGACACCAAGCGCGTCTGTATCCATCATTGTATTATTGTGATCGCCCAGCCTTTTGTTGACAGCTGCTGCTATGACAACATGCGACGCGACCGATGCTGTCGGTGTATGTGGCCACTCCCCCGACCAAGACGCGGAGAGGTTTTCATGGTTCTAAAATCGTATAGTGTGACATGGTAGATCGTAAACGACAATCGTGAGCGACAAAAAAATCGTATAGTCTGACCAGGCCATAAGACCTCCCAGGAATAACTCAACTGCGATGTCAGAATTTAATACAGTTGACCAAAAAGCCATAGAGGAAACAGTTCAGCATCTAAAACCATCAACATGCTGTCTTGACACAATGCCATCAGACTTTTTTAAAATTATTGTGAACTCTGTCCAAATAGATTTGCGACAAATACTAAATAGCTCACTTCAATCGGGCACGTTTCCTAAATCCCTAAAAGTAGCTGCCATTAAGCCACTCTTAAAAAAGAGATCGCTGGATGCTTCCATGTTAACCAACTACAGACCTATCTCAAATCTTCCTTTTACAGCCAAGATCATTGAGAAAGTGGTTTTTAATCAACTCAGCAATTTCTTGACTTCCAGTGGCCTCTTTGACAAATTTCAATCAGGCTTCCGACCTCACCACAGTACAGAAACAGCTCTTATTAGAGTGTTAAATGATATTAGGTTAAACACTGACTCAGGCAAGGTGTCAGTTCTGGTCCTGTTGGATCTCAGTGCTGCATTTGACACTGTTGTTGCGAATTAATAACATGTATCATCAGGCTGTAAAATATCTGCACATAGCCAGGAGTAGAAATAAATATACAAGTTGTAGTAACTGCACCTCAACACATGATGGCGCCAAACGATATACTGGAGGCGGCGCTTAACGCTGGCCATTGTGCGTCATGGAGGCCACGCCTCCTGCCCAGTGACTACCGGCGGAACTTCCGCCGGCTCAAGTCAGAACCCCCAGGCAGAGCATCGGGACGGATGCAAAGCGAGGGGGCTCTCCACGCGGCGTGACTTTTACATTACCTCTCCATTGTTACGTAGGGTAGATATAACTTAAACCTAAACAAATAAAGTGAGTTATAAGCGTTTCCTGTTGTCGGCAGCCTTCTTCCCCGGGACACAAACCCCACACTGTGGATCACAGTATATTGTTGAACAGGTTGGAAACTTGGGCAGGACTCAGCGGAACCGTCCTAGAATGGTTAAGGTCCTACTTGGAAGAGCGGAGTTATTTTGTGACCATTGGAAGTTATGAATCCAATCGAATGGCTATGACATGTGGAGTTCCTCAGGGGTCAGTTCTTGGACCCCTTCTGTTCAGTCTATATATGCTGCCTTTGGGTCAAGTTCTGCAGAACTCTAATGTAGACTATCACAGTTATGCAGATGACATGCAGATATACATAGCACTGTCCTCAGATGACTACAGTCCTATACAGTCATTGTGTCACTGTTTAGAGCAAGTAACAAATTGGATGAACCAAAATTTCCTTCAATTAAATCAGGACAAAACTGAGGTACTTGTTTTTGCCAATAAAGAGAAGAGGATTGCCGTCAGTAAACATCTCGAAACACTCTCTCTAAAAACTAGGGACCAAGTCAGAAACCTTGGCGTGCTGATAGACTCAGATTTGACCTTCAGCAGTCATATCAAATCCATCACCAAAACAGCCTTCTATCAGCTTAAGAACATATCCAGAGTGGTTACATGCCGCTATTCCGACATGCCGCTACTTAGACATTGACGTCTAGTGGTCGGAGTGGCGGCATTAATATTATTTTCCAAGCGTCCCACTACTGCGACAATTTTTTTTCCCCATTGTCTGAGTAGCGGCACTTTACTTTTTTTCAAACGTCCTGCCATTCCGACATGAGGCCATTAATATTTGTCATTATCATTGTACTTTAAATTAATTAATTAATGTGATTATACCCATATGTTCTGGACTTAGCATACACGCAGCTTATGCATGGGTGTGACAAATACATGGGAAAACAATTTCTAAAAAGAGCCAATCATCCAACTTCGAGGCTGCCCCTAGTTGGTAATATATAGGACTAGCCTATCCATATCAAATCCAAAAGCAACAATCTTCATAACAAAATCAGAGTATCCTTTTCAAAAAATATTATTTCGCCGTTCTTAAATTAGGCTTCCACAGCGCAAAAAAGGTAGGCCTACACCTTGAAACTTTGTTCAATCAACTTAAACTCCGATTAAACTTCATTCAAAGGCAGTCCATAATTCTAATTAAATTGATTTCTAACGAACAAGTCCAAATTTCAGGTCCTAGAGCTTTATTCGTGCTTCTTCTTATATTTTTAAGTAGACTGCTGGCCTGCACGCACAGAGTTTGTTTGATGCATGGAGTTTCAACCTTTTCCCCCTGAGAGCTGAATAAAAATGAGGAGAGCTCCCTGTCTTTTACATAATGTGTAGGCCTAACATTTATTCACATGGCCGGTTCAAAATCACCTAGTTTTTGACTGAAATGTGTGCCGATATCAATTATTGTGAAAAACATTGTTTGGAGTAGAGGTCTGCACTCGCGATGCAAATGGAAGCTCATTGCGGGTGCGGGCGGGATGATAGAGGTAGGCCTACATTTATTCTATATTAATAACTATTATTATTATTCTATTGCACTTTCTATGAAAAGTAGGCCTAATTGTCGTAATAGCGGTACCAAAAAAGATCGGATGCGGGCGGGATGATAGAGGTAGGCCTACATTTATTCTATATTAATAACTATTAATATTATTCTATTGCACTTTCTATGAAAAGTAGGCCTAATTGTCATATTAATAACTATTATTATTATTCTATTGCACTTTCTATGAAAAGTAAGCCTAATTGTCGTAATAGCGGTACCAAATTGTAGTAGGCCTAATTGTCGTAATAGCGGTACCAAATTGTCGTAATAGCGGTACCAAAAAAGATCGGATTAGGGGCATGTCTAAATAGAGGCATGTCGTAATGACGGGATGTCGTAATGGAGGGTTGTCGTAATAACGGGCTGTCGTAATAAAGGGCGGACCCCATCCAGAGTGAAGGGTTTTATGTCTCAAACAGACCAGGAGAAGTTGATTCATGCCTTCATCTCCAGTAGACTCGACTACTGTAACGGTCTTCTGACTGGACTCCCACAAAAAAGCATTAAACAGCTGCAGCTCATTCAGAATGCTGCAGCTCGAGTTTTAACCAGAACAAAAAGATCAGAGCACATTACTCCAGTTCTAAAGTCTTTACACTGGCTCCCAGTCAGCTATAGAATAGATTTTAAAGTTCTGCTACTGGTCTACAAATCACTGAATGGTTTAGGTCCAGAATACATGAGTGACATCTTAGTAGAATACAAACCCAGTAGGGCTCTGAGATCTACTGACTCAGGTCAGATAGTGAAGCCCAGAGTTCAAACTAAACATGGTGAAGCAGCTTTTAGCTGTTATGCTGCACAAAACTGGAACAAACTACCAGCTGAACTGAAATCAGCCCCAACTGTAAACATTTTTAAATCCAGGTTAAAAACACTTCTCTTCTCCTGTGCTTATGATTGAGCTTGTTCAAAGCACTTTAAATTGTAAATTTTAATTGCACTATGTCCTTTTAAATCATGATTTTATGCTGCTCCTATAGTATTTTATTTCTTTCTATTCTTCTGTAGTTGTTTTTATTTATTTATTTAATTTAATCTTTTTGAAATTTCATTTCAATTCTTGTTTTATGTAAAGCGCATTGAGTTGCCATTGTGTATGGAATGCGCTATATAAATAAAGCTGCCTTGCCTTGCCTATACAGCGGAGACGGCAGCAGGCAAATGTGCAACAGCATGTTCAAAGTCCTGCCGTTTAGCGCCTGTCATTCAAGGAATAAAGTATCGCTGCATGGATAAATAGTGTTATGGCTATGATTATAAATGCACTATTACCACTCCTAAACCACTATTTGTATAGTTTACTCGTACACTTTCATTGTCTCATTCAATGCATAAAGCAGACCCTCCAGGATTTCGCAATGTTGTGATTTGCAACTTCAACGCAACATCAGCCAATCCCCGCGAATTCAGGGCGGTGTTGCAATTATAACCAATCACCGCAACTTTCCCGCAAATTTGACCAATCATTGGCATCGTATTGGGGAGGTCGGCGTTGTTACGTTGTCACTTATCCCACCAACGGCTAAGGAAGGTACAGCGAGATACTGCGTCCACGGCCCCGGGAAGCGGTGAGGTCGCAGCAGGGGGGGCGCTGTAAAGCCAGAGGCCGAAGCTGCAGGCCACCTTCGCCCCCGAACCCTTCCAAGCCGACCAGTGTTTCCCACAGACCAGGTAGCATTCTGTGGTGGCACCTTGGCGCCGGTGCGGGATAGAGTGTCGCGGTGTCGTGACGGTCGGTACAGTCGGTCATCGTGGTTTATGCAGAAGGCCGCATTCAAACACACACTTTCTGAAGCTGCTATAGGTTAAATATATACCTGTATGCTTATCTATTGTTCTTCATAGTCACATACTGAGACCATTCTTAAAGCTAGCATTTTAATTCTCTAAATTAGCTCTGACTCACAGATAAGACAAATAAGTACATTTTTACTAGAACCCTGCCTGGACCTTCCCCCGTCTCAACTCCATACGTTGCAGGGCAGGCTGGGTTTGCTCACATACCCAGACTTTATATTGGAGGAAGACCTGTCTTTTAAATGTCAAGTTTCATGAATTACTCACCAAATTGAACTTAAAGTTGAGTTTTTACTTGAATTTGTGCCTATTTAGTTCCAATCTTTAGATTCAAGGAATGTGCAAAAACAGCTGAAGCTGGAGGTTTTTATTTCAAAATATATATTAAAAAAAGACTTACCTCAGCCAATATGTCAACCTGTTGTAAAATGACATTTTCTGGTAAAATAACGGTTAAAATAAATAGTATAATATAACAATATCAATACAATAATAACATAGCATACTGTAATTATGCTATAAGTAGATATATGATCCTACTAAATGTACAACAAGGCAACTAACTCAAATATTGAAACAACTTTTGGTGTTTAGTCTAATTGGTGCAAAGCTTGCATGCCCTGTCAGAACACCTAATTTTTCTTGGCTTGCTAAAAAAAATCTCAAGTGCCCTATCATATGGAACCTCCTTGGGTAAGGGCCCATTAATGGAAATTCTCAAACAGGCTGCCAGGTGTTCCCCTTGAAGCCTGTTCCTGAGGTCTGTTTTTATCTGGGGATACAATGAAATGCTATTTATTAACAATAAAGCACTAAAGTGAACCATTACTTCAAGTAATAATAAGGAATAGTGATTTCTATGTGCTTACCCTATTCATAGCTGAAAAATCCCGCTCACAATTCACTGATGATACTGGGACAATCAGGGCAATGCTGGCAAGGAGACTCAGGCAGGGGTAGAGGTCTGCCCACTCATCGTACTCACTTGCAAGCAGTCTTAGGAGCTCCTCCTGGCTCTTGTTCTTGAATGTGTGTGAGAGAGAGTGTGTGAGTGTGAGAGAGAGTGTGTGTGTGTGAGAGAGAGTGAGAGTGTCTTTGTCACATTCAATTCCCTCACCTGGAATGGCCCTGTAAGGACATGGTTTTTGAAAGAAAACCACTCCTGGAGGAGCACCTTCTCTTGGTCTGGACAGAATCGTTTTGCCAGAATCTGCAGCTGTGACACCTCCATGGTGTAATCAGGGAGGGCAGCTGACTGAGGTCTAAGGAAATGGAAGGCTCCTAGGATGTCCATCTCCTGGAACCTCCTTTCCAGTTCTGTCTCCAGGCCAGTTATGTAGGGTTGGATGACCTAATGAACAGATCAGCACATACGAACATACGAACTTACACTCACCTTTGAAATAGACATTAAGGACCAAGCTAGAGAGTGTGTTTAGGAGAGGCAAAGCATTTTTTACGGGTTTTAAACATAAGCATTTACCTGTTGCTGGAATCTGCCCCACTGTGCCACCCTAGAGTGGTCCTGGACAGCTTCCCCCCTCCTGCCCCTCTCCTCCTCATACTTAATGTCAAAGGCTCCAAGCTTGTCAGGATCCTCTAGGTCTGTGTGGAAGTGAGACAGGAAGGATCTAGGGATCGGAGTAAGCCCAGCGTCTCTTATATCCCGCAGGGTCTGGATGGTGACGGGAACCTAAAAAGTATATCTGGTATAAGAAGCCTACATGCAAACAAAAATAAATGTATCACAACTTAACTCTATCCGGCACAGTTATCACAGTTACCTGCTCTTTGATGTGAACAAAATTGACATGTGCTTTCTGGAACACTTTAGAGAGACAGGCAAGGTGGGGCAAAACATCTGCCTGGAGATAAACAGAGGCCACAAATCTGTACGTTGCACAGAAAGTGTAAAGGCCCTTGGCTGTGGGACATTTCCTAATCTCTGCCTCCTCTGCCAAGGCCCCAAGGACAGCAGCCAGGTTCTTCTGCAACATTACTATGGCTTTGTGTTGAGAAAGCCACCGTGTATCCTTCACTTCCTGAGAAATATTCAAACAATTGTTAGAATTACCACCAATTAATAGACATTAGATTGCATCAGACGGCAATTACCTTAACTTTCAGGTCAGTGAGACCCAGGGTAGTGGATGCAGCTTTGAGAGTGGCAGTCCTATTTGCACTGTTGTGAAAGAATAAGTACAGATCCTGCAAGTGGTCCCTGAAGGTAGCCATGTATTTGACACTATTTGAAGCATCCTTGCAGGCAAGAGCCAGTTTGTGGGCAGCACAAGCCACTGCCACAAGTTTGGGGAAGCTTTCCTTAAGTTGCTTTGCAACACCATTCACACGCCCTAGATAAAAACATGTGTTAAACTTGAATTCAACAGATAAAATATGATAAACAAAATCCTATTGCATAAAATAGTGACCTGTCATGACAGCAGCCCCATCAGTCCCGAGTCCATACAGTTTCTCGGTCGGGATTCCCTTCTTGAGGAGTACCTCCTTAACAGCGGTGACAATGGTGTTCGCTTTGCCATCATTCACAGATACTAGGTCTAGGAATTGGTTGAAGACATGTCCCTCTTTATCCAAGTACCTGTAGAAAAGCCATATTTAGAATTCACAATTCTTTTGCTGAGATATACAGTATGTGATTCTGATTAACTTTTTCAATGTACTACCTGATGTGTATATCAAGTTGCTTGGAGACAGACACATCAGTGCTCTCATCAATCTCCAGACTAAGTGCTCGTGATGACCTGATTTTGTTCAGAATTGGCTCCTCCAGGACCTCTGCTAGAATCTCAAGCATTTCATCAATTATCCTGTGGGACCTATAATTATTCCTCTGGTCAATCTTGACATTGGGAGAAGAAGAATAAATCACTTGGTTAAAAAATGTATAGTCATTAATGAAAAGACTGAATTGTTGTGTAATGGACAAATATCTCTACTGTATCTCTAGACATTACCTTCAATTTTTCAAAATAATCGCACCCTAGAAGCTCTGCTAGGGTCAGCAGTTTAGGGTAGTTGGTGTGGTGGGCAATTTCATTTTTGACCAGCCAGTACAGGCACTTGAACCCACCAATTATGGCCTCGTGTTCCAATACAATTGTTGGCTCAAATGAGTCTATTACCGATACACCTGTTAATTACAAAAATGATCAGAAAATTACTTTTATACAAAGGCCTAATGCATAAATATATTTTTTATTTTCCTTTTGGAAAGTACCAGATGAAAGTGATGCCTGGCATCTGATGCTCTCCTGGTGGTGATCTGTTTTTATATGTCGATCTATATAGTCCTTGCGGTAAGTTTCGGCAGCCACCTCCACAAAGGGCCGCTTATTGGTACCTTTCTTATTTGCAGGCTTGTGCTGCCTACACAACCTGCAGAACATCCCTTAAAAGTATAAAGACCATTATTAATCTAATTTGCTAAATAAAAAATGCACAATATCATTCATAATGTAAAAAGAATAATAGATCAATAGATAAATCATATGCTTATTTGGCCTACCATGCTGGGTGTGGTATAACCATCCCGTATATTGGGGCATACTTAACCACTCTGGATTGAATCCAGATCTCCGATGTTTATTTATCTTAGAGGATGTCTCCTCTATCATGAACAAGAAGAATAGAAATTACTTTCCACACCCATTATTTTTTAAACGTGTCTACTCTGTTTTCCACCTCACCTGTTCCCTCAGCTATAGCTGCCTGTGTCACAGCAGCATTCTGTCTGCTGTTCTCCTGGCCTACTATCTCACCAGAGAAGCCCTGATCAGCACTGTTTGATGCCTAGGAGCATTCGAAATAAATTATTAACGATAGCCACGCCATTTGACGTTTAAACTTCATTTCAGAGTTTTCAGATTGATACCTCCTCAAGCTGCTCCGTCTCCTCTAGACGAGGCCTTTTTTTCAGAAAATATTTCTCAATACTCATCTGGATTAAAGCAGCAAACATTTAGAGTAAAAAAACCGTATAAATAAGTTGTATGTGAGTTTTATTCTTTATATGACTATGGGCATATCGTAGCCAGTGTTGTAGTACTCGAGTCCGGGACTCGGACTCGAGTCCGACTCGTGAGCTAAATTTAGAGACTCGTGACTTGACTTGGACTCGAGCACTGAATGACTCGGACTTGACTCAGACTCGTGCATTAGGGACTCGAGAATTAAGACGAGGACTCGACTTTTTTTTTTAATGTCATTAGGCTATAATTGTAATATGCCATTACTCTATAATTTGGTATACAGTGTTGGGCAAGTTACTTCAAATATGTAATTCATTACTTATTACTTATTACTGTCATTTCAAAGTAATTCGTTACATTACAATATTACTGTCTTTGAATTGTAAGGCATTACACTACTTTTGCATTACTTTTACATTACTTTCATCAAAATAACTGGAAATATGGATTTGGCGTTCTCAATAGATCTTATTGCGTTCAATGCAGCTCATTAAGACATCCAGTAGGAGGTGATGTGGCATAATGAGTGAGCTAGGCTTAAGGCTAACCACAGTACAATATACGTAACTCTGCTGCTGCAGTCATCTTGTCCTCCATCGATAGTTCTCTAGTAGAAGTCTAACAGGAAGTAAACATTTGCGCGGATTTTTTTCTCCTCTGCTAATCTCGCGGTGTTTGTATAAAAACAACACACCACTTAATTTCGGGTTTAAAATGCATTGTAACGTGCGTTACTGAGATTTGTACCGAGTAAAATATTACCAATTATATTTTTGTAATGCCTTACATTACCACGTTACAGCAAAAAGTAATGCGTTACAGTAATGCATTACTTTTGTAACTCGTTAGTCCCAACACTGTTGGTATATGATTAGTGCAAGGGAATGTACTGCTTCATGTCATACATCACACGTAACTAAGTTAATAACGTAACTAACGTAACGTAATTACGTAACTACGTAAATAACCCACACAGCAAATCCGCCGTGGAGTATCGCGGCTTTCGGAACGGATCCGCGATGCGGACCGTATCGGGTCCACTTGCATGCCGCATTTCTGAGTTATTATTAAGAGGACAGGACAGTAGTTATGAGCACTAGAGTGAGTTAAAAACAGTAAAATACATATGAAAGTTCATAGCTGCCGCCATTAGGACGCCTATGAGCTGCGGCACAACAGTTATGTTTTTTTTAAAGTGTAACAACATGTATGCTTTAGTGCTGACTCGGACTCGACTCGGACTCGATGTGGATCAATAGGGACTAGACTCGGACTTGACTCGTATGAGTAGTGGACTCGACTCGGACTCGATGAGGATCAATAGGGACTCGACTCGGACTTGACTCGTATGAGTAGTGGACTCGACTCGGACTCGATGTGGATCAATAGGGACTCGACTCGGACTTGACTCGTATGAGTAGTGGACTCGACTCGGACTCGACTCGGATTTTTTTTAATGACTTGGACATGACTCGGACTCGGACACTGGAGACTCGAGCCTGGACTCGGACTCGAGGCATAGTGACTCGACTACAACACTGATCGTAGCTATCGTAGCCTGGCCATATAATCTCAACCGTAACCGCATTTCACCTAGCCTAATTGTTTGCTACGTTACCAACTTTTCTCTATCCTGAATTAGGGTGCAGGATGTTTCACTATCAATAACTTTGAGTTCATAATGCTAATATATCATTTTCTGTGTCAACAATAATGTTATGCAGGTGTGTTTGAGGACATACTAACCTTTGATGAACTCCAGATATCGCCGACCGTCTTCTCTGCAAATATCCCGCTGTTTCGTTTGATAGGCTATAGACCTCACGCATTGCAGATGGAGAAGAGGAGCGCGCGGGCGAATAAGTTGACAGTGTGTGTGCACATAGACATAATATGTTATGTCTATGTGTGTGCATGAATGCGCTCGTGTGTTTGTGTGTGATCGAGACGGAGAGGGAGAGACCTGTGCGCAGTTGGATGAATGGAACGATAGTTTTTTTTTTTAATCGCGTAAATTAAAAAAAACAAAACAATCATTGAATCATTCTGTGGCGGCTGGTGATGATACTGTGGCGGCCCGCCACAGAATGGTCTATGTATGGGAAACACTGCCGACCCAGAGCCGGTCGCGGCTCACCGCCGTGGAGGAAATGCGCCCGACGGGGGCCAAAGCCCACTCGGGCAGGGGTCGCTGACTAGACGATCCTCACGACACCGAGCCGCCGTACCGTAACCCACCAGGTTGAGTCCCCCGGGCAGACTGCGTGGACCCCACCCGTTTACCTCTTAACGGTTTCACGCCCTGTTGAACTCTCTCTTCAAAGTTCTTTTCAACTTTCCCTTATGGTATTTGTCGACTATCGGTCTCGTGCCAGTATTTAGCCTTAGATGGAGTTTACCACCCGCTTTGTCTTAATATTTAACATATTACTCAGCAAAATTGCAGTACTAACTTAATTTTAACATCAGGAAAATCGCAACTTTCGCAACTTTTATCACAACTTTCACTTCCTCTCGCACTGTAATCGCAACAAAAGCCTAAAAAACACTGCAACTTTCATCGCAATTTTTTGGAAAAGCTCACGCAACATCAGGCATTTTAGGCCGCAACAATCACAAAAAAGGCCAGCGAAATCCTGGAGGGACTGATAAAATAGCAATGCTTGTATACATGCAGCACGGAAGTTTGCAAATAAGTTTATGGCGATTTATTAATGCAGTATTGACATTACTAAACTACCATTTTCCGAGTTACTCATGTAGTATTAGTAAAACTGAACAACAGCAGGCTCACGAAGATTAGGGTCTGGCATTTATACTGTGAAGACTAGGATTACAATTTGGCAGCTACAGAAGACGCTACAGACCAGTCCATGATACGATACAAACCCACCGGCTGATGTCGAAGCAGGACCTGGCACAATCTGTTATCAACTGCTACAGACCATGGATATATTATAATAACGTGGACATGATTGAATAAGGTCAGCAAATGTGTTAGGTGGGATCCGGGTGTAACCCGACGAGTCGGGAGTTCAGCTTCTCGTGAAAGATAATAATAATAATTACATCATCCAATGAGGGTTCAGTCCACCATCCCATTGCCAGGTAGGGGGAGAGAAGCTACCCGGATGAGTGGGGTTTTTTTTCTGAGAAGACACAGCGATGGTGTTGCTAGGCAACGTGCCAGGGCAAAGGAGTGGAGTGATACCCCCAACAACAATTTTTTTTTTTAGTTATCTTGTTGATACTTGATACTAAAAAATTCTGTCTTGGTCTATACAGCGGTCTCTCTCCTCCCCCCCCCCCCCCCCCCCCCCCCGAGGAGTGAAGGTCAGTCGTTTATAATACGTGTGTGAATGTCACATGGATGTCCGCAGACGGCTCTGTGCTTCCCCGGGACCGTGTGGCCATCCCGTTTATTGCAGGGTTGGAGATTAACATTGTGGATTTAGCATCTGTCACCGCCACCATCCCTCTCTTTTTAGAGGGTCACAAAACGCAATACCTACATTGAAAATTGCCTTGTGTGTGCAATGCACACATACATGCACATCACATGTGTGATGTGTGCGCACACGCACACACATAAACACACACACATGCATACATACTCACATGCATACACACATGTACCGTCAAGGGTGGTGACAAGGTTAATTATATGCACATGTTTGCCCCGGCGTAAATAAACCATGCACCGATGCAATTAGAGTGATTTATGGAGATAATATATTGAATAATTTACCAGCCAATGAGCCATCATCGTTACAGTTAAGCAATATATATTCATAAGCCTTTCTTAGTTACACATGGCTAAATTAAAGGCACCTCATGTTGACCCTTAAGTGTAGCATTTATGTATGTGTGAGGGACCGCCGCGGTCACCCCCAAGCGGGGATGAGGCAGGCCAGAGAGGCAGAGGCAAAAAGTCGAGGGTGGCACAGAGATAGGCAAACGTGGTATTTATTTGTACAGTGCAGCTCCCCAAAATCCCAAACAAAAACTGATCAAAAGAAAATAAAGGTATATAAAAATATATACATGCATGAACACTAGCTACTTTACCTTTTACACAATGGCAACCAAAGGAAAGCATAGCATAGCAACTGCACCCTGGAGTTTCAGTAGGAAGCCTCACAACAAGCATTACCTACCCCTCACTCTACCAAACATAGAATGAGGGCCATGTTAAATAGCCCAACCTGGCTTCAACCCAAGTTGGACCCATGATTGACAGGTGGTCCATACTATTACCCAGGGGTTCCCTAAACCAAGGTGGCTATACAACATATATTAGCACCATTCATACATGTTCAAAAATGACTGAAAACACACTCACAATTCCCCATCACCAACACAATACCATATTAACAACACCCCCGTTAAAATACACATTCATACATGAAATACCCAACACCAAACACCCCTGTACACAATGACAGTGTTCCCCGCTCAAACAGCCGTTCAAAAACCCTGCTCCCCCAGTGGCGCGGTTTCGCTTAGGAGACAGTTCAGCTGATGGGCGTGTGGTGCGTGAGTAGAGTGTATCATATGCATTTACGGAGGGGAATGAAAGTGAATATTGCTGAGGTGCTGAGGCATAAAGTGGGTACCTGCACTAATATGCCGTGGATGTTGTGGGTGAGTATGTAGCAACCGGAAGAAATGTTTATGAATGTGGAAAGTGAAAGTAACATGTTTTAGTGACCGCGATATACACGCGAGTTTTGCCACGCGTTCAATGGCGGCTCACAGACACCAAACATTGGCGTCTCCCTTCCCAGTGCCCACAAGCATTTCCCCACACATTACCCAATATACATTGTCCGTAGCCCTTGGCCATTCCAGCGAGAATATCAGTGCGTGCGTGTGTGAAAAGTCTCTTGTCTCGCTCTCTCTCTCTCGCGGCTACAATGCAATGTCGGGAGTACATGAAACAAGCGCGGCTCATACAGAGTCCATAAGCGCGGTGAGAGGGGGAGAATTCACCTTCTCACAGTATGATATAATTTAGATGTATTAATTAAAAACTTTTGTGTAAAGTAGATTGTGTTATTTACAGGTTCTAAACAAAAGATGGCAGGAAAGTTGTTTGTTAGGTATTCATACGAAGCATTTAAATTGTCCAGTCAGTGTCATTATCCTAAAGAAAAATCATTCGCCTTGTTACGGTAACAATATGGCTCATTAGATCCGTGTGTTTTGCGTGGGGTTGGGGGAGGGTAATTATGTTGCAAAAGTCTTATACTTGCAGGCTATGTAGGCAACGCCATCTAGACTCTGCCTTATGGGCTGGTCCGGCGTAGCCTAGTCCTAACTAGACCTTGGTACTCATTTCATTCATATTCAAAGGTCTAGCACAGTGTTGCCAACTATTTCCAATGG
Source organism: Merluccius polli (assembly GCA_030340625.1). Taxonomy (NCBI): domain Eukaryota; kingdom Metazoa; phylum Chordata; class Actinopteri; order Gadiformes; family Merlucciidae; genus Merluccius; species Merluccius polli. The sequence continues at coordinate 502,847 of JAOPHQ010001990.1, read as the reverse complement.
AAAGTAGCTAAAGCCTGCTCCAAAAGTTGCTAAATATCGCTAGATGACGTCATACGCTAATTTGCATATTAGTGACGTCATACGCTAATTTGCATATTAGTGACGTCATCACGTTGTGTAGATCTATAAAACATTCACTTCCATGTAACGATAGGCGCTGTTTCTACATAGGCCAGTCTTTACTTTTATAATCGTGGTAAAGCCTGTCCGCTGCAGGCAGCACAGCAGGTCAATGAGGCAAGCAGAGTCGTATGAGAAGGAGGATGATTATTGATGTTTTATCAACAATGAAACGGCGCACACATTTAAGCCTATCACTGAAACAGGAGCTGCGCGATCGCTGTCTGATTTATTTACTTTCATTTTTTTTTAGATTAGATTAGATTCAACTTTATTGTCATTACACAAGTATAAATACAGGATAACGAAATGCAGTTTAGTGTCTAATCAGAAGTGCAAAGAGCAGCAAGTGCAATAAATAAATACGTACAGTATGTGCAAAATACGTATATACAGTATGTGCAATATATAGGAGAGATATAGAATATAAACAGTATTAACAGTACTATGTGCAATATACAGGTGAGCAGTATAAAAATTATAAACAGTATAAACAGTATGAATGTATGAGCATAAAACTGTATAGTGCAGTATAAGGAGGTATTTTGCGTCATATCAGGTCAGTGAAGGCGTCAATAATTTAATACAGAACGGAAAATGGCAGGGGATAGACAGGATTATCTGACAGATCTGTAATGCTCGCTTGTAGTTTTTTGAAGCTAGCTATTATTTTGTCCGAGCTCAACTAGGCTACTGCGTGTAGTGTTCGAGCAGCCAGAATCCAGACCGCTGTCTCGCAATCACTTCCACTACACTGAGCAGAGCTTGCAGTCGGGAGAGACAGTGCGAGGGAGGAGGGGCGATGGGCGATCACATACACAGCCGAGCTCATTCTGAGAATAGTAAAATAGTAGAATAGTGCATCCATCAGTCTCCAAAACTCTCCAAGAGCGCCAGAAAAGCAGCTAGATTTGTCGCTAGTTGCTATTTTTTTTTAAAGTCGCTGGGGGGGTCTGAAATCTCGCTAAATATAGCGACAAAGTCGCTAAGTTGGCAACACTGGTCTAGCAATGCTGTAGAGACAAACGATGTCTCACTTGAAGGCGGGTGCTGTTGAAGTTTAAAACCTATTGGCTCTGCCCAGTGCCACTCTGGATCTGCCTTAACCAATCGCTAACGTTTGGTCGTGACGTATTTCATGCGCCAGAAACCACGTTGCGCGCAGTATACAAACGGCAGATGCAGTGAGCATTAGCATTAGCCTGGTTCCGCCCGCCTCCGTACTTACGCTCAATAACTGAAATTCGCGCACGACCTCTACGTCACTGTTCTCAGGCCGCGCCTCCTGTTCGCTGATTGGACCGCAGATTTTGGGGAAAAGAAATCGTTCTAACATAGTAGCATCGCCAGACCTAGTACTGAAGTGAAATGAAATTTGAGCGGAAGTACGTAGGTGGGCGGAGCCAGGCTAGGTCCGGCGGGCGCAAGCACTGAAATCTCACCGATGCACCCGTCAGCGCGGGCCCCGTCCACATTCCTCTGTATATAAGGCCGTGCCAAGCGGCATTCATTCCTTTCCTTTCTTTCAGCGATGAAAGACTATCAGCTTCAAGTGAGCAGCCAAGTTCTCCCCCTCAGCGGCCAGCGCGCTCTTCCTGTCTCGCAGTAAAGACCGATGACCAGCACACGCTGTGCTCCCTTGTCACAAGAGGAGGGACACGCTCTGCTTGCCGTTCTCTCTCGTGTCCAGCTGTCGGAGGCACTGGAGGTTGCCTGTTAGTTCAGAGGTCTGTACAGCATGCCCACAGCCCTCCTCGGAAAGAATGAGATCTGCATAAAATTGAACTACTCTACTGACCGCACACAAAAACGTGTTCATTGATATTAAAGGAACTATATGTAGGATTGCGACCTCTCTGGCCAAAACTGTTATTGCAACCACGTTGTAAATACTGTACAGCGTGGTACTCCCTCCCCCTCCCCCCCCCCAGAGTAGCGGTTGCCAGATTCCCCGTTCCCGGATTACTCAACACAACACTGCGTCTACTAGAAGGAGCAACCATGACAAGTGTTTTACATACTGTTCTTTGCTTTTATTTAGGCAAAGAACATAGAATTGCCTCTGTGTATGAAGTGTGCTATACAAATACACTTGCCTTGCATAGATCCCTGATAATATTGACCATCTCTGCATATTGACTGCATCACCGTCACCGGGGCTTCATAGTAATGTGTCCGAGGAGAGCAGCCCTCTCGGACACACACACATGCTGTTACCGCTGTTTTATTAGCATCCACACTCCCACACCGTCACCGGGGCTTCATAGTAATGTGTCCGAATAGAGCAGCCCCCAACGGACACACACGCCAGCTCTGACCGCTGTTTTATTATCATCCGCACTCCCACACCGTCACCGGGGCTTCATAGTAATGTGTCCGAATAGAGCAGCCCTGTCGGACACACACGCCAGCTCTGACCGCTGTTTTATTATCATCCACACTGCAGTCGGTGTGCAGTAAATGGCACCCTCAATGGTGTGAAATCCTTACATACAGTCATTGAGCAAACGATACTGACTTCGTGAAAACGCCCATGAGGCAACGACGCAATGATTCGCTTCAAACATGTTTTTCTAGCAAAAACCGAATAATGGCGATAAGCCAAATATAATTCTAAAGATATACTGCAATAGTTCACTCCAGTGGAAACATGGACCATTTTCATTACCCAACTAAAATATATTTGGTAGGCTAATAGTGCAATGTAAACATGTTCACGAATGCATTTAGTAACGTCAGACATTTCTGACCCGAAACATTTGTAGCTGCAGCCTTCCTTATACAGTAAATGGCTGCAGCTCAGCCTATCTGGCAACCCGGATGGCGACACAGTACTGACTTCGCGATTGGAAGCTAGGCAGAAGGTGGCGCAACAGACCAAAACACAAAATGAAAACAAAACAGTTTTCCTGGTACAGAAATATTGCGTTTGAAATTAAATATTCTGGCTGGACTACTATTATGTCTGACATAAATACTTGAAATTAACATGATTCCTCAATGTCTATTGACATATTAGGGTCATTTTATGATTACTTTGAGTACATTTCTTACATATAGCTCCTTTAACTCTTTACTGTAAGAACGTGTATTGTAATGTACAACCAAACCCCAACAGCACTTGTAGCCTACATTGATTTGTATTGTAGATGCATCCCTCTGTTTAAACACATGCTATTGCAGGCCCGGCCGATATGGTTACCTGGTAACCTACCTGCTAATTAATTAAATAGGAGAATGAAAAAGGGGGTTTGGTTCTCCTTTAAAGCAGAATAATAGATTCTCCAGGATGATTAAGGAAATGCACAAAGTAATGAGTGAATATATGTAGTTTAATTAAAGGTAGTACTATCATACTTTTCCTATGGCTGTTGATTGAGTCTAATTAGTGGGAATCATTTGTGATACTTGCTTAATTGGTTGTAAAGGTGTGGTGTTTGTTAGACACCTTAAAACCATAAGTCAAAGTGACAACAAGAGTTACCAAGAAAGACATTTATGGAGGGTCAGTGTGGATTAGTTGCTGTTTAATGCGACCCAGGTCCCCGTACTTTCTACTGTCTTCACCACCATTCAGAAAACATGATTTTCTTTTGAAAAGAAAAAGAGTGATATTTGACATTTCTTTCCTTTTTTCACTCATCAAAAGAAATCCAGTTTTTCGAGCACAGAGGTGAAGACAGTAGGAGGAAGGTCCGTGTATCTTTTGGTCATTTGATTTTCCTTTTAGAAACGGGTATTAAGAAACAAAAAACGAGTGGTTTATTTTCGTTTTAAAATACAAATATTTAAATTGAAATACAAGGCATTTTTCTTTTTCATGGTCAAAAAGGGATGAGCAAAATTTAAAAAATGGTTTGATTTTCTTTTTTTTCATTTCGTATAACAAAAAATAAAATCACTAGAAAACAGAAATGAAAAAAGGCAGTTTTTTTCATATTCTGAGACCAGATGTGGTCATTTACAAGACAAGAGCGCCAATGATCTGTGAATGGTGCTGTGGTCCGAAAGAAGAAAAAAAGTATGGTGCCGTGTAGTAATCGACCACATGGCCATGAAGTAGTATGTAGTTTTCTCGGATTGACATATTCCAGCCCGATCAGAGCTCAAAACCCGCCCAATCGCATAAAATTATATTATTGGCAGACACAACTAGAATACAATGGAGTTTGTGCACATTTGCGATCAAATGCTATTATCAGCAACAAATAATGAATACAATATCCCAATTGCTTCTCATTTTCATATACAAATCAAAGAATCAAATCAGCCTAATCTCTAACAAGAAGAGTATAGGAGTAGATCAATCTTTATTATCCCTACTGGGGCAATTCATAGAGCAAACAGCTAAAAAAACATAAAAAACATTAAGATTAAGTCCTAAAACACATACAGCTAAAAGGACATACAGTTTCAGTACTATATAGTCAGAACATACAAAAATGCGTAACAGTAACAGGTAACAAAAACAATATCACCGTTAATCAGTTCTATTCACCCTCCGGTTACAAGTTTAAACTTTGGATAGCCTCTGGGACAATAGAGTGACCATATCTATTCCTACTACATCTAGGCATCCTATACCTATGCCCAGAGGGAAAGAGCAAAAACTCAGAATAAAGAGGGTCTAGAGCTGGGGTCCTCAACCTTTTTATTACTGAGGCCCAGTATGCATATTTGAAATATTTTCAAGGCCCGGTATGGGGAAATGGGAGGAGGGGAGTGGGTGGGGCACCATTATATGCCTGCCTCATAGTGTTAATTTCGTTAACGAAAACTAAACGAAAATATGTTCGTCAACGCACATTTTTCACCGGACGAAAACTAGACTAGACGAGACTGAAACCCCCATCAATAAACAATAACTGGGACTAAATCAGTATGCATTTTCATGGACTAATAAAGACGAGACGAAAATGTACTTCACTAAATAAAGACTGGACTCAAATCTATGGACATTTTAGTTCATGACAAAGATGAGACGAAAATTGGGGGGGGGGGGGGGAGAGGCGAGCGGGCAGAGAGAAGACGCAGCATTCCGTCAGGCGGCACGACAAGCGGGCGCACTCCCGTGGAACTGACGCTTCCGTGCTCGTCGAAACCATGCGCGCGCTCGTGGGAGCTGTTGGAAGAGTTGAGAACTGTTTACATCTTTTTGACGCGGCGGTTGAAAAATCTGAATCGCGCTCCTCCGCCCGTCACTTCACACGGGGAGCGCAACGTGACGCCGCGTGGCCAGCCGACAGCGCGAGCGGAAAGTCTTTAAAGAGCCGGACGCGTATTTGTCCTCCATTTTGAGAGCGCAATAGTAACACACCGCGCGCACCCCCCCCCCCCCCCCCCCCCCCGCCGGTCGTAGGTCCGCGGTGTGTTACTATTGAGCGCCCCCCCCCCCCCTCCAAGGGTGGATGTCCACTATACGCGAATTATCCGCGTGACATCGCGCCGCCTTGAAGACTCGTTCGCTGGGGGCGTGTTGACTAGTGGATCAATTAGCTCCCGCCCGCATTGTGGTAATGAATCAGAGGGATCAACGTCACGGCCGCGCCCACGTCCTGTTTGCTGAATGGTGACCGCGTGGATTCGCTGCGCGAATATTTGCATAAAGTTGAAATCTCCAAACTTTATGCAAATTCAGAAGCGGAGCCAGGCAGCGCCGCAGCTGGCTCCGCGCCGCAAGCAATCCCAGCGTGCTTTGCGCAGCGAATTGCTCGCGTCCCATAAAAAGTGAATGTGGAGGCGGCACATCGCGCGCGATCATTCGCTTATAGTGGACCTTCAGCGTAACCGTGAATATCCACTATACGCGAATTATCCGCGTGACATCGCGCCGCCTTGAAGACTCGGTCGCTGGGGGCGTGTTGACTAGTGGATCAATTAGCTCCCGCCCGCATTGTGGTAATGAATCAGAGGGATCAACGTCACGGCCGCGCCCACGTCCTGTTTGCTGAATGGTGACCGCGTGGATTCGCTGCGCGAATATTTGCATAAAGTTGAAATCTCCCAACTTTATGCAAATTCAGAAGCGGAGCCAGGCCGCGCCGCAGCTGGCTCCGCGCCGCAAACAATCCCAGCGTGCTTTGCGCAGCGAATTGCTCGCGTCCCATAGAAAGTGAATGGAGGCGGCACATCGCGCGCGATCATTCGCTTCTAGTGGATATTCACGGTAAGGGTCAGACGCGGAGGTATAGGCGGGGCAAGCAGGGCAGCTGCCCCTGGGCCCGGGCCCCTCCCATGTGTCTGGAGGGCCCCTCGCCCCTCGTCGCAGTGACGAGTAGGCCTGCACGATTCAGGGAAAAATATGAATCACGATTTTTTTGCTTAGAATTGATATCACGATTCTCTGCCACGATTTTTTTGCTCACGAAATGTAGGCTTACTGTTTATTGCACTCAGCGGCGCCGGAACGAGTTTGAAAGTGGGGGTGCAAAAAAAAAAAAAAAAAAAAAGCGCTGGTTTCGGGCTCTGGGTTCCCCGAGACAATTTGGAACATTCTAGAGGCCAACTAGCATTCACGCACGTTTTCACGTGGGATATTACGATATAAGAGGCTAATAATAATTTTAAAAAGTCTAACAAATAAACAATACAAATACATTAATTATTGAAAATCCTTTCCCACCACATCCACATCATCTTGTTTCTTGTGTCTCTCATGTGTTCACCTGGTCTGTATTTGGAACCGATACCCTAATAACAGACAGCCTACCTACTGTTAATAACATATAACCACACAGCGATATGACAACATTGTTTTTATTGAATCGATTAAAAATGACATCTCATTCTCTCAAACTGTATACTAACATGTACCTTAGCCTGTCGCCTGTCGGATCATTGTTTACACATTTGTCCAAGTAGCATTCTTCTGTAGCCCTACGAACGCACCTAGCGCTTAGCAGCTATGATAGCCACTGCTTTCCGCGTTGATCAACATTGACGTCACCGTAGTGCAGCGATGTAGTCGTGTATCCAATATCTCTGTAGTCCTCCACACACAAGTTTCAAGAACAAATACAAATGAAGGTATCGTAGAGCAGCACAGCGATGTGTAAGGTAAGTGTGGTTGTGACGCAGATAACCGAACTGAGCTTCAGTATCATCGCAGCCTCGTTGGTCGCGTTGATGTTGGTCCTGAACCCTTTACCTGGACCAGTCACCTGGTTTGCGGGCGAATTATCCGATTGGCTGAGCATGACATCATGACCAAGAGGCCGGACTAGAGCAGAAGTAATTAAAGCTACAGCACAGAAGAAAGTAGCGTTTGTGACGCAGTCGGTTAGTAAAATTAAATGAGAATCGAAATCAATTACAAATTAAACCGTACATAGGGGTGAATCGAGATCGCGATTTTATAACGATTTATCGTGCAGGTCTGATTATCATTTCAAAATATACACAAATATAGACCTATATAGGGAATTTCACACAGCAGCCAATCAAAAACGGCCAGTTTAAACATAGGTCTAATAGCCCACCAAAAATATGAATGTAATATAAGCTGCTATATGCACACACAAAAAACAAAACAAAAAAAAAACAGTTGAAACTAGTTCTGTTCAATGTTTGCTGCATCTTTGTAATATATGTACATAGTTTAGCCTAACCCAGCCACTTAAGAAGGCAAGCCATCTGAATTAAGTGCCGGTCCCAAGCCCGGATTAATGGGGAGGGTTGGCGTCAGATGTAAAGCAGAATAATAAGAATATATGTGTACCTTATGAGGAAGAAAATGCTGATGTTGAGTGTTTAGATCTACAGTGGCACTCCACTCTTATCCATAGGCGTATTTCGTGGGGGGGACGGGGGGGGACATGTCCCCCTCAAGGTTCGGATAGGTGGTGATTGTCCCCCCCAATATCCCCCCCCCCCCCCCCCGTCGGCTGTAGGTCCGCGGTGTGTTACTATTGGGGTTACCCCCCCCCCCCCGTCAACAATCGCGAACACCCCCCCAGACTTACTTTTAGTAAATAATTTTTGATTAGATGGAAATGTTCTATAATATCTGCTGACAAAAAAAGTAAAAGGGTAAAATAATTGAAGAGTTCAGATGCAAAAGCCTCTAAACGCCACCTCCGTCAAAAATGAGATAAATATATTGAGTGAATGCTCTCCGCACGTAGTATATGGTAATCAAATCATTTCGCGTCAAAACCCGCAAAATACCACTCTTTTCCTGGTCTGAAATCTCGATTTGTAGGCATAAACCTCTAAACGCCACTTCCCTTCGGCAGCAAAAGCCGCTACGTTCCGAGAACCAATCACAACGCAACACGGAATCATGTGACTTCACCCAGTTTCAACATGGCGGCGCGCTGAGGAGCCGGCTTAGATCGCTTCTAAGATAGATTATAGATCATATAGACTCTTTATTATATTATTCTTTATTATTTATTTATATGCTTTATCTTTATTATAGATTATAGATATATCCTTCCTCAGATCGCATAGATCCGCGATCTATGCGGATGCATAGATGCGCGATCTGAGGAAGGCCAGACGGCCGAAACATTATCGCCTTAATAAACTACCGACATTGTTCTCAACTCGGAGTGTGCGGCACCTCTCTCCTTTTACTGATCTTCTCTCTCAGTTGCTGCACCTCACATTTGGTGTGTGTTTGCACCTCTCCTTTCAAGCATGGGGAGTATTGTCAGTTCGTTGAGGTCTCTTTAAAAAAAAAATCAGATTTACGTATTTTCTCTTATATACATAGGCCTACTTAATTATATGCCAAATGTTTTTGAATGTAATAAGCTTTTTTAATTAATGTAATGAGCTTTTTTATAGTTGAATCTGATGCCCAAACATAAGAAATTAACTTACTTGACCACTTTTAACTTTTTTTTTCATGTTTTATTTTTTTATATAATTTATTGTTATTCCATCATTTACATATAATATAATAATAATATAAATATATAATATATATAAGTGATTTTACTACTTTTGACTATGTCTTGTCCAAATATGTGGATTTAGAGGTTTTTGCCAAAAAAGTACCGGTGGATTTAGCTGTTTTTGACGAAAAAAAAAAATGTATTTGGTAAAAACACATAAAAAGACTAAAGTGACATTTTTGAAAAATAAATGTTTTATTCATTAACTAATAACCTTATCATTTCCATTAAAATAAAATGACTGAACTTGAACATAGAAGCCTGATAAAAAATGGTCATTCATAAGAAAAGTGGTCAAACGGATTTAGAGGCTTTTGCATCTAAACTCTTCAATTGTCCTGACTAAAACTAGACTAAAATGTTGACAGTTTTTGTTGACTAAAACTAGACGAATAAAATTATGTTTTCTTGGACTAAGATAAAGACTAAAATGCTCAACTTATAGTCGACTAAATCTTGAATAAATAAAAACAGAATGAGGTTGACTAAATGTGATAAAAACTAACAAGGGTGATTGAAACTGGACTAAAACTGAGGCTAAATTTAAAAATGGCTGATAAAATTAACACTACTGCCTCATCTAATCTAATAAACACAGCTACTGTAGGCCTAATATTAGAATAAAAACACAGTTTTATTAATAGACAGTAACAGTCTAACAACACGACTGTGATATACTGTGTAAACATCAAGCCAATAAAAATGAGCTTGTTCATAATTTTTTGACTATGTGTACATTGTGCTGTTTGCTCCAAACCAGAACATTTGTGAAAATGTCCTTAGGGTTCATGGTGTTTGCAAACTAATTTCTTACCACATACTACCGATGCAAAATTAATTTTCAAAACACCTTGATCTCATTATATGCCTGCCTCATCTAATCTAGTAAACACAGCTACTCAGTTTTATAGGGTATACTTATTGTGCAAAGTCAAACTCCAACGAATCCATCAAACTCCAACAAAATCTATTTCCATATTCATAATGTCTGAAACGGGTTTGGCATATTTAGTGAAAATCAAACCAGCTTCACACAGGTAAGTAGTTGGAAAGGGCAGTAGTGTCTTTAGGGCCAGTGTGGACAGGTCAGGCTATTTAGCCTTGATCTGTAACCAAAAGACTCCAGGGATGACATTGAATTGAACAAACGTTTAAGGCCACCGTCATTACTGAGCTCAATAAACATGTCCTGCTGGATAGATATCTGATAGACCGGGTTGACAAATGGGTCTCGGATCCATTCTTTAGCGACTCGGGAGTCCTAGTAGGAAAATAGCATTCAAGCTCTCCAGAGAGTGTAGTCAGGTGACCGCTGACCGGCTGAGACAAGGACACATCCCCATTCTCTCCAAGATATTCTGACAAGCTGTGAAACATGTCAAAGACACCACTTTTCCATTATTTTCCCCCACATTTTGATTTGTTCTTTAAAGGCAAGACAGTTTAAAAACTGCGGTCCAGTTGTTTTTAGCATCTGTATGTCCAAGTCAGTGAGCAACAACAAAAACATTAATGCAACTTGCTCTCCCCCTTCTACACACACACACACACACCTTAAGCAAAGACGAAGCCACAAATATTGGGTATTTCAATGATGATTAATGATTTAGAATTAACTATAAATATTTCATAAAAGAACGACATATAATTTTATATAGGCTAAAGGATTGATTATAGCTCCTGTCAATCAAATATTAATCAAATGAGAGTGGACAGTGGACATAATGTGTTGTTAAACCTTGTGGATGTATTGACCATAAAATGAATGAATTTTGATTACATCATTATAAAAAATATTTTTTAAACAGCTCAAATTGTATCTACCTGCCCAACGCAATTGTTGTCTGCCCAATATGATCAAAAGTAGCTCAATTGTGCTGAAAACCACCCAATCTGGCAACACTGTGCTCATGTCTTGTAAATGACCACATCCGGTCTCAGAATATGAAAAAATTGGCCTTTTTTCGTTTCTGTTTTCTGGTGATTTTATTTTTGGTTATACAAAATAGAAAATGAAAATCAAACCATTTTTAAAATTTTGCGCATCCCTTTTTGACCATGAAAAATAAAAATGCTTTGTATTTCACGAAAATCACTAGTTTTTTGTTTTTTAATAATAATAATTTTAATAATTTCTGAAAGGAACATCGAATGACCGAAAGATACACAGACCGAGGAACTAGGGACAAAGGAACTATTTTCTGGGAGGGAGTCCTATAAATATGAGGGGGGGGCATGGGGCATGGACTTCTTCACCCATCGCAACCTTAGCAGTTCTTTCGTGGTGCCCCACCCTGGACAGCGCTATTAAGTATTAGCTATTAATAAAACTAGAAAGTAAGATTTAGATGTTCACAAAACATCTTTATAATTATGACAATAACGGTTATAATGGTTAATTATAATGGTTATAATGGTAATATTGGTTCATATTAAAGAGGCATAGCCTGTCACGCATGCTCATATTAATCATGAAACCATAATAAAATCCTAGGCCTTTGAAGGTACAAATATTTGGGTAACCCTTCCTTTTACAGTACGGTAATTACCAGCTAATTACCTGGTAATAAGATGTATTTACTAAGTAATAACCAGGTAATTAAATGTAATTACCTTCTAATTACCAAGTACTTACCAGGTAATTACCAAGTATTTACATTACATATTTACCTGGTAAATACCACTTATTTACCTGGTAGTTACCTGATATTTACCTGGTAACTACCACTTATTTACCTGGTAGTTACCTGATATTTACCTGGTAACAACCACTTATTTACCTGGTAGTTACCTGATATTTACCTGGTAACTACCACTACCAACCACGCAATGGAATGCAACACAATCGTTCACGTTCTTCATAGACGTAAATAAAAGATAAACATGCCTCGTCCACTGCTAACTGCTTAAGGAGGGAATGTTCTAGTATGCGTCTTCCTTGTCCTTTATAGTTGTTCTACTTTAAGTGCCTTTAGCTTTTAACTTTAACTTATAGCTTATAGAACGTGCTGCCTTCTTTCACGCTGTTTGGCTAGGTGCGTTGCTAAAAGGTGTCGTATTCCGGCGGCAATTAGTTCCGCCCCAATGCCATTCTAAACAGTAGGAACAAAAAAAACGGGAGGTTAACAAATTAAACAAACTATACCAGGAAAGTACATGGTTACCATATACTTTCCTGGTATAGTTTGTTTAATTTGTTAACCTCCCGTTTTTTTGTTCCTACTGTGCGAAAGAGGCAGCACGTTCTATAAGCTATAAGTTAAAGTTAAAAGCTAAAGGCACTTAAAGTAGAACAACTATAAAGGACAAGGAAGACGCATACAAGAAGATTCCCTCCTTAAGCAGTTAGCAGTGGACGAGGCATGTGTATCTTTTATTTACGTCTATGAAGAACGTGAACGATTGTGTTGCATTCCATTGCGTGGTTGGTGCGTGATGGTGATTTGCATACGACGTAAAGTGGTGAATATGTAAAATAAGTTAAGTTTACAAAGTAAATTTACAAGTAAATTTACAAGTTACTATTGAGTTGTGGACTGTATGTGAGGTGTGTGTAGTGGTTTTTGGTGTAAATGTAACACCTGTTGTGCTGCTGAAAAAACGGACATTTGCATATTGTCAATTGTATTTATTGATTTGAATTATTTTTCTCTTTAAACCCATTTCTCACGGGTTGGTTCGACCTGGAAAATAAACCTGTTTTCTAACAAAGACCTCTGGCCTCGTGTGTACTACTTGGGAGCTACAGTAATATCATTGAAACAAACCACGCTTCCTTTTACAGTACAGTTCCACCTTTCTTACAGGTAACTACTCTGTAAAACTCTGATATCACCCCGATAATTATCAGGGAGATATGGGAGTTTTTGCCAGATACCATGTTCAAAACTACACACCCTAATGGGTGGTAGAGGATTATAATCTACAATTACCAGGAAAGTATATGGTAATATCATTGAAACAAACCACGCTTCCTTTTACAGTACAGTTCCACCTTTCTTACACGGTAACTACTCTGTAAAACTCTGATATCACCCCGATAATTACCCGATAATTATCAGGGAGATATGGGAGTTTTTGCCAGAGACCATGTTCAAAACTAGAGGATTATAATCTACAGTTACCAGGAAAGTATATGGTAATATCATTGAAACAAACCACGCTTCCTTTTACAGTACAGTTCCACCTTCCTTACAGGGTAATTCACAGGGTTTTACCTGATCATGTTTTGGAATTACATTTGTAATTACTGGGTAAATACCAGTTAATATCTGCATACATACATGGGGGTTATTGGGAAAATTGTAACTACTGGGTAATTAGAAAGTAATTACTTAGTAAATAGTTGCAAGTTATCAAGTAAATACTGGGTAATTACCAGGTAAATATCAGAGTCATTACTACCCTCACTGTCACTACACAGGTTGATTGGTAATACATAATCTATAATTCCTGGATAAATACCTGGTAGTTTTCAGTATATATCTAGTAAATACTGGGTAACTTGTTGGTATTTACCAGGTAAATACCAACAAGTTTTTGTTTATGTTTTTACCATATCAGGTAACTACCAGGTAAATAAGTGGTAGTTACCAGGTAAATATCAGGTAACTACCAGGTAAATATCAGGTAACTACCAGGTAAATAAGTGGTAGTTACCAGGTAAATATCAGGTAACTACCAGGTAAATAAGTGGTATTTACCAGGTAAATATGTAATGTAAATACTTGGTAATTACCTGGTAAGTACTTGGTAATTAGAAGGTAATTACATTTAATTACCTGGTTATTACTTAGTAAATACATCTTATTACCAGGTAATTAGCTGGTAATTACCGTACTGTAAAAGGAAGGGTTACCAATATTTGTTACCTACTTGAACAAGATACCACTTCTGAATGAAGGCTGGCTATTCCATATATTCATATGTACATATCTAAAACAGAACATGAGGCCAAACGAAAATAGGCACACAAAAAATAGGTTGTGTTTTTTATTTGTATTTTTTTCATTTGGACACTCTTTAGAACTGTACTTTTTTAGCCTTTACTTTTACAACTAGGCTATTATCTACTATGCATTTTGCCTGCATTGACTAAAATGAGCTGTCATGTGTGCGTGTGGTTTAAGTAACTCAAATCCAGCACAGACACTATGCCACTGGTGGCCGTGTTGGTAAATAGCCTGCATTGTGCTTTTACAAGTTGGCAGTAATTATTTCACTGTGTATTAAAAGCATAATTAGTCTTTGGTGTAAAGGGAAGCTCGATGGAGGTCAGTAGGGGTACGCATCCCTACTTCCAACATCACTGGTGACTCCTCTTCGTCTCTGAGGAACTGTGGCCATTCTGTACAGCTCATGGTTCTCCTTCCTCATCCCGTCTTCATCCCACACGCCCATCTTCGTCACATATGTTAATCATCACTGTTAATCCATCCTAAAACCAAACTTTCAATAGAATGGTGTACCTTTTGAGGAGCAGAATATCATAGCCCTTTGTCTCAAAATGGTACGTTTTAAGAATAGTTTGAGTTGTATGAGTTTTATAAGTTGTTTTATGGTAAAAGAGCAGTCCTTTAAAAACTGTCACCATGACAACACAGTGTGGAATGCAGAAACATCAACTTTAACAGCTTATTTGACGTATTTTGATTGATTTAGTTTATTTATTAGTGAATTTAACAGGAGGGATGTCAACTCATCACAAATGTCAAAGTTAAAGTACAGTAAAAAATAATGACATGCAGTTTTGTTTTGTTTTTTACTTTGACACTGAGACGATAAGTAGAAGTTAATGGCCAGAACTGATGAAGCTCGCCACAGTGACTGACCTTTGCATATTCACTGCAGCACTGTAGGACCCTGCAAAGAAAACACCGGGCGCTGTGTATTGAATTGCCTTTTAAAAGCTGAACTCCATTTGCACTTTAATGTGCGCTCACGTAACAAGCTTATACCGTTCAGCACAGTCAATTACCTGGGAGTCAGAGTCCCCTATTGGTGCTACCTCTCTCTCTGTCTCTCACTCTTTTTCTTTCTTTCGTTCTCTCTTTTCTTTCTCTTTCTCTCTTTTTGCTCTCTCTCTCTCTCTCTCTCTCTCTCTCTCTCTCTCTCTCTCTCTCTCTCTCTCTCTCTCTCTCTCTCTCTCTCTCTCTCTCTCTCACACTTTTTGTCTAGAACAGAACGACAGAACAAAGCACTGATTGTTTGCCAATTGTTGCCCCCCCTTCTCAATGAGACCGATTACCAGCCGCTGTCCCATTAGGATGAGTCCATCGGTTATGCATCACAAACACCACTAGAATGTAGTCATGGTTCAGGCAATTCTGTTCTTATTTACACAATTCAGTAGAAGAGAAAAGGGAAGTGGATGTTTTTCTTGTGTTTTGGAAAGAGAAAGAAGAAAGAATCGACTGTATGGGCAGCAAGTTGAGAAACCAGTCAGAGAGAGAGAGAGAGAGAGACAGACAGACAGACAGACAGACAGACAGACAGACAGACAGACAGACAGAGAAAGAGAGGGAGAGAGACAGACCTAGAGAGAGAGACAGAGAGAGAAAGCATGTCCTTTCTTCACTATGCCCTTCCCTAACCTCTGCACCAGCCAGTCGCTATTGCCAAGTCAGCAAATAAAATTGACCGATGGCACCCCCCCCCCCCTGCCCCGGCCCTCCACAGCACAAGCAGAAGGCGTGTTTCATTGGATATTACATTGGTATTCCTCCAGCCCCTGTCCTCTTCCCTTTGTGTGTGTTCGCTGTGGGGGAAGAGAGTGTGTGGAGGGGTGTTGTGATCTCCTGGAGGTATTTCTGGATGTGTGTTCATCCACCACTGCTCAACAGCTGGGCGGATAACTTGAGTCATTTATATTCCCATTATGTCTGCATGGAGCCATGGGCAGGGCCGGACTAACGCACAGGCTTGATATGGCTGCAGCCTAGGGGCCCCACCTGCCAGGGGGCCCCCGATTGGTCGAACCGGGGGCCCCTCCGCTAGCCCCGCGATCTGCTAGCGCCGCGATCCGGTAGCGCCGCGATCCGCACGCCCCCCCCGCTCTCCGCTAGCACCCCCCCCCCCCCCCCCCCCCCGCTCAACAAAAATCTCCGCTAGCACCCCCCCCCCCCCCCCCCCCCCCCCCCCCGCTCAACAAAAAAATTTTGGGGGGTTCGGTCCTTCGAGGTGGGGGGGGGGGGGGGGCCTACATCGTCCAGCAGCCTAGGGGCCCCGGGCATCCTTAATCCGGGCCTGGCCATGGGAGCTTTGAAATGGGAGATGGTGTGTGTGTGCTTGTTTAGTTATTAGCTTAAGCCGTAACTCTGAGAATCTGTAGACTAAAATTCACTGACCGAGGCCAACTAATACTGTTTACTTAACGCCGGGTGTCAGTTAACCCCCCCCCCACACCACCACACACACACACACATTATTCAGGGATCTGGGCGCTGCGGTCAGACGCTGGGGAGAAAGGCTGGTGGTGTCACCTGGCTGTCAGCCACGACGCTACGCCACCTTCGGAGATGAGTCAGACACGCAAACACGCACACACAACAATTGTTGAGGGGATGGAAGTTGCATATCACAATGAAAACAAAACGATTGTAGAGATTACCACCAGTTGTCAAATGCAAAAAATGTTAAAGCAGTGTGTGAAGTGTGTGTGGTTGCTGGCTGGTTTACAGAGTCAGACTGATGAGACTCTGGGGCTGGGTGAGGCTGCACACCTTGGGGCAGAGCAATCATGGCACCCAGGATAAACCAGCTATCAACACAATCAGGAGAGAGCCACTGTCATGGCAGCATGTAATGTAAAGTGATTAAGCTTGGCTTCACATTATAGTGTATGTATAGATTCTAGGCTCCATGGTTTAGGTGTGTGTGTGTGTGTGTGTGTGTGTGTGTGTGTGTGTGTGTGTGTGTGTGTGTGTGTGTGTGTGTGTGTGTGTGTGTGTGTGTGTGTGTGTGTGATGTCCAGGGAATCCAGCCTGGAAATGTTGTACCTGTCTCAAGTCACCTGATACTCAACTGTGCTATTACAGTATCCTGCAAGACCAATACACAAGCGCGCACACACACACACGCAATGAATTTCCTGAATATATACATCTAGTAGCCTGGCAAGCCAGACCTACATCAGAAAGATGTAAGGTCTGGCGCAGCTCCATTGGCAGTGTGGGCGGGATAAACGGTTGTCTTTCAAGTTCCCTCTGCACGCAATAGGATAGCGCTACAACCAATCAGAGCAACGAAGAAGGTGACGTAGTCAGAGCGACGGCTCTGACTACGTAATTAATCAAAACTCCGAATACATATTTATTTTCGAGGAAAGACTTCAGTGCCGTTCTTTGTTCTTTTCTCAAATAAAATGTTAACTTCAAGTCTTGAAGAGTCGCGGCCAAAGCCGAGTGGAAAGACAGCCGTTCGCCAGCAGCAGCAGCCATTGTTTACCTAACACGGAACCGTCGCAACTCTGTCGTCATGGTAGCCCGGCTTTCGACTCCGCCCCTCACGCTGTGATTGGTCAGACATACAAGACACACTTGGTGTTTCCAGCACCAAAAAGCGGACGGAGCTGTGCTAGACCTACACTAGCTGCCAAATAAATTTGCTGCCGCTAGGGGGTGTCTAGAGTTCTAGGCTATACATCTAGTACACAACACCACCAATATTGCCTTATTACTTGCTCTATATTTAATATTATACACTTATTTCGCAATACATCAAAGTGGCGCACAGCACACATTATCTCAGTGTCTTCTCACACGTTGACAATACCGACGCTACAATACCCCCACACACATTTCGTGGAATTGTTTCTCATGGCAATACTTTAATAGTTGTTGCTATTTTCAGGATGTGCAGTTTGCAAATCAAACAAACAATGTGAGAGGCTATTCTAGCAGCAAGCTTCCTTACAACAATGCCAGATGCAACAAATACCATGCTGGGTCATTTAGGTATAACATGACAACAACATAAATTGCTACAACATGAAACATAAAAGCAACAAGAAATTGCTGCAGCCAGTGCTTCAGGTGTTGGATGTTGTGTAGATTATTGTGTAAAAGTGGAGAGACATGAGACTGGAGACTGTGCTATCTTGTGTGCCAACAACTGTTGCAACTAAATACTTTGTGGTGTGTGTGTGCGTGTGTGTAAATTATCTGTCTGTAATGAAGGTCGCAGGCTCTAGGAACATACTGCCGGTGCGGGGGCAGAGGGGCAGGTCACGTCTGTCACGAGAAGACGGCTTGTCGCACATCAAACGCACCCCCATCCACCTTTACGGTCCCTGCCGGCGTTACATAAGGGCCTGCCTGGCCTCTGCTGGCTGAATTAATTCTGAAATAGTCCCAAATATCATATTACTGTAAGTATTATTGATGTAGGGTGATAATTCCATAGGATTGTGTGTGAGTATGTTTGTGTTTGAATATAGACACAAAACAAATACTTTGCATTCTAGTCTATCTTAATGAGGTGAAGATGAGCATCGAAATTTAACAAACCATATATTTAATTGAATTTAATTCAACCTTAACATAGCTCTATCGCAATTACTGTATATTCTGGTCACTGGCCATTAAAATAAGACATTAGGACTCATCATAACTCTGACGAAAAATACGACTGGTAAGTCGTATTTGTCGAATTATTTGTTGTATTTTAGTGTTGATTTGAGTGGGATTGTGTTCTTGGTTATCGATGATGCGCTTAGTACATTGTATATACTGTGCCGTCACTGCCTCATGGTTAACCACCTTGGCATCAACACAATCCGACACAATGAGCTTTATATCAAAGGTGAACAATATAATGAGTCCAAGGGGAGCTGCACCTTTCGTCTTGCTTCAGTATCGACTATGTGTTAGCATAATAGCTGAGGGCCAGGACAGATAGAGAGGGAGTGACAGCAAGAGAAATAGACAAGCGCAGTCACTTAGACAACAAAACAATGAATGTCTCTTGCTTTTTCAGCGACTCCCCATAGCCATTCATAACACAACCATGTGCACAACATTGAGAACAGGTGCACAAGTATTTAGCCAGTGTCCTGCAATGTAATACACACACACATGCACCCAGCCCCCTACCCACATATACACACATGCACCAAGCCTCCTCCATCCACACACATAGACACACACACACACACACACACACACACACACACACACACACACACACACACACACACACAAACAGCATCTAATTCCAACTCGTTGCTTGTAATGAGTTTGTGGATGCGGTAACACCATCCCTCCCCCGCCTCCGGCCGCCTGTCTAGGATACAGCACACCAAGGATCTGATGTCAGCGGAGAGGTCCCCCCCGCGCTTCGCATCCCCCCCACTGGGGCCCCACGCAACCTCGCAAGGTCACGCAAACCTCACAAGGTCACACAACGCTTCTTTTTCTTCTTTAATACATAACACTTGTTCATCCGCTCTGCGCTAAAGAGGATTCTCCCCCGTGGACGCACACACACACACACACACAGCGAAACACACCCACACACACTCAGCGACACACACACACACACACACACACAGGGAGTTAGTGTCACAGCTTAGCGCTGCCCGCTAGCCCTCAGTGAGCGTTGGCCTTTGTCCTGAAAACTGAGGACACAACTCTGGCTCTGTCACTCAGCATGGCTGTCATTTACGAGCACTGCCATGGAGGAGATGAGAAGGTAAGGCTGCAACACCGATCCCTGAAGAGATTCTGAAGAGTGGCAGGTAAAGGAAAAAAAAGGGGATACCTTTTCCCCTTTTTTTCGCTTAATGTGGATGAAACCCATTTAGGGTAGAAAAAAAAAATGTGTGTAAATGGCCATCGACTGTGACAGACATATCACTCTCATACATGAAACACTGATGGAACTTGGATTGGACGACTCAAGTTGAGCACGTCATCAGTTAAAGACACTTCAAGCAGAAAGCCTTGTTGTAATGGAAATGCAAATCCGCTGGGCTGAGTCAAACCGAGTCAAACCAAGCCAGCACATGTGTATGGAAAAACGACAGAAGTGGCTTGTGGGATGGCCACGTAATGTATTTCTTATTTTACTGCACAAAATATTTTGGTGGGTCCTTGGCCAAAAGTACCTCCTACGTGGGTCACGGCATGAGAATTACATTATTTAGTCATTCTGATTCCTAAGGCTGTCCCCAAAAACACAAAAACCTCTTTCCATTCCCAAGGTAGTGGTGCAGTGCTACAGTTGTTGACTGTGGAACAGTGTTGACGTAGCAGTAGAACCAAGAGGTCGTTTTTGGGCTAAAGGCAGAAGAGCTCTGTGGTTAGAAACAAGTCGCCGTCTGAGCAGAAGCTGAATGACGGAGGTGAAGAAGAGATAAAGAAAGCAAGTGATGAGAAACACACAAATGAAGGGGACAGAGAGAAGGCCATTGTTTAGTTAGATAGATATATGGATAGGTAGATGGATGGATGGAGAGAGAGAGAGAGAGAGAGAGACAGACAGACAGACAGACAGACAAGATAATATCTCCATTTCCAAGCATATTTCTAGTTTCCAAAAGCCTCCCCTTACAATTATGACACTTAATTTTCTACTTCATTCCTTCCTAATCCCTGAGAAAATAAAGTCAGAAAAGAGTAATTACCTTGACTATTTATTCTTCCCTGCTCTGCATTGTACACCCTGTGAGAAAGTGCGCACGGCGTTCTAGTGGGCTCAGGCTGGCATTAGTCGAAGCCCATTCACATTCCACTCGTGCACGTTTAAATTCTGTAACTGAAGAACATAACAGTTTGTAATAGTTCACTGTATGCTGGGGAAAATATGTGGAATATATTACCTCATATTTAGCAGCTCACCCACAGCGAAACAGCTCTCTTAAAAGCTATTATTGTGAAATGAAACCCATCAGAACAAAGGTACTTCTTCTACTCTAAGCTGTGTATCTTTAAACCATGATTAACTCACCCCAATTCAATTTTTAATACATATTGCTGATTGTTATCAAGTGCGCCTCTCTGCATATTTCATGTTTACTCATTTACACACATCACATACTAGCTATTTCAAACTATTGTCCTGTCTGTACCAGCTTGCGAGTCTATTGCACCTTTGGTGGTGGTGAAGGCGGTCCCCCGGAAAATCTATACTCTCAATTTACCTTTTGGTGTTGGTTTGCCACAAATGGCAGAACGTGGTTGACTCACAATAGAGGCGGTGATAGGTCCCCAGTGGCCCATGCGGAAGAGGTGATAGGAAATCCCTAATTAATTCCTCCACAGGAAATAGCGGGCTGTAATGAACATGTCAGAATAGCATGTTGTCGACGCTCGGCCGAGGCCAGAAAGCAATCAAGTGGCAACAAAAGCAAAAGCCACGATCAAAAGGTTGTTGAAAAAAATAATTGGAAAATAGATAAGGCGCGTGTCACAAATTAGGGCCATGATCAAAGGCGGGAGTGTTTAATTGAGAATCTGCAAGTCGTTACCAATGTCAAGTTTTGAGGTTGTGGCATTTGTGCATTAGTAATTGCTTGTCAAAGGGTTTATGTCTCAAACAACTATATCCCTTGTGTTATATTCGCATACCATATGCTTTTCTACACTGTGACTTGAGCTTGAAGCCAAAGAGACTTACAAGTGAGGCTGAGATCAATCAAAGCCTACAATCGAGGTTGGAGAATTGACAAAAACGATGCTGCACGATTACCGAATTGTCCTTCAAGTCTGAAATAAATCAACCATGTCCCTTGTCCTTGTTACTCTACCTCTATACAGTTGCCATATGTCAATGGAATAACACATCCTTAACATGTTTAGCAATGCCATTTTGAGCACTGAACATCCAACTTCAAGAACAGTAACCTGGTCAAAATAGACTATATTGTAATCGCTGTAATTGCTGTTTCTGATTGAAGATTAGTAGCCTGATATCAGACAGAATTGTCAAATCGTTACTCTCCATTTCCATCTTCAGTCTGACATCGCCTCCACTCTAACCAATTTCCCTGGGGGAGGGGTATTCGATTTTTCCTAAGCGATCACTAGAGACCAAGATATCGCCTGAATCTATCTAATAATTTTAAGTCGACACTGATGCGTAGCCATGCCAACATACTGGTCTTGCCGAGGTTGTAAGAGTGGCGCGGATCTAAGTTAAAACAAACTATGTTGTGGGGTGATTGTGAGAAGACATGGCTCAACATACCTTGATTTAGAACAGCCTCGATAGCAGCGCCTATCTTGTCTATAGTGGTTGCTATTGTTGGTATTACTCTTCCTTTGTTCCGGCACAGAGCTTGACAGCGCTTGACAACAGCTTAACAACAGCGTAACTCCCGCCATGGCACTGATTGGCTAATTGCTTTATCAACCGTGAAACTGCTGTTTCATGTCACAATTCCATACCAGAAGCAGTCAACTCGGTGGACTGGGTGGATTCAAAAGGACCCAGGCAAGGAGATTTAAATGTATCAGGAGCAGAAATGGTCCATCCCATGGTTATTCTCTCAAATCAAAGGCCCTCTTACAGGAGGGCTTAATCTCTGATCATTTATTGGATTCATGGTGACAGCTTGTAACGGGACAATCATGGGATCAGAATGAGAAGAATTTGAATATCATACACTATGCAAATGTTTAACTTGTCGTTATTGTTAAGCGTAGCACACTCTCCATGCCACTCCACAGTTTGAACCTTTGGTATAAGATGATCACTAGCATGCGCTGATCTCAGTTCACTGCTAATTGCTATAATAGGCCTTCTTCTTGCCCATGTTTCCCATGACTGCAGAAAATGCTTTCATGAGCACTACAGCACAAGTTTTAAACTAAAAGGCCTTCCCATTGGCTGTTAAATGACTATAATGCAATGGGTGAGAAAATAACGCACGGTGTACTTTGCATAAAAACACAGTGTATACAGAATGCTGTAAGACGCCGGTTTGCTATGGAGCTTGCCTCAGTTCACAGTATGGGGCTATGAAACGGAGAAGAGCAAGGGATTAGGGTAAACATACTACAACTTTGATCAAAGTGAACACTCTGCTTTTGAGCTTTATCATCTTCAAGCTTTTGAGCTTTATCTTTTCCAAATGAAACAATTGTGCAGCAGTAAAAGAGCATAGATATTAGTCTTATTACCTATTAACTAATGCTTATTAAGGGCCTTATTACCTATTAACTGAGGCTTATTACAAGGACCTTAATATAAAGCGCTTCTGATTGTAATATTTTCTTTTGTAATATAATACAAATTAACTGTCCATTGTAACTGTAGATTTAAAAAAAACATGAACCTTGATTTAAGGTTTACCGAGAAAGAGGTAAGTCTAATAAGCAGTGGGACATACATTTCTGTTCACCATCGACACATGGGAACATACTTATGTATTCTTACAGTGAGTGGTTATTCCTGTACAATTAAAGGCAAACAGATATGTGGCATGGCAATAAGTCCCCATTGTGAGCCAAAAGGGAAACAGCACACACTAGCATTCAAATAACCTGCCTTGACCTTACAGTGGTGATTGTCAGATTATTTCCAGATTCTTTCCATGCATGGAAAGTTCCCATGTGCATGGAAGGTATCTAGTAGCCAGTTTATTGGGTGCTCATCCCTTCACATCCACTTCACACAAATTACAGATAAGCTTTTAAATGTGTTCATTTCAACAGACACTGTTTTCCAAGGCAATTTACAAGTGAGGCTGAGAACAAGCAAAGCAATACAGCAAGAAGGGAGTCCCTACCAAGTCCCGCTAAAGTTTCTAAATTTACACAATACACATAACAATAAAACATAGTAATAATAATAATACATCTAGAAAAATGTTATGTGACTGCAGTGTTTGTGTTGTAAATACATAACATAACAAGAACACAAACTGTTCCTTTGTGTTCTTGTTATGTTATGGGTTTTGTTTTGTTGTCTTTTCTTTAAAGGACTCGTATAGCATCAGCCAATGTTTGATCGAGAAATAGGCAAATAGGCAATATAAGAGAAAAATAAGAGGCAAAATAAGCCCTACTAGTTCACTATTACTACTATTACTACTGGTCGCCATTTACTACTACTACTGATCATCCTTCAGCACTAGGTCACTATTACTACATGTCATCCTTCACTACTAGGTCACTATTACCACTGGTCATCAGTCACTACTGATGCAGCTGGCCAATTGTAGCTGACCCAATCATTTCTACACATGACACAACATTCCCGGGCATCCTGCATCCTACAGGTTCCAAACATTGCACACAGCCCAGTGCAGCAGGCCACAAGCAGCAGACTGGACATGGGGGGGAAAAAAGAGATTCCAAGAAACGTGAGAAGCCTGTCGATAAAAACTAAATGGAATGGGAATAAGGGACAGGTCGGTCCGTGTAAGTAATTCATTTTCAGTTGTTCACGTTGTATATTAAAAAAGGCTAGTTTAGGGGGCCTAAATTCATTGTCAGACGTGCAATGCAATTCAGTGCGCCAAAGTGTCAGCTTGTTTCATTATCCGAGTTCTACAATGAAAATTGAATTGAAACAGAGACGGGTTAGCTCGCCTTCGAGGTAAAGGTTGCGCGTTTTGAAGCGTGTTAACTGCAGCAGTCAATTTATGGAGACAGAGCTTAGTCTTTCTTACCGGATGTAGGTTGTTGGTATAAGCCCACCCAGAGCCTGCCATTGGGCGACTATACCTTATACTGCTCCCCCTTCCGCCATCTGCTTGTTACTGTTTTCAAAGTCCCCCTCGCTACGTGAAACAAAACAACAACCTCTGAGCTAGAAACCTATGCGCTGAAAATGGCAAGTATTGACAAATGTTCCCCCCCAACACTATTTTGGTAGAGCACCATTGCTGCATCCTGGGCTTAGCGCCACCCACGACGATTGTGATTGGTTAAAGAAATACAAACAAGACAGAGCTTTTTTTCCCTTATACCAGAATGATAGTGAGTAGAGCCAGACCTTTGTCCAGCTCTGGCACAGCACGACAACAAAGTGTGGAGATAGGTCTGGCTATGTGAGACTAAGGAGAGCTAAACTAAATAAATAAACAAATCCAAAATCATGAACATTATTCATAACTGTTGTACAGTCATATTTCTGCCACTTTCCCACAACTGATTGTGAATAAATTGACAATGGGCACGAACACTAGAATTATTATGGAGTGCTGTGATTTATGTATCATGTAATGATTCATTTATATATTCATCTACTTATTTATTTTATTTAGGCTAATTAATCTGTTACTTTAGGTGAATGTTAAAGGCTATATATAGTGTTGCGACATGTGATAAGTATGACTGGTAGAAAGAGTTGATTTACCTTGAACTTTGACTTTATTTCTGGCTCTGTTGTCATGGCAATAATGCCACAAAGCTATCTCTTAACTAGGCTACTACATACATACAAAAAAAGAAGATATATATTTATATATATATATATATATATATATATATATATATATATATATATATATATATATATATATATATATTTGGTGGATTATCATCTGGCCTGTGTAACAAAATGAATGCAGTGGTAAGTAAAGAACAGATACAGCATAATCAGACGCGCCTGCTTAGCACAAACATCATGTGCTTTCGCAACTTTATTTGGGAGGTGACTAGCCTTTATTTAAATAGTGTTTAAACTCATTTAAACTCATTTGTCATGTGTTGCGCAGTAATATAACCATTATTATTGCTTTTTCATATTGACCATATACATATTTACATACACATTTACATATTTACATCCTGGTTATATATATATATATATATATATATATATATATATATATATATTAGTGGTGGGCCGTTATCGGTGTTAACGCGCTGCGATAACGCGAGAATCTTATCGCGCGATAAAAAAATTATCGCCGTTAATCTATTCTCAAAGTTGGGTTGGGAGCTTGGTCTATACCGGATTTCCGGTATAGACGTATATGTCTATACGGCTGCGTCCTCTGCCCGGCGCCCCCCCGTCGGTCGTAGGTCTGGGCAGTGGCGCCTTAATGCACGGGCTTACCTGGGCTTCAGCCCGGGGCCTCGGCCAATCAGGGGCCTCTTAAAAAATATATATTTAAAAAAAAGATGATAAACGTCCGTATTCGCGGTGTCATTACTGCCCCCCCCCCGTCAACAATCGCGCACCTCTCCCCCCCCGTCAACAATCGCGCACCTCTCCTCTCCCCCTCCGGTCAACAATCGCGCACACACAATCGTAGCACACACATATTATGAATGCCTTCGACAGAATTCAAATGAGCCATTTTAATCTAGATTAATCGAGATTAATTCCAAGATTACAGTTAGATTAATCTAGATTAAACAAATTAATCTATGCCCACCACTAATATATATATATATATATATATATATATATATATATATATTAGAGATGGGCATAGATTAAAATATTTAATCTAGATTAATCTCGACTAATCTTGAAATTAATCTAGGTTAATCTAGATTAACGTGGCTCCTTTGAATGATCTCGAAGGTGTCCATAATATGTGTTTGCTACCTAAATAATGGCTTATATTACCAAAATAATGACTTATATTACCTAAATAATGACTAAAAGTGGGTCTGCGCGATTGTTGAGCGGGGGGGGGGTGCTACCGGAGGATTTCGGTTCGCGATAATATCGGCGATAAAAATATTATCGCCGATAAAAATCTCACGTTATCGCAGCCGATAACGCCGTTATCGGCCCATCACTAATATATATATACAGTATATCAGTGGAGGCTTCTCCATTGAGGAGAGGGAGGAAGATTCTCCTTAACATTGTTGAGAATAAAAAATGTAGATTGCTCAGACTATTGTAATGAATTAATGCCCTTAAATATGACTACTTTATTGCCCTTTGAATATACAGTAATGTTTGTTTCCCTGGGTAAAGGGACATTAGCACCCCCTATCGCCTATTGACAATTACTTCAGGGAGGAACGTCCTCCCTCCGTCTCCATTGACACCCATTCATTTCCCCGAAAGTACTGGCAGCCGGTGGATAACATGGGTTTCAATGGGAGAGAGGAGGAAAATCCTCCTCTGAGTGGGTGGGACCTTAAGGGGTCTGATTCGCTCAAAAATCTATCCGTCTGCGCTATGAACCAATAAGCAGGATCCCTGGCTGTTGAGCAGTGTTGCCAGATTGGTCAGATTTCCCACCAAATTGGGCTACTTTTAACCATGTTAGGCTGGAAAAATTATCATTGGGCGGGAAATCTGCCCAATCTGGCAATGCTGTCGATAACAAACCCGGTCTGCATTGCCGCGGTGCTCAGTCTAAAGAGATGCAGAGCAAGTGAAATCTGCGATAGCAAGATCCTAAATGCACAATGGAAACATTGGAAAAGGAGGACATTGTTAACGTTTTATTACAAAAAGCATTCCATTCATTCAGTTACAGTGCTAAGTTAGCGACCAAAGAAAGAGGTAGACCACTTCCCAAAATCAAGGTCACCAAAAGTAATGGCAACGTCAGTGTTGTGAGTGCTACATGGTTTGCTAGGTACGCATGGCTTACTGGTAGCATTACAAGCAATCGACTTTATTGCTGGCCTTGTTTGCTTATGAATAATAGCAAATCTCCAACGTGGGCTGTTCATGGTTTCACTGATGTGAAAAATCTTGATAGGGCAACCAAACGCCAAGTGTCAAGATCACGTTGGTGCTGCTATCCGACTTTCCTTGCTAGGCACCATGCCTATAGATCAGGTTGTAGATGAGGGTGTGCGGCTGCAAATCCAAAAGCACAATGCTAAAGTGCGTGGCAATAGGGAGGTGGTGAAACGTCTGTTAGATGCAACAGCTTACCTGGGCATGCAAGAGTTGTCATTTAGGGGGCATGACGAAGGGGAAAATTCTGACAACAAGGGAAATTACAGGGAGCTTGTGGAGGTGATTGCTCAGTATGACCGCGTTCTGGCAGAACATATGGAAAGCTCGACTGTCTTCACAGGCATGTCAAAAACAATCCAAAACGATTTAATCACAGCCATTCACAGTTCGATTAAAACAGAAATAAAAAAGGAACTTAACAGGACACCATTCTTTTCTTGGCAAATCGACAAGACCACAGACATAAACATTCACAGCTGTCTGTCATCTTGCGCTATGTTGATGACTATGGTACCATTCAGGAACGCTTCTTAGGCTTTTTTGATGTGTCCGATGGTCGAGATGCTAAGTCATTGTTTGAATTTCGTGCAGGCTGAGTTTTCAGGTTTCAATTTCAAGGATAAACTTGTCGCCCAAACGTATGATGGTGCCGCGGTCATGGCCTCGCACTTGAATGGCCTGCAAGCTAAGGTGAGAGAAGTGGCTCCCTGTGCAACATTTGTCCACTGCTATGCACATCGCTTAAACCTAGTTTTAAGTCAGGGTGTTAAGGCCATTCCCCAAGCGAAGTACTTCTTTGCTCACTTGGGTGGCTTCACTTCTTTTTTCTCCAAGTCAAGCAAGAGGGTAACTTTACTCGAGGAATTCAGGTGCACTCGGCTGCCCCGGAACGCTCCGACTCGCTGGAACTTCTCCTCCCGAGTAGTGAATACGGTTGCTTCTAATTATGACGAACTACACGACATCTTCGAGAATATTATTGTGCGTCCAACGATGGACGACGAGACTATTCGTTTGGCTGATGGTTTGAGGTGTAAGATGGAAGAGTTTGAATTTGTGTTTTTTCTCTTGACATTTGAGCAGTTGTTTGCGCAGACTGACGTGGTCTTTGACATCTTACAGCACAAGTCAATGGATATCGCTTTCTGCAAATGGTGCATTGAAAACCTCCTACAAATAATTGACGAACTGAAAGTAGAGAGTGTCTTCGACAAGATCTACACCAGGGCTGCCACTCAAACAGAAGACCCTGATGTATCTCACAGGGCAAAAAGAAGGCTGCTAAATCCCCGTCAGGCATACAGAGCGCTTTATGATGCCATCCACGACAGCATGCTCACCCAAATCACCCAGCGCTTCCAACACCTCGATCGTTTGGGCTTCTCCGACCTTTTGGATGAGGCTAAATTCGAATCTTTCAAAGTCTCATTTCCCACGCAGGCACTTGCGAATTTGATGGAGACATATGGCCACTTGTTTGATGCAGACAAATTAAAAATTGAACTTCACCATTTTTTTAGCAACGCAGAGATAAATTCCACACGAAAACTTTGTGATGCGCTCGCCTTCATGAAATCCAGCGGCCTTGATGGAGCGATGCCACAGCTGTACAAACTTATGTCTCTGATTGCTACAATTGGTGGCACCTCTGCAGGAGCTGAGCGAAGTTTTTCCTGCCTGAAACGAATTAAAACGTACACACGGAATGCGATGGGGCAGGAGAGGTTAACAAATCTGGCCATTATTTCGATTGAAAAGAAAATGCTGAAATCACTTAAAAAAGATCCAGTTTGGTATGACCAGGTCACTGATGATTTTGCAACGCAAACAGCAAGGAGGATTGACTTTATCTATAAATGAAGTCCCTCAATCTGAATAGTTAGGCTTACAGCCCATGTAAATAGTTTTGAAATAATGTTCTTGTTGTTCTTTTACTAGTTTGTTACTCTGACCGCTCTGTTTGATATTGTGGAAAGGGTGTTAGTGAATGATTCAGAGCATGATGCATTTTAAATGGCATCACTTTGGTTCTTGAGTCTTTTCTGAAAACAATTGTAACTGAAAATAAACATAGCTAAATAACAACCAATAACTTCAGTCAGTGAGGGCAAAAATAGGCCCAATGATAGGCCCAGATTTCTTTATTTACTTTTACAAATCAAGAGTAGGCCTGATTTGACTAATGTGCTTTGCATCCTTTCCTTCTGCCCTTGTAGTCCATTTCAAAGAAATGCTGCCCACCAGCTTTCAAATTACAGTGATGCCACTGGTGGCTTTGTATCAATTTTATTCACATAACTATCCCTCCCTGCTATTTTGTAGTTCACCAAAACTAACCCTGATAACCCTGAAACAACTTGAGTCTCACATTCTTATGCGACCATACACCAACAGTGCAAGCAGACCAATGGCAACCAAGCGTGCAGTCCTTCCTCCCTCACTTTAAAAACCACCAGCCGCCACTGATATATATATTCAATTATTATAATTTATTTTTTAAATTCATATTCATACTTACATTCTGATTCTACTGTACTGTTGCATATTTTGTATGTTTGTAAATAATGTTTATTGCATTTTCTGATATTGTCCTTTTCTGTACAATTTCAATAGCCACTTCATTTCACTGCACATCCTGCATGTGCTGTGACACTATTTGGCAAATCTTAAATTTCTTATGTAGTTTATCCATGGTTTGGCGTTGTGTTCTATATTTTGTAATACAGTATGCTAAAGCGTTCTGATTCAACCAGTGTTGTAATGTAACGAAGTACAAATACTTTGTTACTGTACTTAAGTAGAATTTTCACGTATCTGTACTTTACTTCGTTATTTATATTTCTGACAACTTTTACTTTTACTCCACTACATTTCCTCACGAAAATGTGTACTTTTACTCCGATACATTTCCCATAACCATCTTCGTTACTCGTTACTACAAAATAAAAATCGACTAAAAATTGGTGACCTACTTCCTGTTTATCAACCTCCAAGCGCGAAGAAAAAAAAAAACACCGCGCGCGACGTAGAAGAAGATCTGCTTTGGCCAATCATGGAAGCACCTGCAGCTGCGGCAGGTTCTGCTAATTCTCCGGTCACAAATGACGAGATTAACAGTGGCGACATCAACCGGTATTTTAACCCAAACTGAAAGTGGCTGTTGTTTACTGTTGCCATGGCGACATGTCTTTTCCCAGACTTAGTGGTTTTTGTGCGTGTGTGTGTCCAAACGCCACGGCTACACCGGCATGCTGCCAATACTCTAGGGCGGCCATTCGTCTGGCTTTAGGCCGGACTGTCCGGTTTTTCAAAGCCCTGTCCGGCGTCCGGACGCGTATTTGTCCTCCTTTTTGAGACAACCCCGCCGGTCATAGGTCCGCCCGCGGGTCATAGGTCCGTGGTGTGTTAACGATCGCGCGCGCGCGGTGTGTTACTATTGCGCGCCCCCCCACGTCGGCCGTAGGTCCGCGGTGTGTTCATATCTCCCCCCCCCCCCCCCCCCGGGCTGAGGTGTCCTCCTTTTCAACAACTCATAAATGGTCACCCTAATACTCTGATAGGACGTCACAGTGTGATTAAGGTGTTTACATGTCTACAGTAATGCCAATAAGACTGGAATACTCCACATGTCTTCATTCAGTATTGATTACTCCCACTATGGGAATGCTGTTTACATGGCAGTGTGTTAATCTGAGTATTGTCTTCATCAGGTTAACATCAGTCCAGTGTTGTCTTATGTGTACGACTTATATTTATTGTTATTTATTTAATTGTAATGTTGAACAAGTTGAAGCCTCTCCCCTGTACTGTACCTGGATATTACAGGAGCCAAAATACATTTCATAATCACAATTCTAACTGCTCACTTTGTTTAAAATACTTTTACTTTTACTTCTAATACTTAAGTACATTTTATATCAGAAAATTACTTTTAGTACTTAAGTACAGTAAATGTCAGGTACTTTCAGACTTTTACTCAAGTAATATTCTAAAGGGTGACTTTTACTTCTACCAAAGTCATTTTCTGGTAAGATACTTGTACTTTGACTCAAGTATCGCTTTCAAGTACTTTATACAAGACTGGATTCAACCCATTTCAATGTCAAAGCACAGCAAGTTTCATGCTATATAAGCATTTAAAATTGTCAATGCATTGTAGTTAATAAACAGATCAGAGTCAGGTTCTGGGTTTCATTAAACATATTTTTTAAACATATTTTAAAGGGGCTGTAGACAACCTTTCAACTTTTCCCACCCTAGCGTTTCAAAGTGGTATTATTGTTGCGCTGTTGTCGCAAGAGACAAACCGGATCGCTTTCCGTTTCCTCAGAGCCTAGCAACCACAAACAACACAAGACACAAATTTGTTTGGAAATGTCCGCAAAAGAAACAATCAACACTTTGGAAATAAGAAAGAAAGAAGCATGTTCATTGAAGAGATAAAGTCAAATTGGCCTCATTTTATTTGGGAACAGGCAAAGGCTATTGTAATGATGTGCATTGCATAATAATAATAACATAGTTTGAGTATTGCTTCGCACAAACAAATATCGGCAGCAGGGGTTGGCGTTGGGGTGGATGGGGGGAGTAGAAGAAAACATGAGGAGGAAACCCATGAGTTTATTCAGTCTATAATGGAGACATGAAAGCAGATACAAATTATTTAGTATGTGTTGAGAAAAGCGAACTGGGTTGGTAGCCTGACTGGATCGCCTGATGTGTCGCGACATGAGGTTTATTCAGGTAGTATACTCAAAGCAAAAATGTAGCACGCAGATATAAGTAATGTCATCAGATTGGCTTTACTTCGGTTGTTCCACCGTACACCATTTCCTCTACTGGGGATAGCTAATGGGGATAGCTACTGATAACTACCAGGTACAAAAGCGCTATTCCTCCTGGTTTGCTTGCGCGCACAATGGTTGACGCATTTTCTTTGTGCTGTAAAGTGAGCCTTATTTTTTCCTGGGAGATTGTACTCGGTGGCAGACAGAGCTGCATAGTGAAAACGAGGCTTATAGGGAAGCTAAGGGAACCAATCTAAACGCTTGTAACGTCTTCAATAACTTCAGACAGATGTCGTTTATCTTCTTTATTAACCACGTTTCTTCAACTAAGCCAAGCACACAAGAAGTATCTCGCCTCCAACCCAAGAGAAAAGAACGTTCCCCCACAATTTCCCTCAATCCCCCGAGAGCCCGCCCCTCTCCCCTCAGGCTGCCAATCACCAGTGTGTCTGGGGGGATATCGGGCAATCTCTGATTGGCAGAGAGCTATAAACAGTGAGTCTCTGCAGCTTCAGACTGGGTCGCTACATTACCCCCCCACCACAAAGTTCCTCGACCCCGAGGGACAACAAATAAACACAACAATTAACAGTGTCAAGCCTTAAACAGATTCACACAAAGTCTCTCAAGTGAACTGGCGGTCTCCTCCGCCTTGGAAGCCGGGTGTGTGTGAGGGGAGTCCAGGTGAGCTCCTGTCCTGGCCCCGAGGAAGGGGGGTCAACTGTCATGGGCGGTGTGTGTGTGTGTGTGTCTGATCCAGGTAGAGCCCTAGGCTCCTCTGATGGTGTGAGTCCATCATCCGTAGGCATCAGTGACTGGGTGGGAGTGATCTGTGTCCGTGAGGGGTGGGCAAGGGGTATGTGGGGGTTTCCAGGTTCTGTCTGCACAGGAGTGTGTGGGAGCTGAGGAGTGCCGTCTCCGCGGTAGGGGGCCAGCCTGTCCCTGTGCAGGGCTACCCGCCTGCCCCTGAGGGGGCATCTGCACTCGGTATACCACCTCTTCCAGGCCCTCCAGCACTCTACACGGGCCCACCCACTTACTGTCCAACTTGGGGCAGCGCCCTTTCTTCCTCTGAGGGTTGTAGACCTAGACCAGTTCGCCTGCCTCCAAGTGGCGGCCCTTGTGGTGTAGGTAATAATAATAATAATAATAATAATGCATTTTATTTAAAGGCACCTTCATGGCACTCAAGGACACCGTACAGAAAAAACATAGTAAAAACTATGGTCATAGGTCATAGTTTCTTTTCTGTCTCACCCCTGCGTTCCGCAGTTGTGTCCGTGCAAAGGTGTGCGCTGACGCTAGACGGTCCTGCAGTCTCCTGGCATATTCCGGTCCCGGTGGCGCCGCTGGGGTGTCGGGCGGGAGGCCAAAGGCCAGGGCTGCTGGGGTGCTGAGTTCTCTCCCCAGCATCAGCAGGGACGGAGTACAGGAGGTGGATTCCTGTACAGCAGACCGGCAGGCCATAAGCATGAGGGGGAGATGTTGGTGTTTAGATGGTGATGGTGTTTAGTGGTGATGATGCCGAGCTGTTGAAGCGCTCGACTAAGCCGTCACTCTGGGGGTGTAGGGGTGTGGTGCGCGTTTTGGTTATGCCTAATCTGGTACACAGGGCCGCAAACACGCGTGACTCAAAGTTGCGTCCTTGGTCACTGTGTAGTACTTGGAGCACCCCAAAGCGGCAAACCATCCCCTCAAGCAGGGCATCGGCCACGGTTTCGGCTTCTTGGTCCGGGAGGGCATATGCCTCCGGCCATTTCGTGAAGTAGTCCATGACCGATAGCATACCTCCCCCACTCCCCCTCCCTCTGTGAGGGGGAGTGGCCCCACAATGTCCAACGCCACTCTCTCCATGGGTGCGCCCACCGGGAATTGTTGGAGTTGGGCACCTCTTCCAATGATGGCCGCCTCTGCGTCTCCACCCAGGTGCACACCGGTTGTATGTCCCCGTCAGTCCCCTGCTGTTGTCTCCAGTGAGTGGGGGAGCACTCAACTAGCATGCAGCACCTCTCCAAACATGCCTGGCTGACCGCAGCGACCTCCTGTTCCTGGGCCTGTAAGTCCCTGTCCCGTGTCTCCTTCCGCTCACAGTGGCGGCATCCTTCCTTGGCACAAGGTCGGCGAGAGAGGGCGTCTGCGTTACAGTGGCAGATCCCCGCCCTATGTACTACTTTGAAATCGTAGGATTGCAGTTCCTCGATCCAGCGGGCCACCTGTCCCTCTGGCTCTTTAAAAGACAGGAGCCACTGAAGGGCAGAGTGGTCAGACCTGACGGTGAATGGAAGGCCGCAGAGGTAATATTTAAAGTGACGGATAGACAGCAGCATAGCCAGGAGTTTTTGCGTGTAACGCAGTAGCGACGTTCATGTTTATTAAAGGTCCTACTGGGCCCTCTGGGCCCAGTTGGGCCAGTACCCCACCCGCTCCTCGGTCGCTTGCATCACAGTCCAAGATGAACAGGAGGGCGGAGTCAGCTGGATCCAGCACAGGGGCTTCCCCCAGGGCCCTCTGCAGTGCAGTGAATGCTATCTGGCACTCTCTGGTCCAGACAAAGTCCTGGTCTTTGCGTAGTAGCTTAAACAGTGGGGCCGCCACACAGGAGAATCCTCTGACAAACTTCCTGTAATAAGATGCTAGGCCCAGGATGCTTTTCAGCTGATGTTGGTCAGTGGGGGCTGACCAACATCAGCTGGGGGCCAGTCATTGATGGCTTGTACCTTGTCATCCATGGTGCTTATGCCCTCGCCGCCCAGCTTGTGTCCCAGGAACGACACCTCTCTCCACAGGAAGTGGCACTTCTCTGGGTGCAGCTTGAGGCCCGCTGCTGCTATGCGCTCGAGTATGCGCCGTAGAGCCTGGATGGCTGACTGGAAGGTAGGGCCATGAGCCAATATGTCATCCAGGTACACAATGCATTCACGTCGGGGGACGTCTGACAGCACTTTGTCCATTAGCCTTTCAAATGTAGCTGGTGAGTTACACAGGCCAAAGGAGAGTACTGTAAACTGCCGGTGTCCCCGGCTGGTACAGAACGCAGTCTGTGCTTTGGCCGTGGGACAGAGGGGTACCTGCCAATATCCCGACCTCAGGTCGAGTGAGGAGAACCATTTGGACCCAGCGACTTGGTCCAGCGCTTCGTCGACCCGGGGTAGGGGGTAGGCGTCCTTCCTGGTCACCTCGTTGAGCCGCCTGTAGTCCACGCAGAACCGCCACTTCCCGTCCTTCTTCGGCACCATAACAATGGGGGCGGCCCACGGGCTGCTGGACGGCTCCACGATGCCTGCCTGCTGCATCTCCCACAGCACTTTGTCCGCCGCCTCCTGGCGTGCCAGCGGAAGTCGGCGCGGGCGCAGCTTAATGGGGGGGGGGGCTGTCTCCAGTGTCTATGTCATGCTGCACTAAGTGTGTGCACCCCACCTCACTTTTGCTTAGTGCAAAAATGTCCTTGAACTGCAGCAGTTGCCACAGCTCCTCCCCTTGCTGGGGGTCTAGGTCAGTGCAGTTCTGTTGCCATATACCCCATATAGCCAGTACAGCCTCACCCTCCTCTGTCCGGGGAGGCCGGGGTGGCAATGGGGCGGGGGGGGCAGGCAGGGTGGCGGGGGATCTGGACAGAGGGGCGGGGATGTTGCAGTTGGCCGGTGCATTCTGGGGCATGGTGGCTGTGACGAATCCGAGGCCTGGTGCGAGAGGGTTGTGTGAGGGTTTATGGGTCGTGGAGTGGTGAGAGTCTCGGCTGGAGTAGCAGGGTGTCTAGTGGTTTCAGCTGCATTGGTGGGTGCATGGGGTGTTGCAGAGACAAAACCGAAAGGAGGTGGGGCCATGTTGACAGGTTGCCTCTCTGGGAAACATAGTGTGGCCTCTGCAAGCTCAAGGCAGCAGCCGGTGTTCTTTAGGAAGTCCAGCCCAAGGATGCAGGGGTCCTGGACCGATGCCACCCAAACCAGGTGACGCACCGTTCTTCCCCCCACCACAAATGTCAATGTCCCTCTACCTTTCATGGGCGACAGTTCCCCAGTCACCGTGCACAGCTGGACTGTGGTTGGCTCCAAAACAGTCCGTGTGGGGAGTATGTCAGGCCGTACTAGTGTCACAGTTGAACCGGTGTCTACCAGTGCCACACAGGCCACTCCCTCTATCGTGACCGGGACGTGGCAGAGATCACCCACTGATGTGCAGCCCACCACAGCGACCCCACCCTGGCCAGCCGAGTCCAATGGGGTGTGTGGGGGTCCAGGGTTTGGGGTCCGCAATGTCCCCTCTATGCGGACCCGGCGCCTTGGTTCCCTGGTGTCCTTGGGCAGGAACGCAGCAGGTGTCCCGGGTCTCCACAGCCCCAGCATTGCCTGGTCGTGGTGCGGTTCGGTCGTCGGCGCGCCCCCAGGGAGGCTGCACGCACCAGCTGTGTGAGCTCTGCCGCAAAACGGTGATGGAAAAATCTGAGGGCCGTCCGTCATTTTGACAGATTGCATTTCACACCCTGACCACTTGGTGGCGATGAGCATATTAATTGGCTCTTGTAGAAGAAGAAAAGTAGAAAAGAAGAAAGAAACAACAAACCCACTTGAAACATTTGATTACGCGCAAGCGGGCACGCGAGGAACCTAGAAGCTAGGGTTGGGCGATGGCCCTTAAATTGGCAGTTGACGATGTTTACAGAAAAACATCGTGATGGACGATGATATCGTCGTCGGGGGGGCGTTAATAGGCGGCCCACAAAGTGGGCCGCCTATTATGTGCGGCTCCTCCAGTGGAGCGGTTCATGTAGCGGAGTCCGGGAGGGTTCACCTTCACGGCGTAGTTACGAAGGATGTGCGACTATCGTTTTAAAAAATACAAAAGTGTTTTTTAAAGTTAGAAAGATATTAGATATTCAACCGATATTCACGCTCCGAATTACAGCGATCAGACACAGGGAACTAAAGCCGCGATCACCGGTATGAGTCCTGTGTGTCTAGCGGTGTCTACCTGCCCAGGTGTCTACCTGCCCAGGTGTATTGGTCAGTATGCCTGCAGCGATGAGTTAAATCAGGGCTTGTTGCGACCACGGATGTATTCGGTTTGCGATGCTCATGCCTTCATATTTTGATGTTTTACTTTTTGCTCGACTAATGAAAACGTATTCGACTAAGCCTCCGTCGATCGACTAAGCCGACTATTAGGGGGTAGCCCTAGTTAACTTACAGCACTTTATATGGACCATTAGTTATATTTTCAATGTATTTACAGAGCAATCCCTGCAAAGTTTTTAGGTAATAACTATAGAAGAGACTATAGGATTAGAGTGTGTCAGACGAGGGGGACGTGGCATCACGATGGTGGCTCTCCATCGTGATGTCAGTCAGCCATCACGATGTCCTCGTCCATCGTCCATCGGCACAACCCTACTAGAAGCCCCACTATACGCGAATTATCCGCAACATCGCGCCACCTTGAAAACTCGTTCGATTGGGGGCGTGTTGACTAGTGGATCAACTAGCTCCCGCGTGTTGACTAGTGGATCAACGCTCCCGCCCGCATTGTGGTGATGAATCACCATCAAGCTAGCCTGGCTCCGCCCTCCGACGTACTTCCGCTCAATTTTCATTTCCCTTCAGTACTCTGTCTGGGTTTTCGGCATATTCGCGGGTTTTCTCCCGGTAAAGTTTTACCTGTCCAATCAGCGAACAGAGGGAGTGGCTGAGAACGATGACGTTGAAGTCGTGCGCTAGTTTGAGTTGTAGTACATTCGCCTGACATTTCCAATTGTTCCGTTTACTCTTAAATTCAAAGTACAAAACCTGCAGCTCTCGTTGACATCCATCTTCACACTCTACTCTGTTCATTGCAATGAGGTATCACGGATATAGTTGTTGTTGGTCTGGGGTCTGGGCGGCTACGTCACGTGGTTTCCGGTCGGTTCTGTCGCATGACATACGTCACGACCAAACGTTAGCGATTGGTTATGGCAGATTCGGAGTGGCACTGGGCAGATCCAATAGTTTTAAACTTCAACAGAGCACCCGCCTTCAGTTAGTTAACAATTGTCAATGGTGAGTGGCCAGACTCTCTGTACAAATGAAATGTAGTACGAGAGGCTGGTGACCAGGCTACCGTCAAGCCCCACTATACGCGAAATATCCGCGTGATGACAGTCAAGCCCCACTATACGCGAATCGCCTGGCGGGCCGATATTCTTACATATTCTTCTGCTTGGTGTGTGTATCCACGGTGTGGATTATTTGTTCAGCTTGTTTGGACTGAATATTAATTAAAAATGAATTAAAAAACAATAATAATTATATTACTATCCAATACATGACAAATGAGTTTTGAAAGCACACGGTTCATGTGCTAAGCAGGCACGTCTGATTAGGCTGTATCGTTCTTTACTTACCACTGCATTCATTTTGTTATTATACAGGCCAGAGGATAATCCACCAAAAATATGGTGTGGTATGTGGAGTGTGTGTGGTTGCTAGCTGGTTTACAGCCTCACCTGGTCTGAGTCAGACTGATTAGACTCTGGGTCTGGGTGGGGCTGCACACCTGTGGTGCAGAGCAATCATGGCACCCAGGATAAACCAGCTATCAACACACACACTCAAGGAGAGAGCCTCTGTCATGGCAGCATGTAACATCTGCTTGGCAAATACCATTTTATCATCTCCAATAAATGCTTCAAACAACATCTACCTGTGTCGGAGGGCCCCAGCAAAAGCCACTTAGGTGGCGTGTGGCAAGAGAAAACATCTGCTACAGTAGATGTTAGATGTTACAGTAGAATATATAAATTAATCGTTACATGATGCATGAATCACAGCACTCTATAATAATTCCAGTGTTTGCGCCCATTGGCAATTTATTCACAATCAGTTGTGTGAAAGTGGCAGAAATA
This sequence comes from Merluccius polli, assembly GCA_030340625.1. NCBI lineage: Eukaryota > Metazoa > Chordata > Actinopteri > Gadiformes > Merlucciidae > Merluccius > Merluccius polli. Next base: position 463,554 of record JAOPHQ010001990.1, on the reverse strand, counting down.
TGACTGTATAACAGTTATGAATTATGTTCATTATTTAGACTATTTGTTTATTTATGTAGTTTAGCTAAATATAGTCCTTCAAGACTAGCCGCACCTTAAGAAACCTACCTATGACACCGCTGACATCCGGAACTACAGACCAGTAAAACTCTTTCTAAACGTGCCATCTCTAACCAACTGTCCTATCTCTGACAAAACAACCTGCTTGATACCCATCAGTCAGGTTTCAAGACTGCACACTCCACTGAGATGGCCCTTCTTGAGTCCCTCCGTGCCACCAGAGCCTCGTCCCTCTCATTGGTTCTCATTCTCCTCGACCTATCTGCGGCGTTCGACACCGTGAACCACCAGATCCCCTTGCCACTCTCGCTGAACTCGGCATCACTGACTCTGCGCTATCCTGGTTCACATCCTACCTGACGAATCGCACTTACCAGTTCAACTCGCATCTCAGAAATTCTGGTAGACATCAGCACTTGGACGACTGCGCATCACCTGAAGCTCAACCTTGACAAGACCAAGATCCTCCTTGTGCCGGGGAAAGACTGCCCTCACATGGACCTACTGGTCACTGTCAAGGACATTGTGGTATGTTCTACACCAACCGCGAGGAACCTTGGCGTGATACTGGACAACCAGCTATGCTGCACGGCCAAGGATTTGGCCCTTCCTCACGAGGGAAGTGCCTCGACTACTGCAACAGGCTCCTGGCTGGACACCCTGCCTCCACGATCAAAGCTTTGCAGCGTATCCAGAACGTTGCAGCACGACTCTGCACCACTGGCTCCCTGTGGTAGCTCGCATCAGATTCAAGACAATGGTACTGGCCTACAAAGCTATCAATGGAACTGCCTCCAAGCGTTAGTCAGACCCCAAGCACCAGCTAGAGCTCTCCACTCAACTACCTTGGCTGGCCGAGGTCGCACAGCAAAGTCACCACTCTTCTCTGTTTTGGTGCTGCAATGGTGGAACGAGCTCCCTGCCGATGTCAGGACTGCAGAGTTGCTGACCAGCTTCCGCAAGAGGCTCAAGACCCACCTGTTCAGAGTTCACCTGGACTCTGCATAGCCTCCTTCCTCTACCCCCCTCCCATAAAAAACAAAACAAAAAGAAAAACCTTAAGCACTTCTTGTATGTTCATATGTCCTGGCACTTACACTTAGTATCTTAGCACTTAGCACTTTGCATCTTACCCTAGCTATCTCTGTTGTATACTAGCAATGGGTTAACTTAGCAATTGGGAGTGCTTGAAACTTGTTCTAGTGACATCCTTACTGTACCGACAGCGATATACAGTATTGTTTCACTTTCTTCTGACAAATGCACTTATTGTAAGTTGCTTTGGACAAAAGCATCTGCTAAATGCCCTAAATGTAAATGTAAATGTCAATTTACTTTGAAGGCGAGCTGTCTCTGTTTCCAGCTCTTGACTTCCTTGTTCAATTTTCATTATACAACTTGGATAATGGAACAAGGTGACACTTTGGCACGCTGAATTGCATTGCAATTCCTTATTTAATTGTCTAGGAAAATTAAATAAGGCAATACCCCCTAAACTGGCCTTTTTCATGATACAACGTGAACAACTGAAAATAAATGATACTTCGACCCAGGTCTCATTTAAGATTCCCATACATCTATCAGACTGTGATTTATATGTCAAAATCAATATGCTGCAACACGATGTCATGCTGTGGAGAAGAAAAAGTCAACGTGTTACGAATCCCATCAGACTGGCCACTAGTTACCTGCTGAACCGCTTTCTCAAAGGAAGCCAATTCACACAGCCTGACCCCTGAGGTATGACATCTCAAACCATAGAGGGGCCTGGATGCCTGTGAAAAACAGAATAGAAAGCAACTAATAGTTAATTAACAATCAGCGCACAGAGATCCTCTCTGTGACCTCGACAAGCATCATTGTGGAGATAAGGAGAGGGCAATGTGAAGTAATCAACTGAGGATTTACAAGCCACACTTTTATTATGTATTTTCTTTTGTGTGTGTGTGTGTGTGTGTGTGTGTGTGTGTGTGCCAGCGTGCTGCATTTGCATATAGCTTTTACAAGGGCCTGAGAGAGATCTCTGGGACTCGCATTGTATTACTTCTATGTGATTAAGTGCTCATTAGGCTCTGTGTAACAAGCACAAATGCTCACAGTAATGACAAGGAGAATAGGCTGGCAGTCATTTTGATATCATCTGTAGCTACAGTGAGCCAGCATGTGTTCTTGACTTATGTTGATTTTTTTAAGAGCATCCAGATGTCTTAAGTATACTGAGGTGAAATCCCCTAGGGTATTTTAAAGTTGTTTGAAAGTTGTACATAATACACTTGATTGCCATGTTGGATGGTGTTTTTCTGTGTCTGCTCTGGTGGCAGTGCTTCATTTTCAAGCGCTTAACCCCTGAGATTGCATTGATAGGAGAGCCATACTATATCTGTTGTGGGTGTGGACATACGCCTCCCATGATAATGGTCAGCTCCCTATCTGGAGTGTGTTGCTATTTCTTATTGTACTTGCCACCCATCCGTGCCAGGGCGACTACCGGCTGGACTGCTGTGGGTCCATCACTGTCACTGTGCTGTAGTGTAATATGACTACAATGTAATATGAGTGTTACGTAGGCTATATCACTGTCGATTGTGATAGTTTTGATGTCAACGTAATTTTGCACTGGAACTGTAATTGTGGAAATAAATAATATTTAGCTAAAAAAGTGTCAGTAATTGCGTAGAGTGGAAACAAATGTTCATCACTACCATTACCTATCATAGCTAAGGTACCTGGAAAGTTAACAGTAAATCCTATTGTCATTTTGATATGAAGATGTGCGATAAAGACATTGCAAAAGACTGAAAAGCAATGAATAAGAAAAATAATGTTATTGACACGGGCCATGGTGGTGCTGGTGTCGCTGTCAAGCTGAAAACTAACACACTTGTTGTCTAGACTCTGTTCATGAGGCTGTTTTCTTATTATTATGCTGTGCATTATGCCATTACATAGTCTAACACTGTCAGCTGCAGTGTTACTGAGCAGCAAACACACAGCGTACCGTCAGAAGACTACCGGTACTTTTCTCTGACTATACTCCCAGTCATTTTTTAATTCTCATGTAATAACGACACATTGTAAGGTTCAGATTCATTTACCTTTATTTGTATGTCTTAGTTGGTACATTAACATTACAGTGCATTAAATAAGTTGTTGAACATGTTAAATGAAATACAAACTCTGTTAGCGAACAAACAAACTTGCTTTCATGTTATTCCTCACCGAGTGCGGGTGGGCGTTGCACCTTTAGTTTAAAGGGGTGTTGTTGGTGTGCTACCACTTTGGTGGGGGTGTTTATCTGGCAATATTTAAAATATGCAGTATTAGATTGTTTAGAGCTCTGAAATAGTTTATTAATATGGGAATCTAATTTCCATACAATTACAATGTCCTTGAGTCAAGTATTTAATGTTTTCTGCATTTTAGTCTTGCCAAATCTTCCAGCAAATGTTGAGTGCTATTTTATTCATTGGATTTAACTTATTTTGGATACTTTTTTTGTTTATGTTATACCGCTGTTAAAGCTTATATTAAACACTTTAATTATTTAAGATGATTCTAAACTGTTAATTTTAGAAAAATATGTTGACACTTTTTAAATTAAGGTATGGACATTATTGTGTTAGCATGTTAGTGATTTTTAAAATATTTTAGGATGGTAGATCTGCCGGTCCCCCCCAATGTTGACTCCATGGCTACGGCCTTGGTTTAATCTCAAGCAGTGTCTTGCATGTGGAAGATGTAGGCTATCGAAGTATTTATCAAGTCACATATCAGTTAGGATCAGAAGTCACGTGATGCAGCCTATTAGGCCTACCAAGTTTAGTAGGTATTATGGACAGAAGACGGCTGTAGTGTTTTTCGTTTGAGGGGTTACAAATGGAAAGGCCTACATCGTTTAGTAGGAGATAAGGTAGGATATAATAATAATGGCAACAATGACATTAACATCATTTTTTTAATTATATAATTATAGGAACAATAATAATGAATCAAGCTGTTGAGGGCTAGCCATACTGCATGGCGATGCGTCTCAAGACACAAGAACGCACAGTTATTGTATTTAGTGTTAGGCCTTTATATTGTACAATTTGAGAGACATATTCGTTTGAGAGACATTCAATAGATTTGGTATACTTAATATATTGTATGTAATATATACAGACAGAACACACAGTTATATTTTACATTGGTGCCATCATGACTGATCTCCCTCTATCTGGCGAAGCTGGGTTTGGATGGCGGTTCTGCTGACCGCAGGCTTTGTCGTCGCCTTCTTGGACATTTCATCTTGCATTGTTTTATTTTTTATCTCGCACGGATGGGAGCTCGCGTCTTTTGTCGTGCGAGTCGTTTTTCGTACGGTTGGGGTGGATCAATTTATGACTGGAGTTTCGTTGTCCTTTCATCAGTTGCTTACTAAAATGGCCCAAATCTGCCTCTTGCATGTACCATTTCTTATCTGTGCATTATAACTACTATAGCTTCATCACCAACCAGCATACAAAAAGACAACTCACACATCCATTGCTCAAATCCACTCCATGTCTGTTGCTACCACAACGGCAACAAAAAAGATGGATCAGATATAGTATTTGGATTTTATATATTCCATTGAGTCTCTGAACCATAATTTATTCACACTGCACTTGTGTTTGGTGGCTTTATTGTGCAATTCTGACAGAGAAGATTCTGGGAAGCCAGACTGCGCCACCCTGTGTGACATTTAAACAAGTGGCACAGCTGCACAGTGACACAAATATTTTGAGTATGCAAAAAATAAATGTCATAAGAATGGGTGACAGCACACACACACACACATAAATACACGCACACACACACACACACACACACACAAATACACGCACACACACACACAAATACACGCACACACACACATCCACACACATACACACAGAAAACTACAACTACAGTATGTATGTAGGCAGGCGTACAGGCAGTTTTCCTGGGTCTGTGGAGTTGATGTTGTGCTGAGACTAACATTTAATGTGATTGGGCCAACAACTGCCTCTGTCAATGTTTGTGATTTCAATTTGAGGCATTATTGACATTTGGAAACAAACCTGTTTACACCTGGCATTAACATACATCTTGGGCCATCAGATCGCAAGTGGACAGCAGAGACACATCACCGTTCCCACCTGTGTCTATCATGCATCTCCAAGGTGTCCAGCTGACCACTTGTGTTCAGATTTCCTTACTGCCTACGTCACTTCCGCTAGTCCTGCACACAGTTATTACGTCAGTCTGTCGCCAGACAAGTGCCAGATTTGTTTCGCACGGGCAAGCTTAGTAAAATAAGAAAGTAAGTGGTTTGATGACATCATCAAACGCGCCGCGCCGTCTCAATAACAAGCCTGGGCTGTGCGGCCGCGTAGTGGGACGCTAGTTGTAGCTGTAGTTATGTCAGTGGTTTGGAATTATTTCAAAGTTTCTACGTTGAATAGTAAAATAGGGGTCAGCGCAACATACTAACGCATTCTGCGAAACAGGTCTCATCACAACCGGTTCAGGTCCGCTGTACCGTGCTCACATTATTTTATTTATTAATCCGCACTTCCAGACCGTCACCGGGGCTTCAGAGTAATGTGTCCGAGGAGAGTAGCCCTCTCCCGGACACACACGCTAGCTTTTACCGCTGTTTTGTTTTTATTTTTTAATCCGCACTTCCAGACCGTCACCGGGGCTTCAGAGTAATATGTCCGGGAGAGTAGCCCTCTCCCGGACACACACGCTAGCTTTTACCGCTGTTTTGTTTTTATTTATTAATCCACACTTCCGCTCGGCATAAAGCCTATTGCAATGAGTGTAAAGCGGAGGTTTCACGTGGCCGCATATATCGGTATCGGTATCGGTATCGGTTGATATCGGTATCGGAAATTAAGAGTTGAACAATATCGGTTATCGGTAAAAAAGCCAATATCGGACATCCCTAGTATTTTCCTGTCACGTCCTTGTCAGGAACGCATCAGGGCACATTAGCGTTTACACTATAAAAGATGTGGTCGAATGTGTCCCAGACCACCTTGGCAAGTAGTTTGAGTGATCGGATCACAATGCATCTTGGTGGTCATTTACACTTGTATTTGCAATAAGAGGATTCTTAAAAAGAGAATAAGTATAAATAAGAGAAACTTCAACCATAGGCTTTTGTTGTTGTTTTTTACGAAAAATGTTATGTAAACAAAATATAATGAATGAGAATGAATCAATGTATTAGGATTAAGGATAAGATTGGTTACATGAAGACAGCTAAATGTGTGTATTTGGTTAGCTAATGCCTTCATGTTAAAATGACAGAAAGCCAATCTTATATGGTTCAGTTGTTGGCAGTCATACAAAATGTTCAGGACAATGGCCACTCATCAAAATCAGGCTGACACACACACACACACCACAAACACACACACTCGGCACTGTGTAGTCAGTGGGGCTGACATCAAAGGAGACAGCAGGCCAACGCTTTCTCTCTCTCTCTGTCCCTCTGTCTCTTTTTGTCTCTCTTTCTCTCTTTCTCTTTCTCTCTCTCTCTCTCTCTCTCTCTCAGAGACAGACTCTGGGTTACATAAGAACGGCTAACGAGACCTGCACTGGGATGATCAAGCCCTGATGCCAGAGCATAAACAACAGACTTTAAGAAAAGAGAGAGAGAGAGAGAGAGAGAGAGAGAGAGAATCAGAAAGAAGAGAAAGAGGGAGGGGGGGAAAAGAAAAAAAACAATGCGAAAGCTTAGCTTATGGGAAATCATGCCCAACATTTTTTTTCTTGTGTGCTTTTGCAGATACAACCTTCATGAACACAATTCAGTGCCAATCATTGATCTGCAGCTACTCAGGAATATATGACTAATTTGTTTGTGCTTTAGGATTGCAGTCACATGCTAAGAAGGTGTTTGTTCAGTCTCTTCTTGAAGGCATGAATCTACTTGATGTGATGGCTCTAACAGCAGGGGGTTGGCTGTTCCATGTTGTTACACCAGGGTGGAGAAAGCTCCTGTCAAGGCTTTTGGTGTTAGCCCTGAGGCACGGCATGGTTCGACCTGGGACGTGAGCTGTGAGTAGCAGTGCTCTCAAGTCTGCTGGACAGTTGGGAGTGTGCATCTTGAAAAGTTGTCAAACAGTTGTTGCATAAACAGTTCTGGCTCAGCTTGGTGATGACATGATCCTTCAGGGCATAGTCCTTATCCACACCAATGATCTTTAGTGTCTTTTTCTGGATGATATCTAGCTGCCTAAGAGTGGTTTGCAAAGCATTCATGCAGGCAAGGCAGGTGTACTCCATTATGCTCCTGAATTGGGTTTTGTAGATGTTGGCTCTGCCTCTAGGATCAAGCTTGTTGGCCAACCTCGCTCCGAGAAGTTGTCCAGCACGTTTGTAGATGATAGAGAGAGATCGCTGGTCCACAGGAGTTTTCTGTCAATGCAGTCCTCAAACTTCCCTCTGTTCAATTAGCTTCAGGGCAAGATGGATTCCTCTTTCTGGACAGGCTCATTGCCTTACACTTGAAGGTGAAGGTGACCTTCCAGGTATCTGCCCACTTTCTGAGGTTTTCAGGTCTTTGTTTAGGCTTGCTGCTACCTCAGACCCATTTGATGATGTTATGGGTGTGAAGATGGTAGACGCATCCACGTAAAGAAACATGTTCCCACATTGTTCCATAACACCAAAATATGGATCCCAGATGTACTGATGCATTGATGAGACATGGTGATGAAGACTGACCTGAGAGCACAACTCTAATGGATCTTCTTTGGAGGTAATACAGGAGCCACATGTGTAGTCTTCAAGTAATGCCTTTTGTCGTGAGCTTTACATAAAGACCATTGTGCCAGACCTGGTCGAATGCACCCTTTATATCTAGCACAACAATGCACACTTCGCCGCCTTTGTCAATGATGCTGTTCCACGTCTGGGACAGAACCGTGAGGTCGGCTGTGCTGTGATTTGAATCCTGAATCCTGTTTGGAAAAATAAATGTGCAGCAGACAACATAATAATTTCGTAAGTGTGTGTATGTGTGTCGTAAAAGGACACATTCCCATAATATATTTAATTACTTTGTAAACAAGCCTAACAAAATAATGTTATAAGGTAGTTGTTCATACAGAATATATAACTTGCAATTGCCAATGTAAAAAATGTGAGAAAAAAACACGCTATCCACATTGGAAAACTATGTGGCCTAGATTGGCAGTCAATATTCATGTTCGGTGTCCTGAGAATTGTCCCGCAGAGACACATCTCTAAAGATTGATCCCATGAATGGCTCCTCTATCCGGTTAATTTGCTCATAAAACCCAGCCAAGTTATAAGCCAAGTAACCTTTTAAAGGTTCAGCTGCTGGTGCTGGACACTGAGGTAGGTGGGGTTACGAAACCCAAACCTAATACAAAAGCTTGGTGCCAAATACCTTTATCCTATACAAGAGGATAAAGTGGAGAATACATTGTGAAATGGGTATTTGCAGCTTGGAGCCAGAAAATAGTTGAGACTATATTAAACAATGTTTCTATATCAACTGTAACTCACATGACTGCGATTAGGTTGAGTAAAAAGAAACCTGACATAAATGACAGAATTGACCCTAGTCTCCCAAATCAGCCTTTAGATTAACATCTGATGGCTGATGATAGACGAGCCAAATGTATTTCCACCAATCATGTTGCAGGGGGCTTAGACGGGTCTCTACTTGAAACCACCTGAGACCAGGCGTTGCGGCGAAAACGGCGGCCTCCCGTTCACTTAAATGTGGGTATTGCGTTTGGGCTGCGGCAGTGGGGACCGTAGGGGACACCGGAAAACAATGTGACACAACATGACGTCACACAAATGGGCCACGTAGTGACACTCCCACACCGCCGCACAACCCCACGCTCATTGCTGCAACACCTGATGTGGTCTGAGCCCAGCCTTAATCTCGGACCCATAAGTGGCCAACACCTCCTTCTGACACCTTCTCAGCCCCGAGTTTTCACTTTCCCACAGCTGTTCTTTGGCACGATGGCATGGGCCAAAGAAGAAGTTATCTGTATAAAAATAATAAAAACATATATTGTTGTAGATATTGTATGTTGTCTAAGAAGGGGGGGTCACACGAACAGTCTTTGTAAGATTCTGTACAATTTTGATTAAATTGGGCAATGATAAAGTTGTCTTCCTACAGGGTGGGAGGGTGGGGGAGGGCTAAATATAAATAAATGTAAATCTAAATCTAAATTAAAATGATGAACAAATAACAGTATCTAAGTTTACCACATAGACAATGACAATGAAAATAACACAAATAGACTTCACGAAGGAAAACAAATAATCCATAACATAGTATATAGCTATAGGCTGCAATTCAAAAATTATTTGGTATTATTGGGCATAAATAAAGTTGGCCTCCTATGGGTTGGTGGGGGGTGGAAGTGGGTTTAAAATGTAATGAAATGATAGGCTTATAAGGTAATAGACATATTAGATCTCACATCTTGCCAATAGCGCTTTGGAAAAACATCTTCTCCAAAATTGTCATATTTATGCCAATTGTAAGATTGTGTAGAAAGGCAGGAAATGTGTTTAAATAGGCTCAATCAAGGGAGGACCCCCAGACCCCAAGTTTCCTCTGTGTGCCCCATTTAGACCCCCCCCCCCCCCCCCCCCCCCCAAGGAGAGCTGGCTAGTTTCAGGCCTGGTTTATAGCCATGACGCGCCGGGTACGCACCGTAGCTCTCCTGTTTTCAAGTGAAACGAGCCACTGGAAGGACTTGTTATCGGCTCAGCGTGAGCGCCAAGATACACAGACACCTCATTCCGCGGCTTTCCGCGTATTACGCGCTTCCCTCCTCATTGTATCACTGGCGAAACCATCGCCAGTATGAGTGGTTGGCGGTGAAACGACTGGCAGGAATCACCGTTTTTCTGTGAAACGGCTCTTCTGCTAAACCTATCACTACAAATAATTCAAGCGGCGCCGGACTTTTGCCAGAGGCGATACACGCTCGGGTTTCGCGGAGGAGCCGCACTGGGGAGGAGAGGGACGGAGGAGGACGCGGCGGCTCTGCGCGCACATGTCTGGATGAAGCGGCCGGTGTGTGCGTCTATGCAAATGACCGGGAGATCGTGTGGACACCGCGCGGGGCTCACTGTCACTGCGTCTCACCTCTCCGGTCGACACGGGAAAATAAATATAAGTCAAGGGCCGGCTCCCGGTTGTCAAGAGTGACCGGCGGCCACCGCCACCGTCGTCGTCGTCCATCGTCCGAGTTTGAATGAGGGGGTCCGGCGGACATAAACACACAGAAACAGCCCCGACGTTTTTTTTGTTTTTGTTTTTTTTCCGAAATGCCAGATAATGTTTCATTCTTCAAGAACCGCACGGACCTGGGGCCGGGAGGCGGCGGCGGACGACCGCTGGGGCCGGCGGGGGCAGCGGTGCGCCCGGCCTGGGCCATCGCGGTGCTGGCCAGCGTGTTGATCTTCACCACCGTGGTGGACGTCCTGGGCAACTCGCTGGTCATCATCAGCGTGTTTAGGAACCGGAAGCTCAGAAATGCTGGTATGTAAGCGTATACAGTATTATAGGCCTATGGCTGCACAATTTCACAACTCATATTGTTTTTTGTATTTTTTTCTCTCCTTCGCGCGCGTTACTTGCTGGTGTATTATTGTGTTATGAAGCTGTGTGGTGCGCGTAACGCCCCACGGTGCCCCACGGAAATAGGACATGTTGAGATGAATCATAGGCCGATATGTTTTTTAATTTGACTTTTATTGACAATAGGAAGGACAGGAATTTCAACGGATAATGACAGGCAGATAGGCGGGTGATCTGGACGGATCAGCATCATCCCCCCCCCCCCCCCCCTCCCCCAGATCAGCAGCTCCATCGCAAGGAGAAGCGTTGTTCATGTTTCCCCATGCAAACCCCACGCACGCTTCACGTCTGAATCAGCGAACCGTCCCATTCACAATCATTAGCGCCCGATCACGTGCCGCAGACTGTACACTTCGAGATGAATGAAACCCTAACGAAATGAATGGGCTTTTATTCAGAGCAGGGTTGACGCGCACGCTGTGCAAGCAGTATGCATGCAGTATGCATGATGTATGAGTTTGCGTGCGTGCTACGTATCAGATATGGAAAACAGCTGTGATTGTACGATTGATTAGTTTTAGTTTACAGTACCGATCATGGCCTCGGAATGGTCCTCTAGGAAACAAGCACATTGACATCGTCAGTCTTACCGGATTAGTTTCAGCTTACAGAAGGCCAGTTTTAATTTTCCAAGGATCATAGCAACATTGACATTGTCAGTCTCGCCTGTTTGCGTCTGCTGTTTGCGGTTGTGCGAGTGTGTGTGTGGTGTGTGTGTGTGTGTGTGTGTGTGTGTGTGTGTGTGTGTGTGTGTGTGTGTGAGTGTGTGTGAGTGAGTGTGTGCGTGTGCGTATGGGTGCGCTTCATAGTGGTTTGCAATGCGCACCCGTGCGTACAATAACAGCTCCAAGAGTGTTTTTATTTATGCCAGCAATTATTAAAGTATTATAAACGCGGATGGAGGATTTCAAATGCATTCCCCAGTGTAGGCCAAAACAAAAGGAAAAGGGCAACTAGACACCGGGTGTGTCAACACAGTTTAACTCCAGCTCCACAGCATGCCCCAAAGCCAAGGTATTAAAAAAACAGTCTGTGCCTCTTTTTTCATTTTCCTAGTCCACTTGGCGGTTTGTTTTATTATGTCCCGGTGGACGCGGATAATATAAAAATAAATAAATTGGAAGTCAAATATACGGCCTTATATGTTGTGTGTATTTCTTCACTTAGAGGAATGGAAAAATAGAGTGACGCGCGGTGCGGTTATTTCCAGGCCGTTGAATCCGAAGCTGCCAGACGATCGGTTTATTTTTTGAAAACCATTTTTGATATCATCAAGCGACTGACCGCCTGTGGCCATTATGGAGCGGCCCCAGAGCCGCGACTCTCCCTCCACCACGGCGCCTGCTGCCCTAACAGCGGTCGTTAGGCTGTCCTGCTCCATCACGCCCGCTCCACTTGCTTTTACGCGCCCTCGGAGGCAACAGCATTCACCTCATACGTGCAGCCGAGCAAAGATACCGCGAGGTGACACCAGCACACATCACACTCCCCACACTTTATTTTTCTATGTCCTGGCATGCATGTGACGACCAACATATGCATCCTAAACACCTAAGTGCCTCATCCGATTTTGATGTGAGCAGTTTAAAATGAGCAGTTATTGTGTCCTGTTCATTTCCAAAATGTATGCTCTCTAAATTACAGTTGATAATCAGCAATGCAACATTAAATCTGCGTGGTAAAACCATGTATGGGTGTATGGATGTATATTTTGAGAACCGCTGAAAACTTGCCATGTGGCCCGAATGCCCAATGACAGAAATGTCAACCGAAGGGATTTCAGAACAAACGTTTGCCTCTGGCAGTTATCTGGGAACAGTCAGGCACACGCATATCAGCTTGTTTAAAGCATTCTCCTTCAAAGTAAAACGCCTCATAAAACAATAATTGATTAGCCCGCTTCTCTTAGTTGCATGACCTTGGGTGAAAACCAATACACAAATAGAAGTAAGGACCAAACCACACAACAGAGTGTAAAGCGTATACAGCTAGGAGGGTAGGAATGTTTGTACACTTATACCTCTGGCCTTTAGCTTTCTTCTACTCTAACAAATGTGTTCTTATTCTCGCCTTTCCTCTGCTATTGTCGCCTATTTTCGCCCTCTCCTCTCCTTTCATCCTCCTCTCCTCTCTCTCTTCCTCTGCCTCCTCCCTCTCCTTGGCCCTCCTCTTCTTTTCTTATTATCTTCTCTCGTCGCCTTTTCTCTCTTCTCCTCTCCTCTCCCGCTTCTCTCCTCTTCTCTCATCTCCTCTCCCCATACTCTCTCCCTCGTGTTCTCCCCTCTCTCTACTGGTGAACTGTAAATTCTCTGTGTTGTGAATGTTTCGCGGCATGTGCAGGTGGGCACTCAGCTGTTCTACTGCCACACTTTCATTAAAACTCAGCACCCCCTCCCCATCAACCATTTCCTATATCACCTGCACTCCATACCTATTCTGTTTCACTGTCCATGCAAGTGTCCTTCTCCCGCCACATCAACGTTTCTTCCCGCCCATATTGACTTTCCTCACTTTACCTCTCTGCCTTTTCTCCAATTTCCACAGAATTGCAAATAACAGTGTGTGTGTGTGTGTGTGAGAGTGGAGGGGGGGGGGGTTGTGTGTGTGCACAGGGATGTGCACTTTTATCTGTGTGTAGTATACATACACATGTCTGTCAATGTTTGTTTCTGTGTCAACAGTGTGTGTGTGTGTGTGCACATGATTGTGTTTGTGTGTGAGTGAGTGTGTGTGTGTGTGTGTGTGATAATGTTTGTGTGTGAGTGAGTGTGCGTGTGTGTGTGTGATTGTGTTTGTGTGTGTGTGTGTGAGTGAGTGTGTGTGTGCGTGAGTGAGTGTGTGTGTGTGTGTGTGTGTCAGAACCACTGAGCGATGGGGATATAGAGTGGAGGTGTGGATAATTGGATGGGAATGAGTCTCTACTTCTTAAAAGAGAAGTTGAGCGCTGCAGGTCTTGCAGTGGACTCCCGAACGGTGCCCGCTGCTTAGTAACGCATGCTGACATATCGCGATACGGCAGATCCAGAACAAATAGCCAGTTGTTACGTTGCTTTCCCATACCAAAGCAGAACGAGAAATCATGATTTAGCACAATTTTCGCCTTGTTCAGCTCCCACTCACATAGGATGGTCGTCTCACCATTTCTGTTTTTCTTTTTCACTTTCTCAGTCTCTGTTAACATTCTCACTGCAAACTTAAATTCCAAACTCCCTAAATAAGTTGCAGAGTGGAGAGTGTAGTCTAGTGGTTAGGGTGTGTGACTCCAAGTCTAAAGGTTCTGGTTTCGAACCCCAATGTTGTGGTGAGAGCAGTAACCAGCCCTGGTCTCACCACTCCTAGCTACCCTGGGGTTGTGAGACCAGGGATGGCTACCCTGTGGTGGTGAGACTACGCCTGGCTAGACTACAGCGGTAGTCAGCTTTTTTTCTCACTCGTGCACTCTCTCTCTCTGACTCAGTCTCTCTAACACTCTGTAGTTGTCTCTCTCTCTCTCTCTCTCTCTCTCTCTCTTACTCTATCCTTCCCTGCCATCCCAAAACCTAATGAAAGGAAACCAATTAGAGAGAAGGCAGAAAGCACAAGCCAACTCCGGAGGCAGGCTGGGTGAGAGGAGAGACCTTTTATAATAGAAGTCCACAGAGAGAGTGAGAGGGAGAGAGGGAATGAGAGAGAGAGTGAGAGTGTGAGAGAAAGAGAGCGCCCACAGCTCTGTGCTTTGAAGCTGCTTCTGTGCACTGCTGCTCTCTCTCTCTCCCTTCCCCTACCCCTGCTCCCTCACTCCTTCCTTCCCTTCCTCCCCCCCCCCCCCCCATATTCTTCCGCCCCCCAACTCGTCCCCTCAAGCTCCAAGTTCCCGTCTCGTGTCACTCTCCCTGTCCCCCTGGCGCTTACTGTAAACTCTTTGTGTCTCCGTCCTACCTCCGGCCTCTCTGTCTCACCCACACACACACACACACGCACACACACCCAAACATGCACATGCACACACACACACACATACACACACACCCTCTGTCCTCCCACTCATTCCCATCGGCGATTTTTCAGCACAGCCCGGGTGTCTTGCCTTCCCCTGTCTCTTTTTTTGAACTTATATAACGTAACGGTCTGCTAATCCTATTGCATATTCTTTTCGAACCACTCTTTCAGTACTGGTCATCCCAGGGGATTTCAATGGGCAGTTATAGTGTCATTTCGCAAGAAGGGATGCTGCTGAAATGCACACATTCACATTTGTGTAAATTATTATCTAGATCATTAGGTATTCAGTATATGTGAGTATCTGTGGATACCTATTGTTATTCTAGGTATTATTGTTATTATTATTTGATTGTTATTTTGTGTTGTTTTTTTCATCCATTTTCAACAATATAATAACAGTGATATAGGAACCTCCACTTTGAAGAAGGCCCATGGACAGCCTATAGAGTTCATGCAGGTGATCATGTGACCTCTATGTGATGACATATTGGACGGCAAACACAGCATATCAACAAAGCATCTCAACCAATCACCAGCAACATGGTGATTTTGTTCTCCGAATTTGGATGCACGAAGACACATATATCTCTTAATTTCCACTCTCACTTTTAAACATCCATCATAGTCTATATTAAGGATCAGAGGGAATCGGCCGGGTATCTTTCTATTAATACCTGAGCAGCTGTCGGCCTGCATTCATAATTGATAGCTATGCTTGTTTTTTTTGTTTTTTGTTTTTTTAAGGAAGGGGGGGTGGCTTGAAACTCTTCCTGTGTAACACTTGCACATGGAAAAGATAGATAGATAGATAGATAGATAGATAGATCTAAGATAGATAGATCTAAGATAGATAGATAGATCTAAGATAGATAGATAGATAGATAGATAGATCTAAGATAGATAGATAGATCTAAGATAGATCTAAGATAGATATATCTTAGATATATAGATATATCTTAGATAGATAGATAGATAGATAGATAGATAGATAGATAGATCTAAGAGAGATATAGAGCTTTATCTTTTTTTACCCTTTGTTTTGTTTGTTTCTTTTATCCTGTTCTTCCAGACAGTCTTCAATGGTCTGTCCCATCAACTGTTATCACCCCATTGTACTCTTGGCTTGTGTTCAGCAGATTACCGAATCTGGGAGGGGGCTGGCGTGTGCGATCAGTGGACCTTTTCACTGGGGAAAACATTTTTAGTCTCTAATATGTCTTCATTTGGCAGCTCAATATATTCTTATCCTATCCCTTCACTCTCCAAGCATGCACACACACAGACACACACACAGACACAGACACACACACACAGACACACACACACACACACACACACACACACACACACACACACACACACACACACACACACTCCTGCTTTGTCATGCACCTTCGTCTCTCCTTTTTTTCTTGGCCCATATTTTCTGCTCTTCCTCCCTCTTCCTGTCTGTCTCCTTATTCTAACACTGACTAGCTCACGTCTTTCCTCACCCTCATCTCCCCCGTTCTCATTGGCTCGCTCCCTCTTGAGATGTTCTCCTCCCCTCTTCCCTTGCACCGCTCCTATACCTTCATGCTACCTCTCTCCACCTCTCCACTGTCCTCTCTTCTCTTCATCTTCCTCCCCCCTCTTCTGCGGTTCCTCCCTCTCCTATCCTCTCTCTTCCTCCATCTCTTCTCTTCTCCCTCTTCTTCCCTCTCCTCAACCTCCTCTCCTTCCCTCTCTCTCCCTCTCTCTCCTTCAGGCTTAGCAGAATTAGCAGGTAAAGAAGACCCTGTTGCGCTTGACTCCTCTCTTCTTCCGCCTCTCCTCTCTGCTCTCCTCTTGCTCTCTTCTCATCTCCCTCTTCTGCCCTCTCCTCTCTCTCCCTCTCATCTCCCTTTCCTCCTTCTTCTCTTCCTCCCTCTCCTTTCCTTCCCACCACTCTCTTCTTTTTCCTCCCATCCCCCCCTCCCATCTCCTCTACCTCTTCTTCCCTCGCCTCTTCCTCCTTCTCTCCCTTGATTTCCTCCCTTCCAACCACCGTCTCTTCTTCTTTCCTCCCCTTGCCTCTCCATTCCTCTCACTTCTTCTGCCTCTTCCTCTCCCCATCCTCTCTTCTTCCTCCTACTCTTCCTCCTCTACTTCCTCCTCTTCTCTCTTCCTAGTTCAGACTCCATGTTTGCAGGCTGTGGCTGGTCTCTTGCTCTTTGCTGACCTAGTGGGTGGTCTTCAGGTGTTGGGAATCTGGACAGAGACACAGCTGAAATGGGAACAGTACTTTGTTTTTGGACACTCAAGCATGTCATTTGGGCATTGTGTGTGTGTGTGTGTGTGTGTGTGTGTGTGTGTGTGTGTGTGTGTGTGTGTGCATGTTCGTGCTTTTTATATAGGCAAGTGTATAGGCACTCATGCATGTATGTGTCCCTGAGTATTATGCATGTGTCAGTAGATTTCTGCCAGAGCTCCTAAGCTCAACACTTTTCCCAGAAAGTCATGGGGTGGCTCTCACTTTGATGTTTTTATACATAATTTTTCCTTTCCCCATCGCAAACCACTGGTCCTCTTGGAAGAACTAAGACATCAGTTTTTATATTTTACCACATTATTTGTATTCATTTGAAATTATTTATACATATACCAGAAATGTGTGCTGGTCCTTAAACATTTGATGCAGCAGGTTTAGTCTTTCTCTGTATTTTTGTATATTACTCTCTCCAACGTGTTAGATTCTCCTAATGCCCGCACCCACGCAGCACAACGTGTGCACAGCTCAGGAACATATTGCAGTCATTACTGCTACGGTGCTCATATCAAGGGCTTGGTCATTCACCTCCTCATTAAATGTAGGCTTCAACCCAATAAATGCACAATAGATACTTTTTTTTCATTCTGTTCATTATCCTTATGTTTTTTTAACACACACACACACAGACACCACCAGGCACACACTGCACACAAGCAGAGACATGCAAAAATGCAGTCAAACCTAAAATAAACACGGCCCATATGTGTGTCAACACACTCCTGCGCATCGCGGTAGTTTTCAGACTTTGCAGTCTCAGGGTCTAGCCGTCTGCTACTCCATCTGGGACCGCACTCAGGTCTTCCATCTCACTGTCTCAGCTTGTTATACAGCCGGCGCTGGAAGCTGAAACTCTTTATCTCATTCACACAAAGCAACACTTTGACTCCCACTCGTGGCCACAGCACATCAAGAGACCTCGTCAAGACTGCGATGCCTTTCTCTGTGAACGTGTGTCCGACACATTGTTGTCGGTGGTGTTGTCGCGCGCTTTGTGCTCCACTTCGTTTGGTTCCCCCCCGTAGGGAATAGCGCGTGCGTAGTCAAGTCTGTCGTTGTTTGTGTGCAAAGGCATACATGATTTTGTTGTAGTTTGTTTCTGCATGTGAAAGAGAGAAGAGCAAGGGAGGGGGAGAGGCAGTGTTTTGTGTTTGCACCCGTGCTCGTGTCTTTTCATTTCCATATTTTGCTCCATCTACCTGCATCCGTGGTGTTCATGCATGCGCTTCCGTCTGTGTGTGTGTGTGTGTGTGTGTGTGCATATGTGTGTGTGAGTGTGTGCCACATTTCTCCCTGTGTTTAGTCATGGAATATGTGCGTTATCACTTTGAGCAGAGTCAGGGTGCACAGACACGGCTGTATGGCTTTCCCGCCTTCCTCCCTCTTTCCCTTCCTCCCTCTCTCCCCTTGTCTCTCGCGCTCTCTCTCCCTGCGACGGTTGCGCTCTTCACTAATGTAACGTGATTTGGTGGATTCCCGTGACATTTACTTATCTGAAAGAGTGCAGGCGCCCATCACTTCACAGCCATGCCGCGTCCACGCGGGGGGGGCGGGGTTGGGGGAGAGGGCAGAAACAGGGAACACAACGCACTGCCAGCCAAAACCTCATTGCGTCTGACGATGGTTGTTTTTGTGAACCACTGCTTTTTGTGTCGCTTTGTCCATGTATGTTTTTTTCTGACAAACTCGAGCACCCTTGAGTCACTGATCTGTGAGAATGCACTCACAGACAAAAAAACCCACAACATGCACCTTGAACATATTAACTCATGCATAAACAGATACACACACACTCACCATAGGCAGAATGCTTTATACTCAGCCATGTATTCACAGCCCCACAAGAGCACCTACTGTATAACCCCAGATACCTGCAGATGCACACAGAGCTTTGACATGGTGCACAGTGGCAATTCATTTAATGTGGTTGCAAACCACAGGGAGACACTTGGAATATGCCAGCTTTGTATCCCATTTTGATCACGGCTCTTGTTCTTTAAAAGTAGGACTTTGTTTGAGCCAGGGGCAATAGCCATACAACCCCTCATGGTATTAGGAGTCTGATCGGGTGTCACAAGGCTTCCTGAATATAAATGACAAAGTGAGGTACGGCAATACACTAACTTTAAGGCACTCATGTCTATACTGTCTGTTCTGTTTGCATGAGGGAATGGCACAGAAATGCACAGGCGCACAATGTTACATCCACAACCTCTTCTTGAGTTTGCACAAAATGAAATGCATGAAATGAAGACTATTCTAACTCGATGATAACGCATATGTTTTCACTGTGTGGCCAAAGGTGTGTAAAGGCTTTGCAGAATGCTTGCTTTGGGCGTTTTTGTGAAATTAATGAATTTCTTTGAGATTACTGTTGCTTGTTCTCAAATGCTACCACAATTAATTCTGCAGAACGTAATCATTCAAATGACTTAAAGGACACATTGTTGCTGTTTCCTTTCAACGTCTGTCAGCTTTTGGATACTCATTTTACTGGCAGCATTTGTTAGATATTCTAATGATTTATTTTGCTTTTAAATAAGCACATAATAGCAGAGATTTTCCCTCTGTATTTTGGACATCCCGAAAGCTATGGCTTCAGCCTGGCCTGTCAGTTTTCATGTTGCATTTAACATTAAGAGAGGGTTCATCTGCAAACCATTGCAATGCAACGGAGAGGACACATTCTAGAAGCGTGTGCCATCCAAGGTCATTCAAGGTGATTGAAGTGATGGGGTGGTTTTCAATGAGAACAGACATATTCAGATTGTTGTTTTTGAATATTTATTTGTATTTCGTTGTTATGAGTCCCAAACTTTATAATGCCATGTGTGGGAATATGTTGATAATAGTTTTGAACGTCAGTTTTTTAATGAAACATCTGAAATATCTCTCAATGGGGTTCCTGGCTGGTTTGGCCCGTGGCCAAAAAACATTTCGAACATTTCTCATACCTGCCCCTGGACCCATTATGTGTGTGTGTGTGTGTGTGTGTGTGTGTGAATTGCAGCAGGCTGAAGTAATTCTGAAGTACTACTGAGTGCCTTTGGGGATTCAATAAGGGCTTGAATGGTTGAAATATGTTTCAAAGAAACTAGTCCACTTGTTTCTCAATGGGCTTGGCTGTTACGGAGGCAAACAAGTGTTATTCTTGAAGGTAATGGACCACTTGCTTTATTTGCTTCAAAATGGCATCATGGTTCCAGTGCAACAACTCACACATAAAGGCTTGTTTTGTCAATACTACAGACGCCTTGTTGTGACCCAAGTCTTTTAAAATTACCTGTGGCACATTTTTCTCCTTTTTTGCTAAAACATGTAGACATACAGTAAGACAAACAAGCAGAAACAAGGGTGTACACACACATGCACACACGCGCACAAACACGCTCTCTCACTGGGCTTTCCTGCTCCATAAATCAATAGGCATCTCCTATAGTCTAGCAGTGTGAGGCAAAGTCAGATAGTCCCTTCACACTCGCTTGACTTTTCTAAACGTGTGTGTGGGTCATGTGCGTGTGTATCTGTGTGTGTGCAGACGTGGTTGTGCAGAGCTAATTTCTTTGTGTGTGTGTGTGTGTGTGTTTCTGTGTGTGTGCACGCGTGTGTGTGCATGTGCGGGCATGCAATGCCCAACATTCCTCTACAGAGGAAGGTCACCCTGTGTCCGCCTGTCATTTTAAGTGGCAGTTATAGAGTAGTATGGAGCAGAGGGAGTGCAACACTTACCAACCACCACCCCCCACACCCCACCCCCACTTACTAATACAGGGATGAAAGAGGAGAACAGACAGAAGGGGGGATGTAATGGTGGGGGTGACACCCACACACACACACTCTGGCACACTACTTGTACATCCATGCTGCTTTGCTACACACTTCAATAATAACAATAGTAATGAATTGAATTTATGTAGCGTTTTTCTTGAAGCCAAAGAGCTGGCACTATACACAGTACACAGTTCTCTACTGGGACACACACACATATACACACATACACACACACGTGGTCCCCACAACTGATGGCCGTACCTCCCTTCCCACGTCACTGTGCTTGTGCTTGTTCATGGCAAACACAACACACAGCTTGCGTGTGCCATGTGCACATGCGCAAGGTATGTGGGGTGTTTGCCCCTGTGTGTGCGTGACAGTGGCCAGTGGGCACTCACGCTACCCTTCCTCCAAGGACCTTAAGGGGGCACATACTGTAGGGCTAATTTCAACCACCCCCTTCCCTTCGCCTTCCCCTCCTCCCCTTTAGCTGGAAATTGTGCTGCTGTCTGGAATGGTTCAGGCTGGTTGACTCATCGTCTGCCTATAGACCACTGTCCTCTTTCAGTCTTTTTTCCCCCATTCTCTGTCTCCATCTTGTACTTCTGTTAAGCCCGCTTACTTACTGTGGCGATTACCAGGTCAATGTGAATGTGTCATTTTCATCATCATATGTCATCACATATATATATATATATATATATATATATATATATATATATATTAGTGTTGGGCATAGATTAATTTCTTTAATCTAGATTAATCTAACCTTAATCTTGGAATTAATCTAGATTCGGGGGGGGGGGGGGGGGGGGGGCGCGATTGTTGACCGGAGGGGGAGAGGTGCGCGATTGTTGACGGGGGGGGGGGGGGGGGGGGTTTATCATCTTTTTTTAAATATATATTTTTTAAGAGGCCCCTGATTGGCCGAGGCCCCGGGCTGAAGCCCAGGTAAGCCCGTGCATTAAGGCGCCACTGCCCTGGACCTACGACCGACGGGGGGGGGGGGGGCAGCCCGTTCTCATCCCAACTCGTAATATACCGACGATTTGTCACGCCCCTAGACGTCTGACATTGACACAAAAGGTACCCTCCCGCATCTGTGTGAAACGATCTGGGTTCTCATAAACCCGTTCGCGGTGGTAAGAGACGAGCAGAGTCTACAGCGTCCATTCACTCCAATAATAACCCGGTCTTGGTGATAGATTACGCTAACCCTAACCCTAACCATAACCCTAACCATAACCCTAACCCTAACCCTAACCCTTTTTGGAGTGAATTGTTTCACAGTAGACTGTGGACGCTGTAGACTCTGCTCTGCGAGCGGACGCTGTAGACCAGGGGTCCCCAAACTTTTTCCTGTGAGGGCCACATAACTCTTCCCTTCTCTGATGGGGGCCAGGGTCAGTTTGTAAGAGAAAAAATGTGACGATCGCAGGGGTGCCTAAACGTAAACATTTATTGTTTGCCTTGCAAGTTATCATACTTGTCTTTGTGACGGGATTCATAGTGTCGGCGCAGATTGTATTCTTTGAATACCGCCACCGCCTCTTGACCAGTGCTCGAAGTGGAAAAAAATAAGTGCCGGTACTCCCTTATTCACATATAAGTGCGCGATATTAACCCACCCCGGACCTATGACCGACGGGGGGTGCGCGCAATATTAACCCACCCCGTAGCTCCGCGGTGGGTTACGTTCGCGTGGGGGGGGGGGGGGGGGGGGGGGGGGGTGCGCGCAATATTAACCCACCCCGTAGGTCCGCGGTGGGTTACGTTCGCGCGCGCGGGGGGGGGGGGGGTGCGCGGGATATTAACCCACCCCGTAGGTCCGCGGTGGGTTACGTTCGCGCGCGCGGGGGGGGGGGGGGGTGCGCGGGATATTAACCCACCCCGTAGGTCCGCGGTGGGTTACGTTCGCGCGCGCGGGGGGGGGGGGTGCGCGGGATATTAACCCACCCCGCAAACGTATCCCACCGCGGACCTACGACCGACGGGTCCGTTCTATTTGACAGGGGCTAGTCTAGGGTTCGCGTGGCCAGACTGAAAAAAAATTCATAATGCGTCTCTGGTATTGTTCAGGGGGCCGGGCCAAATGTGGAGGCGGGCCGTATCCGGCCCGCGGGCCGTAGTTTGGGGACGCCTGCTGTAGACTCTGCTCGTCTCTTACCACCGCGAACGGGTTTATGAGAACCCCCAGATCGTTTCACACAGACGCGGGAGGGTACCTTTTGCGTCAGTATCAGACGTCTAGGGGCGTGACAAATCGTCGGTATGTTACGAGTTGGGATGAGAACGTGTTGGGGGGGGGGGGGGGGGGGTCGCCGGGCAGAGGACGCAGCCGTTCCGCAGCGCAGCCGTTCCGCGGCGCTTACCTTCCTTGGTGGAGATCCGGTATAGACCCAGCTCCCAACCCAACTTTGAGAATAGATTAACGGCGATAATTTTTTTATCGCGCGATAAGAGTCTCGCGTTATTGCAGCGCGTTAACGCCGATAACGGCCCACCACTAATATATATATATATATATATATATATATATATATATATATACATATATATATGTTGATCTCAGTGAAAGTATTTGTTATTCAACTCATGAGTTGAAAAGGAAAACCTGAGGTATGTAGGGTGTCAGAGGTGGTTCAATCAAGAGGATTGGAGAGGCGGACACAGATGGATGGGATGGCACACACAAGACTTGACCTTCAATCTCCCCATCACTTGAAACATATGCTGGGATGCCTACTCTGAAAGATCTGTTGCCTGGCGGAGAGGTTTGATTCTTCCAGCTGGCGCTTTGGCACGCTGCTGATTGATGTCGTCAATTAAATGCCGTTAGTGGCTATGCTAATGCTATGCTAATGCTAACTCCCAGAAGGAATAAAGGGCTGGAGGACACCTTAACAAACTCCACCACACCAGCACCAATAAATGGCCCACATCCAGATCAACAGAATGCTTCCACAGAAATGTGGCCAAATTTCCAATTCAGAGCTTATCTTAGTATGGTTACGCGATGCGCTTCCCAATCAAATGGGTAATTAGCTCAGCACAAAGTGTAGGAGGAATGTGGTTGGTAGGATTTAATTTGATGTACAAGGCAGCTGTGTGCTGCTGGCATTGTATAAGGTGGAAACATAAGATGATCATATTGGTTGAAATGTTAAACCTGCTGTGTGTGTATATTTTTGGACACAAATATAATCAGCTGAAGAACAATTTATGTTTTTGAAGCACACAGAGCGCGAATTTCAGTTCATATTTATAGTGCAACCCAAAACAAAATGGAACCATATTGTTCTAACGGAGCAAAGCACGCAAAGCACAACTGTAGCGGGGGCCAGGGCTGTATTTTTCCACTTCGTATTGGACTCAAGTCTGTTCTGGACATGAACATTCAAAAACCTTATTTTGCGTCTGACATTGTGCCACGACCATGTGCTTTGGGCTTTAGATTTGGATGTAAAGTAACTAATAGACATGTTACATGGGGGGTATTAAACATGCATGGTGTCTTTCAGGGCTCTTGTTTTAAACCATTAAAAGATCCAAAAAGGACACTTCAAAATGTCTACCCTCAAATCTGCAGCAATAGCTTCTGGAGCAGACAAAGAGCTTTGAGGGGCTATTTTACCTGAGTCTTGGGAATGATAAGATTTTCTTTTATATGTATTCAGTGGCTGCCCTTAGAGATGGCGTGCATGCAGACATAGCAGCTTTGAAATTGATATTGATTAACTCCACAGAACCTTGAAATGTGCTTTACATTGGGCTGCATTAGAGAGCTAGCGAGCGTCGGCCTTTCTCTTAGCTGTCCTATGGACTGTAGTTCACCTCCTGCACTGACAACGGTGAACAAGGATATGACCTTGAATGTGCACTTTGATTGTAGAGGCTTTTTTTGTGTGTTTGTGTCCATTTTTCATTGGCAAAAACTCCCTCCCTCTTTCAATCTTCTTTGATTAAGCACAAAACATACTACTGTTTGTCATTATAAATGCCACAAACGTATCAATTAATTGTAGAAATGTCCAAAATGGCAGCTCTATTCTGACAATTAAACACAATTCAACATCATAACACATCAAATGGATGTCCCACAATTGCTGCAATGAATCAGATTTTCTTTTGGCTATACTGTTCTTCAGATTTTTTCCCTAAGCAGTGTGAACGGGTCACATCATAAATAATCTGATCTTTTCAAATCAGATTTGAGACGGTTTTTTATGTTGCCCCAATTCTGATATAAATCTCTGGCCGTGCAACCACATTGTGACCACACAGTCAGATCTGAGCAAAAAAAAAGTATTCAGGTAATTTATTTTAGCTGTGCATTTTGTTTATAAATGTATTTTATTAGATTTTATGTACCTGGTGCCTTTCTCTATCAATTAACAGGTGATTTTCACACTATACTATGCAATTCTTGTGTAGTGTAGTTACACTATCTAACCACTAACCGTCATCAGTTATGAGAATTATGCTCATGCCAGTGGTGTACCAGTACAGATAAGAAAGCAGCCATATATCATCCACATTCATGCTTGTGTGTGGCACACTGAAATTAAACACTCGATTTTAAACGTGCACTATGCAACCTCTAGTGGCTTAAGTTATATGACTCATGGATGGGCGAGTTTTATTCTTGAGAAAATTTGTGGTTCAGATATTTTTTTCATGGAGTAAATAGCTGCAGTAGTTACATAGTACAGGTTTAATGTTATATAAAAGGAGATACTCTTGTGTTGATCACCCAGATGTGACAATGTCACACGGGCCCATTCCGCCATTAATCAGTCATTTACACCTGGCATTAACGTGCATATTGGGCAATCAGATATAAATTGGATATCGCCAAAATACAAAAACATTTAATTTACACCTATACCTAGAATGCGTCTCCAGTGTAAAGATTAAAATACAAATATATTAATGTTGAATGTTACTCTCATGCGTCAGTTACCTGCGAGTGAAAAAAGAGTTCAAAAACAGTTTGAACATCTGATGATGGCAGGCCCTGGCAAAATCAATTTAATGTTTTCAATGTACCTAATAAGGAAGTACCATGGAAGAAGCCCCCTATGTGCCCCTGCACTCTGTATGAATGACATGAACACACATTGCGCTACAGAGTCACGTTCTGATGCCATAGTGGATCACTGGAGACAAAACTACAGGCACTGATACCTTGTTGTATGTATCTATCATTGCGTTTTCGTTCATACAGAGCACAGAGATATGTATGGGGCTGCGCTGGCAATTGACACATGGTCGCATCAGGGTTTCAATTGGCCGACTAGAATTTCAATTGGCCGGTAAATATAAATCTTGGCATACGCAAGCTCCCAACCGTGGACTAGCGATGCGTCAATGGTACACCTACGCAAGGGACAATGAAACAGAGACACAGATAGGAGCAGAAAACAGGAGTTGTCTAGCTTTGGAAGTTTAAAGCTAAATAATCATCCTAAATACATCTTCGTCTGACATGATAACAATGATTGCGGTTCTTTCTTTCTCTTCTCATTCATGTTATCGATCCGCTTACTGAGCAAGCAAGCCGTTCGCATTAGCAGCCGTTCGCTCAAACTCAGTATGCCTAAAGAAAGCTAAGACATAAGTAGTAAATATAATCTCACGGATCATGGTTTATTTCCTCTGAAACGGACTGAATAGATTGACATTTCAATGATTGATGAGTTCAAATCTTCAGCCCAAACACAAGCTCATACGTCCATGGTTATTATTCACTATCTAATTTACTGACTGGGATGAAGAGCACTGAAGAGAATTGTGAACCAGATTAAATGAAATTATTAAATTAATGATTGGATGTTTTGGGACACCACATTGTTTAACGTTGGTTAATTAGGCCTATCAAAAGCATGGTCTAATTGTTATATGCATATTTCTATCAATAGTGCATGGCGTGCTTCCACATTTAACCGCGTAAAAGCGGTTAATTGACTATTTCTGGTGCTGACTGCCAAGCGCAGCTCACACACATCCATGTTTTTTTTCTAATATCAAGGACATCATGTGTAAGTGTATTTGTCCACTCTTTTAAAACAAGATTAATCTGAAATAAATCTAAACGAGCAATTGAGTTTAGGAAGCAGAAAAAGGGGAATCTTGAACGTCAAACTGAATTCATCATCGCGGATATAGGTGTGTTCTGTCTGCCTTAAATATAAGGTATATATATATGGTATAATATACAACTAAATACAATAGGCGTAATTTGTTGTCGGACACACATCGCCATACGCGCAGAGTAGTTCTCAACTGCGTGATTTGTTATTATTCATTCTTTCATATAATTATAAAATTATAGCCTATAATAATAATAATGCCATTGTTTGCATTAGCCTATTATTATATCCCAACATTGCACAACAACACCTACTTTAAACATGTATTTTTGCACACGCACGTAGGCCTATCATTACACATGCATATGTATTACATATGGTCGTTAAATTGTACATTTTGCCGGTAAATTAGAATCTTATCGGCCACGTTGGCTGGCCAAAAAAATGGCTAGCGGAAACCCTGGGTCCGATATAAGGAGTATGCAGCTGTCATTATTGCTGTTGCATGTTCAATTTACAGATATTGATGATGACAGGTAAATGTATACTGATGCTGACGAGCGAATGTGAAAATAGGAAGACACTTGAGGAAGCAGTGTCCATTTGCCACCCCTCAGATGTAAATAGAACGCTATATATGCATATTGGGGAGTTAAATGCATTTACACTTGCGCTCGATGCGGTAAGATGACCACCTCCTGATGTGGTTTGACAGATCCAATCACAAATGTCTTGGGTGCATTTACACCTGGCTTTTTATGTGTTTTGGCGATATCCGATTCATATCCGATTGCCTAAAACGCATGTGAATGTCAGGTGTGAAGGGGGTCAGTGCATGAAGCTAGGGGGGAGGAGGCTGTAAGGACTGTGATCCCCTGTTGCTGTTATTTGAACACTATCAGAATGTGGATGACTTGAGTGTGGATCACCGGCCCCACTGTGCCAATAGTGTGGACACTGATGGCCTGGTTTATTGGAGGGCTCTTCAGTGACATTCATCGGTGTGTGAAAGACATCCTCAAACACCATCATGGTGGAGCTAACAACCTACTTCTTCGATAGCACCGCTGTGGCCCAGAGAGATCCCTAATCAGCCATTCAGAGGTCTTATGCATATTACAAGGTTCTGCATATTGCATATTACACAATTCAGCAACAGACTTGTTAAGAGTACCTCAGATGACGCCACAGCACGGCATAGCATTGCTGATGTCAGATGTTACATAAAAGAGTGTTACGCAACTGAGACATGAACATATAATAAGCAAACCCCCTTGCAGGGTTTTCATTGACACAAAACCGCATGTCATTCACATTAAGGCTGGATATATATGGGAATGATTGATAATATTTTGGCATACCTCTTCATCTGAACTTGTACATAACTAAATTGAGGTCCAACTTAATTGAGGTCTCTATCTTAGAGTTCACATTCTCTCTCTCTCTCTCTCTCTCTCTCTCTCTCTCTCTCTCTCTCTCTCTCTCTCTATTGGTTTGCTCTAAGTAGAGTGGGAAGGGTTTTAAGACAGAAACATGCATGCCTTCTGGATAATTCCTTGTCATTTATCATGAGAAGCTGAAATGTTTTACAATGACAAAAAGAACTGACGAATAATAAAATAATAAAAATAATAAAAGTTGACTCAGTGTCTCAACCCACTTGCGGATGAACCATGTAGGCCATACACCCCAGGGTTGAGTCCTACCTGCGGTCATATTAGCTTCATGAAACCAACCTTAGATATTTCTTAGATATGTCTTTAGATATTAGTCTGGAACCAGCCCAACACGCCCAAGCCTGACTCTTGAAATGAAAATTCTGTCAGTAATTATTTGAATGCAAGAAGTGTTTTTACTTAAATGAAAATAGTAGCAAAAACGTTCGCTAATGGTGTTCACTTTGGAAATACGGCACTCGAGATCTGAATGGCTGAAGCTCATCCAATCAGCTGCAAAGGTTGACTGACAACGCCCCTCAACAAACACTGCCGATGGCAGACTTTCCAGACCTAATCAGAGAAGCGAATATGGTCTGGCTGTGCGAGGTTATGTTCATATGCTACATATCCCTAGTTTCCTGTCTGGGATTAATAAATGATTGATGAAGGAAACCATCTTTGAAATGGTGTTCATCAAAGATAAGCGATCCATAAAACTAAGAGACTTCAGCAGTATCTGACACGCTCTTGTCCTTGAGGGTTTCTATTTCAAGGGGGGAGGTGGTTGGCATCATGCCTATCAATTCAGAGCCACTACCCCTGACTTAGCGCACATCACCTGCTAGAATATGGCCTATGGAATGGACTCATCTGTTGGCGGTCACTCCTCTTCAATTAGAGGCTGTTTGTGTGGTGCGCCAGACTGTGACTCCATTGCATAATCATCCGTGTCTTGGCATTGTTTTTTGTGTCAGAACAGTCTTTTGTGCAGCTCCCTGCACTGTAAAATTTCAAGCAATTTCCATCTCTTTCCATTTCCTCCCCCGATGCTGTTCTCACTGTCACATTACACAGCTAATGCTTATAATGGCCTGCCCCCCTTCAATGTCCTCATGACCCCTCCCTTTTTTACCCTTTTTCCATAATGGGATATGCAAAAACACAGAGTAATGCTGTTACACAGGATTACATGCTGCTATTCATTTATTTAACTTCACCATATCGTGTATTCGTATTTTTTTCATAGAAACACGAAAAAGACGACCACGGCCCATTTTGGATCACCTTTTACAGCTATGCTGTTTTTTTTTCTGCTGATAATATTGAGCCTGGGCCGGTAGCCATGTGTGGGTACACACATTTGTGTTGGTTATTTTTATTCCCATCGGTGTCAAATTGATGCCAGCCATCTATATTTGGCCCTGTTGTTGCGTTGGGCCGTGCTGATTCCACATGACTAGCTTGTGGCGTTGTCAGCGAGGTCCTGCACCGGATCGTCTGCCATGTTGCATCAAGAAAGGCATGCGCAAGGGTGAGCGGAAGTGTCACATTAGAGACCCTGCTGCCGTGGCAAAGTTTCTTGCGCAGAAGTAGGACAGCTTTTTCAAATATTCAGTGTAAAGTCAGAAAGAGAGACAGATGGAGAGGGAGAGAGAGACTCTGAATCTTCCCCAAAGTCCTGCTGGAAGCAGAACAGAGCGCTAGGACGGAGGTGAGGTCTTCCCTCCCCCCTACCGTGCTACCGGAGGGCTGAGGAATAAAACAAAAAGCCAAGGGTCAAACTTAAACCTCGTAGACGGGCAGCACTCGCCTCAGGTAGCAGAGTTCGTGACGAGGAGGAAATCTTTAACACCAACAGTGGTGGGCGATTTCTCAGAATAAAAACATTTCTCTCTCTCTCTTTTTGTGCCTACCTGGAGTGACCTGTGGTCATCTTTAAGCCTGTTTCATCCTCTATGCCCTTCTTATATAAGGCTCATTTTGTTTTAAAAAAAAATCGAAAAATGCCACTCCACTTTGATCTTGTCCCTTACTCAGGGGAGGACAGCAATAAATCAGGGTAAAGGGAGAGTGTAACATTTCACATTATACTGCTGACCTCCTAACTCTCCACACATGTCACCCCCTCCCCCGCCTTCACATTGCAACACTTGGATATATATAGTTATGTATCTATAGCTGCTGTTTAGGGCGTGGGTGTGGGTGGGTAGATGTGTTTCAGGCGGTGGTGGAAGGCGGTCGAGGGGCTATTCTGTTTCTCAAGATGGATTTACAGGCGGGTGGGGGGGGGGGCAGGTCGTGGAGCAGAATGGGCAGATGGAGAAAAAGGTGGCAACAAGTTGTAAGGATCGAGTCGCGTTGTAGTCACGTTGGCTGGGAAACCTGTGGTGCCTCCCAGAGGGGGAGCACCCTGATCGGTTACTACGAAACCAAATAGCCTTCACAGTGAGCAATGTGTGAACTTTTTCTCTTTTTTTCCTTTTCTTCTTGACATTGTTATTATCACCGCTTGTCGGCGTGAGAGACTGCCGGTGTCGCATACCGGTGTGTGTGTGTTTATCGCGGTTGTTGGAGGAGTAAGCGTGGAGAGGTGGGTGGGGGTGTTTCTCAGGAGCTGTACTCTTTTTTAGGGTTACTTTCCATGGCTTGCGTTTCACTGGATTTTGGCCCAGCGGTGGGGCAACCTGCTCTGTTTCCACATCATCTTGGATCAAAGTTACGTGTTAAATATTATACGATGTATAGAAAGTAATACAGGTTTTTCCTTGGTGTCTGGTGTCAAGCTTGTTCAAGTTTTGACTTTGAACCTTTTCTCTGAACGAAGTGCAATTAATGATTTAGTATTCCAGTAAAATTCCACCATAAGAGAAAAAAAGAGGAAAACTGGTCCTCATGAAATGCGCATGCAGTCTGCGCATGAATGTAAGAGTTTGTAAAAGTTAAAAGAGAATGATGCCCTGCATTGGTTGTGTGTCTGTATTTCGGGTACTCATACATGGAAAGACTGCAATGGTCAGCAAAAGTAATGTGTAATATGATGACCTGATAAAAGGTTAAGGGATGCCCTTGTGTCACCTTGCAGGACACACACAGTCAGCAGGATGTCTGTGCACTAATTTGATTGCAAAACCTTGGCCAGCAAAAAACAGGCTTCTGTCTGTCACTGTGCTTAAAATGCATTGGCAGGTTTATTGTCGCTGTCTCTCCGTTTCCTCTCGTTCTCTCTTCTTCCTATGTCTGTCCATGTGTTTTTCAGAAAACAATGACATCAATTGTGTCCTTTCGCTTTATTTTATTTCATGCTTGGCTTACTTAGGGTAGGGGAACTACATGCATCTCTTATCCTCTACCCTCCCCATTTACACACACACACACACACACACACACACATACATACAGGGTTGGGTGAGTGGATGCAGTGTATTGCAGTGAGCCAGTGCAGGAACTGCTGCTACCCCTAATTTCACGGCCACTCTAATCCACTGTCTGCGCCGGCTCAGAGGTCACAGGCAGTCCAAGTGCTCCGAGTCCTCTGTGTCAATCTCGCCCCCCCCACCCTCTCTCTCCCCCCCTCTCTTTATCTTTCTCTCTCTCTCTCTCTCTCTCTCTCTCTCTCTCTCCCCCTCTCTCTTTCTCTGTCTCTCTCTCTATTTCCTCTCTATTTCCTGCCACTCGATTTGTCCCTTGGCTGCCTCTCTCTCGCTCTATCTCTCCCTCTCTTTCTCTTATCTCTGCTTACGCATGGAGGCTGGGAGGGTGAGACGGTGACTGGGAAGGCGACGGGTGAGAGACTGAGATGAGGATTTTTTGACTGGAAGGGTGGGTGACTGAGATGGGGGTGACTGGGAGGGTGGATGACTGAGAGGGTGACATGGTGGGAGTGACTGGGAGGGAGAGAGTGTGAAAGACTGAAATGAAATGGGGGGGGGGGGGTAGGGAGGGCGACTGATGGGTGGGTGCACAGGGGGGCAAGTAGTGATGCCTGCATAGAAGTTATTGTTTACTAAAGTGAACACTGTTCTTGTCTGTCATACACACTATCCCTCCCTCTCTCCAACAGATTTCTGATTCCCCTCTAGATGATTGATTGAAAACCAATGTTATCGAGACTTGGATTTCAGGCTTTACATAGTAAATTACTTCATAACGACAGAGATGGCAGTCTCACCTCGTCCTTACCTTTCTTTTCCTTCATTCCCTTTCCAGATAGACAATATACAACCAAATTAGATAGTCTGTAGTGGGAGCATCTTGAGCATGTGTTGGAGCCATTTTGATATTTATGTTTGCAAATGAATTTGAGTGATTAAGATTAATGAAATGCTATTGAAATAATTAATATGTTCATGAAATATGGTTTAATAGTAAGGTGAATTATGGTTTACAATTACGTAATTCTGAGTGTGAAAACTTTGATTGATGGCCGTATTCTGTCTGGCCAATTGAGTGTGACGTGTGATGTTTTGACTGACAGATGTCAGGTCACCAGGTAGAGCGGAAGTGGCAAACAATCTTTCAACCGTGTGAATGCGCTAGAGACCTCTTTGTTTGTATTTTGATTAAGAAAGGAACAAATAAATTAAATCTATACTTTAAGACGCGCGTTGTCCGGATTTATCCGCTCTCAGAAGCGGCCGCTGCAAAGCTGCCACTACATTAAGTTGAAAGATTGTGCTCCGAAACGTCGGACAAAGGAAACGTGGATTGCATCTTGGACCTGTGCTTGGAAATACATCGGACTACGTTCAGCATCTGCTTGCTTTCTGCGTGAGTAACCTGGCGATCTCCATTGTCTTCAGACCCAGGTACGATCAGACATTAAGAGAGACTTTGAGATGTTTGATGGGACAATACAAATTGCGCGATCGCTGGAATATCATACTGAAACGGATGATTAGATCCCGACGTGTTAATTCAACGTGGACACTCTTTTAAGAAGATTGCTTATGACAAACTAAGACTTCAGTAACTAAGCATAACCTGCAATAAATCTGTAAAATAATTACGACCCTGCAAATTCATACATTATGCGCGCAACACTGAACTAATGAACAGACGGCAAGAATGAAGCGAAATGTTTAAATGAAGACGCTGTTTATTTGTATGTTGATGCGACATATGTATAGGAAGGAATAATTATTAGATTAGACTAAACAAATAACCAAGATCATGTCTGATCATGAGGAACAAACGAAGCAACCCCATAAACCTCAAGGGGGGGCCAAAAGCCCAGACACGGATGGATCCGATCAAAGCAAACTTGGTTTTAAAGAAAGAAACTTGGCCATTGCACTCGAAAAATGAATGAAATTAATGAACTGATAAGATTTGGTAGAGGAGATACTGTTGGGGTGAAATCACAATTGGAAGAGCTTCATAAAATATTGAAAGCATTTACATCATCTCATAAATCAGTTCAAATGCTTTTATCTGATGATGTGAAAGAAAATGAAAATGTTGACTGGTATGAACTGAAGATTGCAAAGTTTACTGACTTTATTTGTCAAACTGAGATATGGTTAAAACGTCAGCAAGACCCACAATCACTTGTTGATGTGCATGCTAGTGTGTCAGTGGTATCTAAGGTTAGTTCAAAGGCATCATCAGCCCATTCAACACAAATTAAAATTGCTGTGGATAAAGCTGGTTTACTGGCCAGAGCTAAATCCTTGAGAGAGAAACACGAAGTGGAAATGGAAAAGGTTAAATTACGAGCTAAAATGGAAGCATTACAACTAAGAGAGGATCTCGCTGTCACAAATGCCAAACTACAGGCCCTGGAAGAAATTGATCCAACTGAATCAACAGCAAGAACAGCTTTCAGACCTGAGGATGGCATGAATACTTACCTGGAGAGATATATGGAGGAATCACACAGAACGGAGGAACCAATTTCCAAATCAGTGGAAAGCAGCAGAGTAACAGTGGTATCTCAGCCGGATTTTGTGGATTTGGGAACAATACCTAAAACACCACTACAGGAGGCTATGCGTGTAGGCCTACATCAGAAATCAACGGTGGCTCCACAAACAACCACTGCTACAATAACTAGGCCCAAATTAACAAGCCGAGACACTAGAACTAATCTGACTCAACCAAGAAGAGCACAATCTACTCTGGGAAGAGAACCTTTAGAACCCCTAGATAATTCAGACGTGTCAAATCTGCTTTTATCTGTTGTAGCCCAAACATCACTTCCAAAGAAGGAAGTTCCCGTGTTCAATGGTGACCCTCTGGACTTTCAGTTATTCATGCAAGCAATCAAACACAACATAGAGGATAAGACTGACAGTAATGAAGACCGACTGTACTTCCTGGAACAATATACAGGTGGACAGCCAAAAGAACTTGTGAGAAGCTGTTTTTACATGGACGCTGCGACTGGGTATGCTGAAGCAAAGCGCCTACTCAAGCGACACTTTGGCAATGAATATAAAATCACAACTGCCTATATGGAGAAGGCCTTAAACTGGAGTGTAATAAGACCAGATGACGGAAAGACACTTCACAGTTATGCGATATATTTAAGAAGTTGTAATGCTGCCCAAAACTTTCAATATATGTCAGAACTTGACTCACCATCTAATATGAAACAAATTGTCTCCAAACTTCCATATAAATTCAGAGAGAGATGGAGAACAGTGGTATGTGACATTATGGAACAGACACAACAGAGGCCAAAATTCAATGATCTAGTAAGATTCGTGGAGAAACAGTCCAAAATAATGCAGGATCCGGTCTTTGGCGACATTCAAGACGTTCGCAGAGAAGCAAAGGTGAGAGCACCTACAGTGAACTTGCCCTATGGGAAATCTGCCAGCAAGCAGAGCTTCGTCACTGCAGTTTCTCCAGTCACCACTAATGCTGTTGCTAATAACAATGTCAAGGAAAATAGAATCAATCAATCTAGAAAATTATGCTTTTTCCAAGCCCTGTGTTTACTGCAATGGAAAGATGTGAAACAATGTCAAAACTCCCACACAAAGAATAAGTTGAATTTCTTAAGAAAAATGGATTTTGTTTTGCCTGTTTGATAAAAGGACATCTCAGCAAAACATGGAAGAAACGCCTGACATGCTGCTCATGTGATAAGAAACACCCTACGCTCTTACACTTTGAAAACTGGCCACCAGATGGCGCCATAGACACTAAAGCAGCCTGCAGTAGCCACGAACAATTCCAGCTGTGGCACAGCCATTCAAGCCAACTCTGTCACGGTTACCCGGCCACCGACCGACCAAACAGAGGCTGGCAATACTGACCACAAACTGGCAATTGTACCTGTGAGAGTGAAGGCGACCAAGGGTAGTCATTCTATAGAAACCTATGCATTCCTGGATCCCGGGAGTTCCGCTACCTTCTGTACAGAAAAACTTATGGAAGAACTGTCTGTCAGAGGGAGGAAAACAGAAATTGTGCTTCAAACCATGTGTTATGAAAAACCTGTGAAAACCTTCAAATTATGTGGACTGGAAGTATGCAGCCTTGAGGGCAATGAATTCATAGAACTTCCAGAGGTCTTTACACAGCAAGCTATTCCTGTTAGCGATCAAAACATCCCGAGAGAAGAAGATCTTAAACAATGGCCTTACCTAAATGAGGTTAAGTTGAACTCCATTAAAGCTGATGTTAGTCTGTTGATTGGTGTGAACATCCCCAAAGCTATGGAACCACTCAAGGTCATCAACAGCCAAGACAATGGCCCATATGCTGTTCTGACACATCTGGGATGGATAGTAAATGGCCCACTGGGAATCAGCTCACATGTTGACAAACATGGACGACAACAGGTAACAACAAATAGAATATCAGTGGCTCGTTTGGAGGATCTTCTGATCCAACAATACAATCAAGACTTTCCAGAATTGAACTATGAAGAGAAAGCCGAACATTCGTTTGAGGATAAAAGATTCTTGCAAATCATGAAAGAATCCTTAAAGAAAAGAGATGGTCATTATGAGATCCGACTTCCTTTCCGTAAGGATGAGCTTCGTATGCCAAATAATAGGCAAATGGCTGAACAAAGAGCATATAGCCTTAAGAAAAGACTTGAGAAGGATGAGGATTTTAAGAATGATTGTATGTGTTTTATGAATGATGTCTTGGCGAAAGGACATGCAGAGATGGTACCCGAAGAACAGCTCCACCGGACTGATGGAAGACTCTGGTACATTCCCCACCACGGAGTGTACGACAAACATAAAAAGACAATCCGGGTGGTCTTCGACTGTACTTCGTCCTACCGAGGTACCTCTTTGAACACAGAGCTATTACAGGGCCCAGACCTTACGAACACCTTGCTAGGTGTACTTCTGAAGTTCAGACAGGAACCAGTAGCTGTGATGGGGGACATAGAAGGAATGTTCCACCAAGTGAAGATTCCTGAAACTGGACGTGGACTTTCTGAGGTTCTTGTGGTGGCCAGGTGGTGACACTACTCAAGCACTAAGAGAATTCCGAATGACTGTGCATCTATTCGGTGCAGTTTCATCTCCCAGCTGTGCAAATTTTGCCCTCAAGCAGACGGCTGAGGATAATGAAGGTAAAGCTGATAGCTCAGCACTGAACACAATTCGTCACAATTTTTATGTAGACGATTGTGTTAAGTCAGTTCCAGATGAAAGCCAAGCCATTAGCCTGGTTCAGAACATAAAGAAAATATGTGCAACTGGAGGATTTAAACTTACCAAATGGACCAGCAACAGCCGTTCTGTCCTTGCATCTTTACCTGTGGAGGAAAGGGCAAAAGAAGTAAAGAACATTGACCTTGAGAAAGATAAGCTTCCTGTAGAGAGAGCACTTGGCATGCGTTGGGACGTTGAGTCCGATACATTCTTCTTTGACATCACTCTAAAACAACAACCAGTTAGTCGAAGGGGAATCTTGTCTGTGCTCAATCAATTCGGTCTACGATCCTCTGGGATTCTTATCACCAGTGATGTTCACAGGAAAACTGATACAGCAGGAGCTGTGTAAGATGAACTGTGGATGGGACGATGAGATCCCACCTGCCCTTGCGTCAAAATGTAGTGAGTGGCAGAAAGATCTTCATGTGATTTCTGACTTTCGAATTAAAATATGCTACAAACCTGTGGATTATGATGTCACTGACACCCAATTACACCACTTCTGCGATGCCAGTGAGAGTGGCTATGGGAGTGTCAGTTACATAAGACTCATCAGCAGAGGCAGACCTCCTCACATTACGTTAGTGATGGGGAAAGCGAGGGTTGCACCCCTGAAAGTGGTCACAATTCCCAGAATGGAGCTCAGCGCAGCAGTTTTGGCCGCTCGAATTGATAATATGCTCAAGAAAGAACTGCGTCTTCCAATCTCCGACTCCTTCTTCTGGACTGATAGTACTGCTGTCCTGAAGTACATTCTGAATGACACTCAGAGATTTAAGACTTTTGTGGCTAACCGAGTTTCCGTGATTCGTGACCTGACACAGAAATCGTCAGTCTTAATGTGTGGCGTCACATTAAGACTGATCTCAATCCGGCAGACAATGTGTCTATGGGAATGCGATCTGATGCTTTTCTGAAAGAAAGATGTTGGCTTAATGGTCCAGACTTTCTGGCCAAATGCGAAGCTGACTGGCCGAAACTTTCCACAGAACCACTGGTGCTTTCTGACAGTGACTCAGAGGTAAAGAAAACTGTTGTGGCCTTCGCAACAACGGCCCACGAAGACCCTCTGACTCAATTTATTGAATATTTCTCAGTCATGGGACAAATTCATCAGATCTACAGCGTGGCTTTTGAAGTTCAAAGGGACCCTAAGACACTTGATCCAATTGAGAAAAGCAGGTACCTCAAACAGTGCATCAGTTAAATCAGAATGTGTGAAAAACAAGAAACTGTCCATGCAGGATTTTACAGATGCTGAGGAATCACTTGTTGCTTATGTTCAACAGAAAGCCTTCAAGGATGAAGTGAATGCCCTACGAGCAGGCCAAGCTGTAAGAAAGAGTAGTAGACTCTACAAGTTAGATCCCATTCTAAATGATGGAATACTGAGAGTGGGAGGTAGATTAAGTAAGTTGGCTATGCCGGAGGACTTCAAACACCCGGCTATTCTGTCTAACGTAGACCACTTCTCAAAACTTCTTCTGAACCACACTCACCATCTAGTTGGTCACTGTGGAAAAAATCAAATGCTATCTAAGCTAAGAACCAAATATTGGATTCTTAAAGCCAATCAGGCTGCAAGGAAAATAACCCACGATTGCACATTCTGCAGACGATGGCATGGCACTGCTATGAAACAGAAAATGGCTGATTTACCACTCATACGCATAACACCAGATCTCCCCCCATTCACTCACACTGGCTTGGACTATTTTGGGCCCATAGAAGTCAAGAGTGGCTGTAGCAGGGTGAAGAGATACGGAGCCTTGTTTACATGTCTTGCCAGTAGGGCTGTACACTTGGAGATGGCTTACTCCCTGGATACAGATTCATGTATCTCAGCCTTACGAAGGTTCATCTGCAGACGTGGTCAAATCGAAGAAATAGTTTCAGACAACGGAACAAATTTTGTGGGCGCAGAGCAAGAATTAAAAGAAGCACTTTCTCACCTAAACATGAATAAAATATCTGATTCAATGAATGCAAAAGGCATCAAATGGAGTTTCAACCCGCCTTATGGTTCTCACCACGGAGGTGTGTGGGAACGTCTCATTCGAACCATAAAGAAAATCCTTTACTCCATTACAAAAGAACAGACCTTAGATGACGAATGTCTTCAAACTGCTTTGTGCGAAGTGGAGGCAGTTCTCAATGCCCGTCCCATTACGGTAACATCTGGAGACTCTAAAGATCCTGAACCCCTAACTCCAAATCACCTTCTGCTCTTGAAAGGAAAACCCATTCTTCCACCTGGGCTCTTTTCCAAGCAGGATGGCTACGCTAGAAGAAGGTGGAAACAGATTCAGTACCTATCAGACCTCTTCTGGAAGAGATGGACACGGGAGTATCTTCCCTTAATGCAAGAGAGACAAAAATGGAATGAGGTCAAAAGAAATCTGAAACCTGGAGACATAGTACTGATCATAGATGAGACCTCTCCACGAAACTCCTGGCCTATGGGACGAATCATGGAAACCTTTCCAGATGCAAAGGGCTTTGTACGTCATGTCAAAGTGAAAACTCAGACAAACATCTTAGAAAGACCTATTACCAAGCTGTGTCTTCTCAAAGACATGTCCTGACTGATCATCTTACTGACCCGACTTACACACTGACAAACACCACACTACACTGCTCACAACATAACATTTATTACGATAAGATCCTGAAACCAACTGAAATCTTTTTCTGTGCACAAGAGTGTATTTCATATTTTGAATGAGTAAAGAATACATATGAATCTGTTGGATACTTACCTGTTGATGTTTATGGAAAAAATGAATGTGTGTTAATATGAAATTATATGATTTTGAAAAGGACTATTGAAAGGACTATTGGATTATTTTTTTGAGAAAAGACTTTGAAATCCCCTTCACTTTTTATAAGGGGTAATATTTTTGAAAGAAGAAGAAAACCTTTTTTGATGGACTTTTCATGAACTATTGAAACAAATATGTGGAAAAAAAGGAAAAAAAGAGAAAAATGTGAAATGCGAATAATGTCAAATGGACTTTTGAACTGTATGGCTCCTGTGAATATTTTATGTTACGAATTGCCTCATTATGGCCAATTAGGGGCCGGAGTGTTGGAGCCATTTTGATATTTATGTTTGCAAATTAATTTGAGTGATTAAGATTAATGAAATGCTATTGAAATAATTAATATTTAAGTTCATGAAATATGGTTTAATAGTAAGGTGAATTATGGATTACAATTACATAATTCTGAGTGTGAAAACTTTGATTGACGGCCGTATTCTGTCTGGCCAATTGAGTGTGACGTGTGATGTTTTGACTGACAGATGTCAGGTCACCTATGACCAGGTAGAGCGGAAGTGGCAAACAATCTTTCAACCGCGTGAATGCGATAGAGACCTCTTTGTTTGTATTTTGATTAAGAAAGGAACAAATAAATTAAATCTATACTTTAAGACGCGCATTGTCCGGATTTATCCGCTCTCAGAAGCGGCCGCTGCAAAGCTGCCACTACATCATGTGTCTAGTATTACTTACAGTTTGAGTACATAGGGTTCAATAATTCAGTATTCAATAGTCATAGCTTAAGACTGAATGGGTATTAAGAGTGAAAAATGTATTCATTAAATGAACTTACTCACAAAAATATATAAATACACAAAACGTGACACAAAATAATGATGTCATGTCCTACCTTAATTTACCTTCACATTAGGATCTAGTCCTCGACAGAGCATGCAATAGTCTAGAAAGTGCACTTGCAGGGCATCAGTCAGGCTATCTGGTCCTTGGACATGACCATGTTGCTAATATAGAATATACACAAAATACTAATAAGACTGTAAGAGATGGATATTGGCAGTAGCCATGGCCAATATGTATGTTCTGCTTCACTTGGTACTGTCCTGATGAATCGTCTGTTGATTTATCTGTTTTTTCATAAAGCCTTGATTGAAACAATGTCCGGTCTTAACCATCCGTAGGGCTGTAAATGTGTTCTAGAATCAAGTTGATTTGTTCAAACTTTCCTCTTTACTTGGTCAGAACACAGTGGAAGTTTGGCATCCAAAACAGGTTGCTTTCAGGTTTTTTTGTGCAAAAAATGGTGATTGTTACATGAATTACCATAATTAGACAGACCTGTTTCCTCGATAATAACTTGGCAAATAGCACTGCAGACATAGTGACTGGGGTGGGATGAGAGGACAGGTGCTCATATTGGATCAGTCAAAATATAATTAAAGATATCCTCTAATGCACAACTTCATTTCAATCAGGAGAGATGAGCATACAATTGAACCACAACATTTGACAACAACACATTGGCTACAACAACTTATTTATCGATTAGACACCATCAAAAACATTTTAATGGGGACGATGGATTCATGAAGTCTGTCGGGAGATGATGGAGTCTAGACGCTGGTGGTGGTGGCTATGGCTGGAGATCCTGCCCTGGAGGACACAGTCTTCTGAGGGAGACGAATGGAGCTAACTTGGAGGTGAAGGGGATGGAGGAGGGCTGCAACAAGTCACAAAACAGCAGATATGAGCATGCCTGAGATACACTGTGTGTTGGCGAAATTGCTCATGTTTAAACACAAAGAGGTTCCTGGTTGCGAGAAGGGGAGGGGGGGGGTCTTCAGTGACAGCATGGTAACTGAATAGCGTACAGACCGATGAGAAATAGAAGGGATGTCGTCTTCCTGATTTAACTTTTGCTTTAGCTCTATTTGAAGGCCACAGATCTTGTGCAGCAATTCCAAAAGTTCTCCCCAGATGCATTCATACAGCCTTGTTTTCATTTGTTGAAATGTTTTTTTTAAAATATTTTTTATATATATTTTTTGTGAATGCTTCTCCCTGCCCCTCTTGCACAGTTGCTCCTCCATGTGTTCCATGCTGGACCATGTACTTAAACTCACCAAAAAACTGCACAAAGAGGAATGTTTGACAAAACTGAGGGACCTTTGGGGGGATTGTATCGTCTTCGTTAATCCTTATTTCTCATAGGAAAAAAAAGCTACACTTCTGCAGATTTCACAATGCAACCATTCCTCCATATCTGGATTTCCTCTTTTAACTGAAGTTGTAGTGCCTACAATTTGACATTTTCAGTGGTTGATAATTTAACAGGCTGTTTAATTACATAATATATTCAACCAAGGTGCCCTATCAGCAGAAGCCTACAGGATGGTTTCTGTGGAATCCCTTCTAATGACTAAAGCGTTTTTGTGTGCCCCATGTAGTAGGGCTACATTTCACCTGGTTCTATGTCATTTGAGTCATTTGCACGTGACTGTTATGTTGTGTAAAATGCACATGCTCTGTTTGGCCACATTCTTAACAGTTTCTACAACTTATCTGGGGGGTTTAATCCTACAAAATGATATGCAATATTTGTCATACAAACCCTTAACCCGGCAAAGGTGTGTGTTCTCTTGTGAGATGCTTATTTTTAGATGTTGGACTGACACCAGAAACAGTGTAATGGTGATGTCTCAGAGCCATACATTATAATGTTAGTTAATGGACTTTATGGGCTTTTTTATCTTGATATTTATCACCTTCTGCAGGTTGAATGAAATACCAGCTGGCTTTCATCCACTGGTTTTCTACATTTGCAAAAGGAAGAGGAAGCAGTGTGGCACTGCTGCAACTGCTTGGTGTACACCACTAAGGAGAACTGGGTGCATATAAGGCTCACATGAGGAGTGGGTGCAGTCAGGAGGGTGCATATAAGGGTCATACAATGAGAACTGGGAGCGTCATATAAGGAGAAATGGGTGCGGACATATAAGGAGAACTGGGTACAGTAATATAGGAGAACTGGGTGCAGTCATATAAAGAGAACTGGGTACAGTAATATGTGTGAAAAATAAAGACAGTAATTATTATTCATAAATACAATTAACTATGGAGCCTTTGATTTATTTCGAGACATTATAAAAAACAAAAACTCTCACTGCGTGTCATAATTAATCCATATAGCTTTATTTTTATATTTTTAATAACAGAATAAATGTGTTTGTATTGAATATAATGTGTTTTTGAAGAGCACATTATTTTAATTCTTAATAACATCACATGGCTCAGAAGACAAGTGTGACTTTAGAACAACAGGTATGGATCACCCAGGTATGGAGCATGGAGCTTGATGGCTAATTAGCAGATACCAAAGGATAGTAGTTGAGGGGAAACTTGCTGTATTTTTATGCCTATGAAAATGCCAATGAATTCAAGGACCCCTGGCTGGCCCCTTTCATACTACACCACGGCCAGGCTTGCAATCCCCTATCTTAAACTTGCTGATGATTAGTAGGCTAGTCTTTGCGGTCTGTCCTGCTGTTGTCCTGCTAATGTCTCTGTCATCATAATGGCAATGGGAAGTGGCTTAGAGCTGGAAAAAAAACCCGCTGCTTTCCAAGCTCCTTTTCCCATTTTAGTATGAATTAAACCATTAGGGCAACCTGTGAGCTACCTGAATGCGGCACCTCAGTTTCAACCACCCCGCCTCCACACCCACACAAACATACCCTGATATTAGTAGCGGAATGCAGTGATGGGGAGGGAGAAAAAAACAGACCAATTTTAAAAGTGAAACGCTCTGGGAAAAAAAGACATTTCCATCTGTACCCGGTAGCCTACTGCAAGCTTTGTCACAAAGCCTACAGCTCATCTGGGAGACGAAGCGTATTGGTTAGGCTTCAGTGGTGTGACACCAGGAATGGAATGCTATTATAATTGCGGAAACAAGTGTTTGGAGAGCCTTTAACTCTATTACCGGGTCCAATCCTTTTGGGTCTGCTACACAAACAATTCACCCGACTTATGAGGCCCAATGTGCTTATTTGTCACTCTGGCTTTTTTTCTCCACTTGTATACAATTTAGTTATCTGCCGTGCGCCAGTCTAAGTTATTGAACATATTATGCTCTCACTGTAATGAAGCCTCTAAGGCGGAAGCAATTCACTCACGTAATGATTTCTTTTGTGGCTGGGTTGAGGGGTGGGGGCTGCACAGATGGACAGCAAACCAATTGCAGTGGTAATCTCCTGCAATAGTGCCTTTAGATCACGGTAGAGGTGGGGGACTGTATGTGTGTGTGTGTATGGGGTGGGGTTAGGGTGTGTATGTGTGTGTGTGTGAACAAATTGCAGTGGTACTCTCCTGCAATAGTGCCTCCAGATCAGGGTAGAGGTGGGGGGCTGTGTGTGTGTTTGTGTGTGTGGCAGGGGTAGGGTGGGGGGGTAGGTTTAGTGTGTTTGTGTGTGTCTTTTTTCCATTTAGTTTTGTGCATGACCTGCATGACCAGAGTGAGAGTCTAAAGCGTCTTTTCAAAAAACTTAAAATGCTCCATATGTGTCCAACAATAGCCACTGTCGCAGTGGCAGAGGCTGCCAAAAATAACATCCGCATTACTCTACAACACGGCTGATTCCAGCCCTAAAAAGACAATAGAGCAGCGAGCCACTTTTAAAGACATGGAACCGCTCGTGAAAAGAGCTGCTCCCTGCAAAATTATGCATGGAGTGAGTAAACTAACTTCACAGAGAGTTTTCTTTTCCTACGAACGCTTTCCTACACCCGACTAGCGCTACTTCCAGCTCTGCGCTAACTTCCCTTTCGCCAGCCAGCTCCATATGTGTCTACCCTGATGCTACCACCCATACTCATGGACTGTTGTTTACTCAGTGTTTTGTTCCACTCATGAATAATCTGTCAAACTTCTCTGGAACACTTTTTATTTTGACCTTGACGTGAACTTGTAACAGCTTTCATGTTGGCTCGTATCCTCCTCCGCCATTCCTGGAAGGAGGTATGAAGACTTCCTTCAAGTTCTCAAAGTTTCTTCCTTAACACAAAAATATACAAAAAACGGTCTACACAAGTGTGCAGATATGGTGATATGTTCATTATTCATTACATTCGATGGACAGCACATTTACTTGAGCATTGTATTCACATATGGTAGCCTGCACTTTACTCTTTACTTGTTCTTCATCAGGGCAAGTCCACTAGGTTACTACAGTGTTTCCCCTAGGATGGAGTTGCAGCAGTGGAGGTGAAGAGAGGTGTGGGAAAAACCACCCTGCCGGGAGCTTGC
The DNA here is from genome assembly GCA_030340625.1 of Merluccius polli. Taxonomy (NCBI): domain Eukaryota; kingdom Metazoa; phylum Chordata; class Actinopteri; order Gadiformes; family Merlucciidae; genus Merluccius; species Merluccius polli. The sequence goes on along the minus strand of JAOPHQ010001990.1, from coordinate 418,555 downwards.
TATGTGTCGGCACCAGAAGGGCTCTTGAGGCAGTACATACAGTACATTTGTGCACAGTAATGAGCAGAGGAAATAGGGAGAGATTGAACATAAGAAAATCATAATCTTTAAAACAATTAGACATTTATTGAACAAAACATGTAGGTAACACTTTAGATTAGGAACCACATATTCACCATTAACTAGTTGCTAAGATAGTTATTTATGTACAACAACCTCCTGACTTACTATCAATAAGCAGCAATTAGGTAGCCTAGAAATCTAGACGCCCCTAGCGGCAGCAAATTTAATTTGCAGCCAGGGGGTCTAGCCCTTCGTCGTCGTGTTGCGCTGCTGGAAACAGAAAATCTGTCAGGCCAATCAAAAATGAAGGAAACAATGGCTGCTGCTGCTGGCGAACGGCTGTCTTTCGACTCGGCTTTGGCCGCGACTCTTCAAGACTTGAAGTTAACATTTTATTTGAGAAAAGAACAAAGAACGGCGCTATAGTCTTTCCTCGAAAAGAAAGATGTATTCGGAGTTTTGATTAATTACGTAGTCAGAGCGACGGCTCTGACTACGTCACCTTCTTCGTTGCTCTGATTGGTTGTAGCACTATCCTATTGCGTAGGGAACTTGAAAGACAACCGTTTATCCCGCCCACACTGCCAATGAAGCAATGCCAGACCCTACAACTTTCTGATGTGGGTCTGGCTTGCCAGGCTAGCAATTATGAGGTTATTGAGGGAAAACTCTAATATTAAAGTTAATGGGCTAGTAGTTAATAGTAATAGAATATGGTCATGCAGAATAATGCATTAATTAGTGCTTTATAATGGCTAATAAAGAGCCAAAATGCGTGCTTATAAGCAACTAGTTAATGGTGAATATGTGGTCCCTAATCTAAAGTGTTACCAAAATGTATTATATCAACAACCACCCATGTACAGTAAAATCACATAACAAATGCCACAACTATCCAAAAGGTCTATGCCTCCAACCCATGCATCTTCCCACTCCCTCCCTCCTCACTTCTCTTTCTTCTTTTAATCAGCCAGTCTTTTAAACTCATCTGAAAATTAAAAAATTCAAACATGTGATTTGACAACATGCTATTAGTTTATGTGTGACCCATACCCACTGGGTGACCGTTTACATCCACTGGGTGCTAGCTAGCGGATAGCTAGCTGTCATTCATTCTTCCAATTATTCATTAGTGTTAATTTACTTAAAGGTAATGACATTTTCAATGATAAAATAACTTGCATTCATGACATTTCTTTAAGGGAATCCTATCCAAATAATATGTATGTTAATATCTCTGTGAGGGAATCTGTCAGTTCTCTTAGAGATTGACAGATTTCGGGCATCACGGTGGCCCTTGTGCATAGTAAGGCCCCACCTTCAGTAAGAAGAAAACAGTCAGTCCTTGTGGAATACCGACTATCTTTGTTTCAAGATGGATCTAACAAATGTGGTTTATTTCACAGATATGTGTTTCCTTGCGTATTCCTATCAAATGATTGCGTTTGCAGTAACGTTACTGTGTGATACTCACGTGAAGTTGCAGGACTGTTTAATTATCTTTTGAATTGAAAAAGCCTGTATAATATATAAAACATAGGCTAGTGGCAATCCAATGGCTGTGAAAGGTAGAGGGAGAATAGCATAATTGGTCTGAGTTGTGAAGTGCTACTTAGACTGATATTCAAGTTAGTTTGCAATTCTATCACAACCGCTGAAGCTGTTGAATTGCAGACTGTGAAACATCGGCTGCATTTTCCACTACAATATAAAACAAACCTGAAGTTAACCTGATGTTTACATGACGCTATTGAGGTTAGAAGGGGAAACTACAAGCGAATATCGAATATAAAACTAATTTCACCACGGTGATAATCCCGAGTCCATGATCAGCATTGCTTGGTTCATTGTTGACATCTAGCTGGTGCTTGTTATAATAGTTGTGCTGACATTATCAGGTAAGCGCAAAGTTTCTCGTTTATATGCTTTATGACCTGGATATGATAATATAATGTTTGTTTCTAAAGAGGTAACACGGAGCCCTCCCCTCCCTTCCCCTCCCTCCCCCTCTCTCGCTTCCTCTTGTTAAAAAAAAAAAATTCAGCAGCAGCGGCATATTTCAATTTAGGTGTGTATAGGGGAAACACTTCACGATACAGGCTCAGGCTGTCACTTCATAACGCCCCCCCCCCCCCCCCCCCCCCCCCCCCCTCATTAGCAATTGTTCACAATTGTACACACTACACAAAGCTAATTGTCAACCCCCTCACAATAGCCTTGGGAATGGAGTAGAATATTTCTGCAAACCGGAGCTAGCCGCAAGTCAGTGGATACCTGCAAGTGGGAGGGGCGTACATCTGCAAGTGGGAGGGGCTTGTTCATTCCCACATTTAATTGGTTAATTGGCAGCATCTAAGAAAACCAAACAACGTGACAAGAAGGCGAGGAAGAACCAGACTAAAGGTAATCGAAATGTGTGATGTTAATGTGAAAATATGTGTTATGCTATGATGCGAATGATACAAATTTAATATAATGTAAATAACACTGTCACAGATGTTTTGGAGCCCAACATGGCAGAAAGCTGACAGGTTAGTAGTAGCCATAGCGAGCTTGCTTAAACAATGCATGTAACATGCAATGGAAATGCAGTTTAGTTAGCTAAATGAATCCAAGACATATTACGTCATATGGTCATATTGTAGTGACTACATTTTAGGTTCGTGTTCCCCTCTTACTGTTACTAGAGGGATCTAGTGGGAGGGAACTGTCTATGAGACACAGGGGTCTAGGGGGACGGTTGGGGGTGTTGCACTGTTGTTCTACCCATGCACTGAGAGTGATTGTTCTGCTGTAGTTTTGGATTAAACTAAAGTTATCATTACGTTGCCTACGTCCTCCTGTTCCTCCGGCACTACACTGGTGACCCCGACGTTCGTTTTTGTTATTTATTTGTTTACAAAAAACCGCGCGAGCGAACACCGCAATTCTGCGACATGTCCGGCCGGGGAAGACGTTCGCAGCGGCAGACATCACCGTCTCCTGTCAGGGGGACGCGGGACGTGCGCACCCCCACTCTTAAGCTGCCAGAGTTCTGGGACTCGGCGCCTGCTGCATGGTTCGCTATAGTAGACGCACATTTCAATAAAAGCAACGTTACCGACGACGACGACCGGTACAACCATGCTGTGGCTATGTTGGGCAGCTCCACCGCAGTGCATGTGGTGGGGTTTCTGTCTGCCCCCCCGACGATAAACAAATATGAGCGCCTCAAAGCCCTGCTCCTGGAGACATTTGAGCTGTCCACCGCGGAGAGGGTGCGCCGCTTGTTTGACATGTCGGACTTGGGGGACGAGAGGCCCTCTGCACGTATGGAGAGGATGCTAAACCTGCTCGGTACGGAAGACCCCATGATCGTCTTCACAGAGCTGTTCATGCGCACACTGCCAGCGCAGGTCAGGATGGCGCTGGCTAACACCACCATCGTGGAACCCCGCGCCCTGGCCAAGGAGGCAGACCGGTTCGTTTTGGCCATGCCTCAACGGTCCTCCGACCTGCTTGCTCCCGCGGCTGCCCTACCGCCGGACCGTCGCAGGAGAGCGAAGGACGACGGCAGACCCTCTGGCCAGCAGGGTAACGCTGCCGGCCATTGTTTCTTCCACGCCACCTTTGGCACCAAGGCCAGACGGTGCCGCTCGCCCTGCACCTTCGGCCCGACGGGAAACGGCAGGACTGGCGCTCAGTAGTAGCCCTGAGCGCTGGTGTCACCAACAGGCTGCTCTTCATACAAGACACCGTCTCCGGTCGCAGGTTCCTTTGTGACACAGGTGCCCAGTGGAGCATCATTCCGTCAGGGAGATCGGAGGTGGCAAAGGGAGAGCACGGTCCGCAGTTGGTGGGTGCGGATGGCACGCCTATCCGTGCCTATGGCACTAGAGCGGTGGACGTGTGCTTCGGAGGACAACGCTTTACCTGGGATTTTGTCGTGGCAGCTGTCACGTTTCCCCTCCTGGGCGCAGATTTTCTGTGCGCCCATAACCTGTGGACGTGGGGAACAGGCGCCTGGTCAACTCACAGACTTTCGCTTCCTTCGCCTGTACGCGGGGGGAGGCGGTCTACAGCGGGTTGTCCAACACGCTCGCCGAAAGCAACCAGTACCGTCAGCTGCTCGCCGAATTCCCTGACCTTACTAAGCCCACCTTCACCGCACCCACGGTGAAGCAGGGAGTGGAGCACCACATCGAGACCAATGGGCCTCCCCTCCACGCCAGGGCCAGGCGCCTCAACCCGGAGAAGCTATCCGTCGCCAGGGCGGAGTTTGCGCACATGGAGCAGGTGGGCATCGTTCGGCGCTCGAACAGCCCCTGGGCTTCCCCCCTGCACATCGTCCCTAAGCCAGATGGGGGGTGGCGCCCATGTGGGGACTACCGCCGCCTCAATGACGCTTCCAAGCCTGACCGCTACCCGGTCCCGCATATCCAGGATTTTTCAGCACACCTGGCAGGCAAACGCGTCTTCTCCAAGGTGGACCTGGTACGGGGGTACCATCAGGTACCGGTGCACCCGGAGGACGTCCCTAAGACAGCCGTCGTCACATCCTTCGGTCTTTTCGAGTTTCTTCGGATGCCCTTCGGCCTGAGGAACGCGGCGCAGACCTTCCAACGCCTGATGCACTCGGTGCTCCAGGACCTGCCCTTCCTCTTTGTCTACTTGGATGACATCCTCGTCGCGAGCGCCACGGAAGAGGAGCACCTGTCCCACCTCCGGACCCTCTTCACACGGCTTAGCCAACATGGGCTGATTGTCAATCCGGCGAAGTGTGAGTTCGGACGGGGCACCCTTGACTTTCTCGGGCACCAGGTCTCCGCGGAGGGTGTGGCCCCCCTCCCCTCGAAGGTGGAAGCTGTTGCAGCCTTTCCGCGCCCCTGCACAGTCAGCGAGCTCAAGGGGTTCATCGGGATGGTGACCTTCTACCATCGCTTCCTCCACCACATAGCTCACATCCTGCAACCGCTGTACGAGGCCCAGAAGGGCAAGGCTCTGAAGCAACAGCCGTCGACTGGACGGCAGAACGTGTCAAGGCCTTCCAGGACACCAAGGCGGCCTTGGCCCGCGCGGCCATGTTGGCCCACCCCTCACCCTCTGCGCCCACTGCTCTCACCACGGACGCATCGGACTTTGCCGTGGGGGCGGTGTACGAGCAGTGGGTTGGGGGTGCCTGGCAGCCACTCGCATTCTTCAGCCGCCAGCTGTCTCCCAGGGAGCGCAGGTACAGCACCTTCGACAGTGAGCTCCTCGGGCTGTGGCTCGCGGTCAGACACTTCCGTTTTTTGCTGGAAGGCCGCGGGTTTACGGCCTACGTGGACCACAAGCCGCTCACGCACGCCATGTCCAAGACGACAGAGCCGTGGTCCGACCGCCAGCAGCGCCAGCTAGCCTACATATCCGAGTTCACCACGGACATCCAGCACGTGGCTGGGAAGTCCAACGTGGTCGCGGATTGTCTCTCGAGGGCGGTGGTCGGTGCGGTCCAGCTGGACTTGGACTACTCCCGCATGGCTGTAGATCAGGCCGCCGACCCCTCCGTCCAAGCTCTAAAGTCGTCAAACACGGGGCTGCGCCTGGAAGAGGTGCTCTTCGGTGATACAGGGGCTACGCTCCTGTGCGACGTTTCCACGGGGCAGCCAAGGCCTGTGGTCCCCGCCAACTGGAGACGCCCTGTTTTCGACGCAGTACACGGCTTATCGCACCCCGGTGGGAAACCGTCCTCACGGCTGGTGTCAGGGAAGTTCGTCTGGCACGGGCTCAAGAGGGATGTGAGGGCCTGGGTCGACACTTGCACTGCCTGCCAACGCGCCAAGGTGCATCGCCATGTCAAGGCCCCCCTGGTGAGATTCGCGGTGCCCGAGCGGAGGTTTGACCATGTCAACGTGGACCTGGTGGGGCCCCTGCCCCCCTCGCATGGCTTCACCTACCTCTTTACCATGGTGGACAGGACGACACGCTGGCCGGAGGCAGTCCCGCTCTCCTCAACGACAGCCCCCGACCTGGCCCGAGCGTTCATTGCGGTGTGGGTCTCCCGCTACGGCACTCCTGCTGACCTCTCCTCTGACCGTGGCCCGCAGTTTACTTCAGAGCTGTGGGCGGCGGTGGCGGGGAATCTGGGGGTCAAGCTGCACCGCACCACCGCGTACCACCCGCAGGCTAATGGGCTTGTTGAGCGCTTTCATCGCTCGATGAAGGCCGCCCTTAGAGCCGGCCTCACGGACGACAACTGGCTCGACAAACTGCCGTGGGTCATGCTGGGGCTCAGGACGGCGCCCAAGGAGGACCTCCGGTCATCGTCAGCCGAGCTGGTGTTCGGGCAGCCGCTGCGGGTCCCTGGTGACTTCATCCCCAAGTCGACGGAGCCCTGGTCCGCCTCCGCTCAGCGCACCACCCTGCTGGACGGCGCAAGGGCCTTCGCCCCGGTCCCGACCACGCAGCATGGCGTCCCTGCTTCGCGGGTGCCCCTAGAGCTGCGGTCAGCGGGTTACGTTTTCATCCGCCACGACGGCCACAGGACGCCGCTACGTCCTCCCTATGATGGACCCTTCCGTGTCATCGAGGCTGGAGACAAGAGCTTCATGGTTGACGTGGGTGGTAAGCCTGAGTGTGTGTCTGTCGATCGCCTCAAACCGGCTCACTTGGACCTGGAACTGCCCCCAGACTTGGCCATGCCTCCGCGTCGGGGCCGCCCCCCCGTCCTGCCCCCCCTGCCTCACCGTGGCCGCCCCCCCCCCTCCAAAACCTACGAGCCCCCACGGCTTGCGGCCCTCCGGTCTTCGCTGCTCCCCGCCCCGCTCGGCAAGGGGATGTGATGGACAAGGTCACGCCTCCTCCCGCACCCCCTGACTTTGCCTACAGTCGTGGGGGCCGGGCCATACGCCCTCCTCGCCGTGGGGATTTTGAATATTGAGGTGAACACTGGGGGGGCTGGTGTAGTGACTACATTTTAGGTTCGTGTTCCCCTCTTACTGTTACTAGAGGGATCTAGTGGGAGGGAACTGTCTATGAGACACGGGGGTCTAGGGGGACGGTTGGGGGTGTTGCACTGTTGTTCTACCCATGCACTGAGAGTGATTGTTCTGCTGTAGTTTTGGATTAAACTAAAGTTATCATTACGTTGCCTACGTCCTCCTGTTCCTCCGGCACTACAATATTACGTTACGCAGTGCTGTGATAACATTACAAATTAGTAAAAGGTTGTTGGTAAAAGTGGCTTATCTGTGTAGTTTAATTCATTAAAGGTTACAATCCATCAAAGTGACATCTGACACCTTGTGATAAACAACTTCATCATTGGGTTGGTTGTCAATGCTGTTGTCCCAATAGTTTTCAACTGGTTTTCTTTTTCGAATATACAGTATGGTCCGAAACATTTTTTTACTTTTTACTTTATACTTTAAAATTGTTTTTGTTTTTTACATTTTTGTTCAAAGTACTTCTCGGATACAGTTACATTTGTTTGTTTGTTTTGTACAGAGAGAAACGAAAGACAATAAGGATAGAAAGGAATAACACAAAGAATATTGTAAAAAAGTATTAAAATTGTAAAAATGATATAAATATATATGTAAGGGATAATGCCCGACGAGGTGTCCATTAACAGAAATTAATGGACGACGCGGAGGCGTGAACCGTCCGACGCGAAGTGAAGGACGGTTGCTTCCGCGAAGTCCATTCATTTCTGTTAATGGACACCTCGAAGGGCATTATCCCGCTTATACCATGGTCACTTACGAAAGAAAGAAATATTTAATCAATTAATAATACTTTAATGTGTTTTAGAGTTAAAATCGTGAGGGTTTTTTAATTTTTACAAGTCGAGCGGACTATTTAATAGCGTCTTCATAGCGTCAACGTCTTTCCTAGGTGTACATTAACACTTTTTAACCTACACCCTCCAGCCAATCAGAATCGAGTATTCACCCAGACCATGGTATGAAGTAAAGTATAACTACAATGACGAGTTGTATTATTTGTAATGCAATTAATTGAATGTATCCTATGATACAGAGTATTTCCCTCATTAACATTTTTGCCTCTACCGAAGCCCCTCCCCTTGCAAGAGCGATATTAGTCCCTCCTACTTGCATGGCTCAGGTCTGCAGAGAAACATACTTCTGGGAATAGGGTCTGTATTGTGTTTATTGTCACATTATCTACTCTCTCACAAGATCACTTGATTTTCGGTCCAGCAACACCAAATACATTCAAACAAATGACAGCCATCCTGTCACTTTGGTAAGCACAATCCATCACAAGGGAAAGTATATGTAGATTTTGTAACTTTTAGCAGTTTACTTTTTACTAAAAGTCGCTGGTGTTTTGAAGCCAGGTGTTATAATTATATAAACCGCACATCGACCACACACAGTCATGGTCTAGTGAGAACAACCAATTACAGCACTCCTACACTGTTAATTGACCTATTGTCAGCCAACCAAGCACATTTTGCACAAGGACATTAAAACAAGACAACAAAAGCAATCTTTGACTGAGAATGCATGAATGGATTGACCAATAAACAATCCTAAAAATGTGTGTTTGCTGTAGTTAAATGAGATAAATATAGATACATATCTCTACGTAATGGCACAATCGAGATAAATAGCTTGTTGAACAAGCTCCAAATATAACCGCCATAAACATCCCACTCGTAATATTTATGTGTGTTGTAGTTGTCAAAGCAGTTTGCAAATTATGTTGTGTTCTTGTGTTTGAAACATATAATACATAATAATAATTTGCAATAGTTATAACTAGGCCAGTATTGGCTTTTGATATTTGGGAGTTTTCTGTGTTGTTATCTGTTTCTGTGATGTAAATGTGAGAGTTTTGAGTGTTTGGAAAGTTTTGAGAAATAGGATGAGTCTAAATCTTTGATACCACGGTGGGCTGTGATACAAGTAGACCTCAGCTCTTTTAGTAGCACACTCTGAATGTCACAACAGAAGATGATCCAAATAATGGCTACACACTGAAATAGTTGAAGCTGCAATTTTTTTTTACAGGCAATCAAGACATACTGAGCCTCTAAAATCTCAAACAGATACCCGCACAGACCTACTAGTCACAACAACACACAACTGTCAATAGATTCAAATGTTTCAACTGTCATGAATTTGCCATCCAAATTCCCATTGGCTGGGGGAATAGAAACATCTTGTTTTAACAAGTTTGTTGATCAAAATCTTGATCTTTGGTGAGAGGCAAATATAATACCCAGAGAATACATTAACATTAAATAAGATAATCAAACAAAAATACTTCAGTTAACTAATGTAGTAAAGTAAAGTGTGCTTTTTAGGCCAAAAGAGGAAGGAGGGGGCCTAGCACATATTACGAGTGTAAAGCACTTGATGTACTAGCCACATTTAACACATTTAGTTGGAGTAATAGGTCTAGCTTTTGGGACCAACCAATCTAGTACAGCCACTAAGTGCCAGTCACAGCGTTACAAAGAGTGATGATGAACTAGACAGACTGCCTTTTTATCTCTGTCTGTCTGTGTGTCTGTCAGGCCAACAATTCAAAGGGTGAAGCTCAGAGAAAAAATAACGTCCATCGATCTCTTTACCTGGCCTGTATCCCCATTTCCCAATCGGCGTATCAGCAACGCCATGTCGGCAAGACCATGTGTGATACTATCCTCAACCAATTACGTGCAAGGCATGCTACCCCCAGAACATGCTTCTGCTGTCTCTGTTTCTCTATCTCTGTTTGTAACTTATTGCATGTCCCCAGTGGTTAAATTGGGCCGGGGCTAGCCGGGGCTCAGCCCCAGCACATAGCCTAAGCCTGCCTGCAGTCAGTTGCGTACTGGAAATGTCACATAAAATTTGATGAAAGTAATGCTTTGGATGAAAGTAATGCTTTTGAAAATATGATATTTCCGACAATAAATGAACGTTGTTTTTCAAATGGAATTTCTATTTGGCTCAGCGGAGCTGAGATGAGAACAATCGGAACACGAGTAGCCTACTATTCTTGTTCAGCTGCTTCTCATTGTCAGTCGACCTCGCACCGCATGCATTCCGAACGCAAGTGCACAACATTGGCTACCAAGAAAAGGCAACCAGAACGACATGTAAATGCTACATGCCCTAATACCTGTTGATGCTAAAACAATGCACAGTATAGGCGCTCAACCTTGCAGTTTTGCACATATCATGTAAGACTCAATTTCTCCATTTCTTTGCACAAAACTCTCCAGAAAGTGCCATTTAATGGTTTATTTTTCAAAATTTTCTCCAGGGGGGGCATACCCCCGGACCCCCCTAGGTAGAGCCCCCCCACATAACAAATCCCAATTTAACCCCTGCATGTCCCTATCTCTATGTGCTTGTGTCTCCCTTTCTGTTGTGTGACGGCAAAAACACACAAAAAACGCCTATCCATTTATTCTCTCTCTCTCACTCCTCTCTTTCTGTCTCCCGGTGTTTATCAATATGTGATCAATCGGAGCCATCGTTAGAGCCAACATGATCCATCACTAAAACTGACAGCTTTAATTAAAGTGGAATGATGCATGCCAGCAGCGCTGGTGGCCCCCTGCGGTGCACTCTGCATGCATGCTGCGGCACGCACTACAGACTGGACTGGGTGATATGTGATATCAAGCATCAAGCTGCAAAGTGACAGCCCGGAGCAATGGATGTGTTCACACCCAGCATGTGAGGAGGAAGGAAGGAAGGAAGGAAGGAAGGAAGGAAGGAAGGAAGGAAGGAAAGAAAGAAAGAAAGAAAGAAAGAAAGAAAGAAAGAAAGAAAGAAAGAAGGGTGTCCAAGGGAAATACCATTTCCCAAACAATTGAACAGCGCTAGGGACATGAATCCGGTACCTTGGACAGCACCAAGCCATGTGGTTGTTTTTCTATGACTATTGCTTTAATCCAGGTTCCACCTGACACTGTCTGTCTGGACCCACCATTTCACATGGAAAAACTAACACAACAAATTTCAAAATTACTGTAATGCCTTTTTGTAAAACGCCATCATGAAATACAGCAGGTAGCTGTCTGGCATCAAACTGCTCGTCCCCTGCTGAGGCATTTATACTGAGGATACATTAAAATAAACATTTTACAGCGCACAGGGGGCGCTTTCAGTGAAATAACAGAGGAAGAGTCAGGTAAAGCCATGCCCATAAAAGGAGGTGATCCCTGCCTCGCTCCCATAAATGCTTAATGTATGTATATGTAATTAAATATAATATCAGAATGTATCATTTATCATGCTCAGGCTGAAGGGTTATCTCTGTTCTAAAAGCTGCAGACTTCATGCTTATCCTGCACTTCATTATTAATCTCACTTCACTGTTGATATTTTGGGGGGGGAATTTTAAGTTTTTTTATGAATATTGCTAGCTCCACCCACGCAACACTGTTGGAACACATGGTACCTGCTTAAGACCCATAGAAAGCCTGAGCATGGGATAGTGTAAAGCTAGGCATACTTTGTCAAATATTTCATCATATTTCATATTTTCTATCTTTCATATTTCTGTCACTTCATATGTGGAATACCTGACATGCTGACTGATACTCACCAACAGAGCAAGCAAGGTTGAGCTCACTTATACTCTTCTCTTGCTGCTAGTCACAAATGGAAGCAACAAATATGGCAATGCAACTTTTATGAAAGCCTTAAAAGTTGTCTCCAAGTCAAGCCCGCCGTCAGGGGGGGTCAAAGGTTACAGATGACCCGGCCCAAGGCCCAGGGGGGGCCCATGCAAAGGTCTATGGTTGACCCTTAAATGGGATCAAGTACAACAATTTACTTACTGACTTATATATCACTGACAATACAATGTATATGTATTTAAATGATAAATGTATTTATTACCATTGAAACACATTTCAACTTGTCTGATATAGCCTACCCCATGGTGCAGTCGACTCGAAACACTTGGCCAGTCAGATGTACAGAACACACATGTGCCGCTAATGTAAAGCAAAAAAAAAGCGAACTGCAAAATGCCTAACCAGAAATCAGGGGCTCAAAAAAGAAAAGCCAGGGTCCTGAAAGAAAAACAAAATGAAAGGAGCAGAGACGCAATGGCCACATTTTTGGGCATAAAAAAGTTTGAAAAGCACCAGGTATTGGCGAAGCTGAACGTGGCAAATGTGAGGAGCTAGGCAGACTATCAAATAAAACTATCTAACGTAACGTTAGCACATTCTAGATAAGAGACTGCTGCACTGCCCTTATAAGGCTATTATATTGCAACCTGCTGTGCTGATATTACTAATGCTTGCAATTAGCGATTTGTTAGGCCAGCAAGAAAATAATCAGACTGTTCCTATGATACCACCCTCGAGTATCCCCAAGCAGAGCAGGTCCACTGAGGGAGAGACCAGTATCCCCACACAGAGGAGGTCCACTGAGGGAGTGACCAGTATCCCCACGCAGAGCAGGTCCACTGAGGGAGAGACCAGTATCCCCACGTAGAGCAGGTCCACTGAGGGAGAGACCAGTATCCCCATGCAGAGCAGGTCCACTGAGGGAGTGACCAGTATCCCCACGCAGAGCAGGTCCACTTCCCCAGCTCCTTCTGCAGACTCAGGTTCAGAGTCTGCAGAAGGGTACAGGGTACAGAGCCTATCTGATGACCCTGAACTATGGGCTAGAGTGGGTGTGGATGAGGGGCCCAATTTGGAAAATGTTGTCCCCCTGGCCGGCTCCAAGTTCATGATTTTTTTTGTGAGGTGGTGAATAGGTTATTGTAGCAGAAGTTGATGTTGATAAATAAACTCTCCAAAATCCAAACTGCAGGATGAGGTCATTATTACTGTTTTATTCACAGAAGTGATGAAGAGTGTCAGGCCGCTTATCCTGTGAAGACATGAGCGTGTGTACAGCCGCTCAGGACCCCTCTCACTCATTCCCCAACCCATTGATCAAATTTAGCGAGCCGCAACGATGCTGAAGGGTGTAAATGCCTCATTAGCTAATTGGACATTTATGACGGCACACAATTAGTCCACCAATGTTGCAACGCAGGGAACTAATGACACACACTGCCCCACTCTGAACATGAGCGCAGGAGGAGCACCCCCCCCTCCACCCCCTCGCCAGCCCTGGTTCCTTGGTCCTCGCCTCGTTAGCCAAGCCTCCAGGTTTCCTCTGATGTGGATGATGCCACTCGTTTTTTCTGCCGCTTTCATGTATCAACCGTTTGTTTACCTTGACCTCCCCCCTCCCCCACTGTCTCTCTTGTCTGTAGCAGCAGATTCTTTCTCCCCCACCAACACAGCATGCTCCCGCTCGCTCTCTCTTGCTCTCTCTCTCTCTCTCTCTGTCTGTCTGTCCTCACTTAAGCCTCACTCTCCATTTCCCCCTCTGATACATAATGGATAGAAGTGGTTTGCAGCTGTGGGGGAAGAGCCAACGATGTGTCCGGCGCGGCTGCTTCATCTGCCTCCGATTGTTGCCCACACATCCTGGGGGCCCGGGGGCCATTAACCTGGAGCTGCTTGGCACTGACCTCAAAACACCTCCTCCCCATCCCCCCCACACCCATAACCCTCCTCCTCCTCCTCCTCCTCCTCCTCCTCCTCCTCCTCCACATCTCTCCCTCCCTCCGTCAGACTCACGCAGTGGTTCAGAGGAAAGCTCCATCTTACGTAATGGTGTTGATGGTAGTGCGAGAATAAACAGCTGCACTGAAACACAGAGAGCGCAAGTTGTTTTTCTTTGTGTCTTTTATAGAAGCCGTTGGGGGAAGTAGGGCAAAACAAGGTAAGGTGATTGTGGAAGAGCTGATCAATTCTTTTAGCAAGGCCTCTATTTATCTGCTCCCAAAATGCTGAATATTCTCTTGTAATCAAAAGACAAATAATGTGTGAAATATTGTTATAGTGTCAGCTATGTGTGTGTGTGTGTGTGTGTGTGTGTGTGTGTGTGTGAGTGACTGTACACTTAGACCATACTGTAGGTGTGGTGGCACCATAATATTGGTACTCACTGCTTCAAGCTCTGCTCAATGTGCATTCTTCATAGAAAAATCATATGTTAATAAGTGTTAATTGGTTACTAAAACTCAATTTTACATTTAAATGTGGAATGTCCCACCAAATACAATTTGTTTATTTGCAGTTTCATATATACCGTATACTAAACTTCATATGGGCTTTTCTTTCAGGATACAACTGCCTTCTCTCTCTTTGGCCTAAAATACTGAAGGAAATGTTTTGTTGTCTTCATAGAAACTAGTGCCACCAATCCTGGCCCTGACTGACAACAACAAAGAGAGAGAGATACAGAAAGAGACATACAGGGAGAGAGATACAGGGAGAGAGAGAGAGAGAGAGAGAGAGAGAATGACAAAGAGAGAGAAATACAGAGAGAGAGGGTTGGACTTGCTTTGGGCCTCAGCTGGCACTCAACCTGCCTGCAGACACATTCAGACAAATGGATAACACTCCAGAGCTCCAGCTGGGACAACACACACATGCACAGTGTAGCATGGGATCCAACAGCACCGGCAGAGCAGGCGTGGGGCGCTGATGGCCCCTCTGGGCAGGCAGCTGCCAGAGCCCACGGTCCTGCTTCTTCTGGGGGGATAGTTGAGAGTTAGTGCATATGAAGCAGAGTTCTTAAGAGGTCATTTATTTTCCCACTGTTTAACATTTTGTCCAGTCAGGGAAATATGGACATATATGTATATTTATTCCAACAATAATTGACTCACCTATTTATTTATTTATTTACATATTTGTGTATTTCTACTACGAATACATAAATATGTAAATAAATAAATAGGTAGGTGAATTAAATATTATTGGAAGAAATTATTCAACAACAGAGACGTAGAGACCGTATTTTATTAAGCAGTTTCCTCTTTCAAAAAATTAAACATGAAACGATGCTTAAAATCCCAAGACGTAATGAATTGCTTTCCTTGCCATTAACCCAATGAAGAGCCATGACCCCAGATCAGTTGTCCAAAGGGCAGAACGCATTTCCTTCGAATGAAATATATAATGGTCAAACCCAAGGAGAGCAAAAGTTTTGGCAGCAGCCATGCTAGAAATGTAATTCCTGACACCTACCGTAATGCAATGCTCTACAAACATGGATAATTGACAAAAAAAAACACTTTTACACAGCCTTTTCAGGCCAGGAATGTTGTGCCTTTATTCTCGCCTTCTGTATAACAGGTACAAACACAGATTGGGGCGGCAATATTGCGGGACCTCTGTGTAAAAGGGCCTAAAGATACTTATGGATTGTTGCACATTGCTTTTCAAGCCTCAAAGAGGCAACAGAATCCATTTGCCAAGGTATAAGAGGAACCCAAAGGCTTGGACCCCACAGCAAAAGCAGCCAGATTTCAGGTGCCGGGAATGAAAGCTATAGCTGAGATATCATATCACATCGGGTAGATGAGTGCCAGCGTGACGCAGCGGTGCCAGGGGAGCAATAGAACAGAAGTACATTGGCAGCGAGTATGCCCTAATCAATCCACAGCAAATTGGCTCGCTGGTGTTTACCACCGGTCGCACTCATCAGACAGAGCTGTGGGTGAATTAGCATTGTGAAGCAAGCTTTCAGGGGGAATTGTGGTGGGGTTTTTTATTTAGCAGTAGAAATATTTATTCAGTGGGAGTTTTTTTTGTTGGAATTTGATTGATTGTGTGTGTGTGTGTGTGTGTGTGTGTGTGTGTGTGTGTGTGTGTGTGCGTGCATGCATGTGCATGACCTGGTTATGAGTATGCACACCAACTGTTTGTGTGTGGGTCCTTGTACACCTCTGTTTACTCACACATATGTGGTTGAGGGAATGAGAGTGTGTGATTTTCCCGAGCTCTGGCCCCATTTGTGGAATGAAACATTAAAGAAATCCACAACAGTCCTCTCCTCTATCTCTCTCTCTCTCCGTCACATTCCTCTACTTGTTTTATTCCCGCCACATCAATATGCAACTAGATCACAATGCTAATGAGCTCATTGTCTTCCTTTGCCTCTCCTCCCTTATTTGGATGCCCTTTTTTTCCACCACTCTTGTTTCGTATTGTAAATATTGCTTTAGGTAAGGGCATATAGGGCTTGTTAGTGCTGTGACAATGCCAATGTATTGTGGTTTAATTCATATTCAAAACTTTTTTTTTAAATGTGAAGCTGTATTGACAATAATACGCAATAATCTGGTTACTGTTCTTTTTTATCCTCTGTATCGCTCTATGTGTAATTTATCACAGTGCCTAAAGCATTCAGTCAAATTGAATAACCTTCTCAATGCACATTGCAAATGATTTACCTTCATTCGTCTGATTTTGGACTGTTTCCAAGATTCAAAGCAGATATAGACTTCCTTTGTTGTCTGAAAACACTTTATAACAAGTCACAAAGCCATCTTGTTTCTTTGGTGTACAAAGCCCATCACTAAAGAACCAGACGCAGTGACAATTTAAAGTCAATGTGTACAGTAATTTAAGTTTCAGATTTTGCTGTAACTCATTCTAGAGACACGGTGCAAATAAACTATCGGTACTTCGTCATGATGAGGCTCTGATGGACAAACTGAGAGAAGCAAGGGTTAAAAGGTGTCATTCAGGGGGGTCACATAGTAAATACCAACTGGTGATACCAGAGTTTTAGATCTACCAACAGTCATAGTACCTAGTGCACATAGTCACTATGTATGAGGCGCTGGGGAAGAGTGACTGGTGATGCAGGGAAGCAAAAGAAACAGGACGCACATGAAATTCCCTCACTTCTAAGCGACTGCAACAAGCCCAATCAGCCCTCAGCTTCCACTCCATGGCCTATAAGCTGGAGCCATGGAGCATTCACAAGGAGGTTATCGCTTCGTTTATTAACTGTGACATTAGAGAAACCAGTGTGATGTAGGCATACAAAGTGACAGATTGAGGTGCCATGTATAGCAACTGCTTCCGTTCCTGTACAGTACCTTTTGATAAAGTCCAACTGCTATGCCTAAATAGTCTACTGCTACTCAGGAAATGTCACGTTATAGACAATTCGGAATTGCCATGCCTTACAAATTGGAAAATCGGTCGAATTCGGATGTAGTGAAGCTCACTACTACTATCATGAGTCACCAATGCCTTCTGAGAATGTGAAGTGTCCCGTCGAGTAAAAACTAAGAATAAAAAGAAAAGAAGAAAGTTCTAAAAGTTGGAGAAGGACCTTCAGCAGAGGTCCCTATCTGTCAAACTGGAGCAGCTCTACATGTAGAAAATGTAAATAACCAAATCCCTGTAAATAACCTAATGTAATACATATCTTGTTGATATCATGTCTGGTTAATGTGGGAAGGACTTGCTGTTGTATCGTTTTCAGGCGGGAATTAAATGCCATGTACCTTTTCTCATCCAATTAAACATGGTGACAAGAGATAACAACACATAAGCAACCAATCTGGCTTAGCATTGTGCCAGTTGGCAACACAACTCATTTGGCCATGAAATCCTTTCCATCTCAATTAGATGTAAGTGTGCCCATTCTCAGAAACCCCTATGGCATCTTCACTTAAGATTCTATCTTCGTAGGAGCCTCCAGTTTTCTCCTAAGGAAAACATAATGTTCATACAAGGGCTTCTGCCTCATACATTGGATCATTCATCTGTCAGTAGGCAGCGTGGATAACACCGATAACAGTGTGCCATTATAAAATGTAAACACCTTGACGAATGGACGTGAACATGCATACGCAAAATCCATTTAGCAGATGGGTGGCTGCACTGGTCTGATTGATAGGTAGAGATTATTAAGTGGCCTACCCTGGGTAAGGTCTGGCTGGACATATGCTCCAAGGCTGCCACCGCACTCAATGTTATTGGCACTTTAATCAAGTCCCCCCTATGTCACCTTAGTGGGTCAGCAAGTCCACTCAATGTCCTCAGTGAACAAACAAACGTCATATGTATGCATATTTAAGCTTTGACATTGCCTCACTTCGTCTCTTCACACCTCTTTCTCTTGGACAGGGAATGTGTTCGTGGTGAGCCTGGCATTTGCGGACTTGGTGGTGGCCTTCTATCCATACCCTCTTGTGCTGTACGCTATCTTCCATGATGGCTGGTCTCCGGGGGAGACCCAATGCAAGGTGGGCAATAACAGCTTTGACTCTGTTGCAAACTCAGATATAACGCTTCTTCTCTCACTGCCTCGTTCATTTTTCACTGTTGGGCCCTATTGACCGAATCGAATGACTAGTGGCCATTCATTCAGCAGTTTATTGATTTTTCAGGACTGTTATCTCCTTAATTCTAATACTCTCTCACCCTTATTAGATTGTCTATTTCTTCATTTAATTGATTCTATCTCTATTTGTCTCCAATTGTTGTTCACTATCTGGCAGGTGAGCGGCTTCCTAATGGGCCTCAGTGTCATCGGCTCTATATTTAACATCACAGGCATCGCCATCAACCGCTACTGCTACATCTGCCACAGCTTCTCCTATGACAAGTTGTACAGCTACCGCAACACCCTGATGCTGGTGGTGCTCATCTGGGTGCTGACTATCGGGGCCATCGTGCCCAACTTTTTTGTGGGCTCGCTGCAGTACGACCCTCGCGTCTACTCATGTACGTTTGTGCAGACTGTCAGTACCTCTTACACGATCACGGTGGTGGTCGTCCACTTCTTTGTGCCCATCGCCGTGGTGACCTTCTGCTACCTGCGCATCTGGATCTTGGTGATCCAGGTGCGGCGCAAGGTCAAGTCGGAGGTGCGGCCGCGCATTAAGCCCAGCGACCTGAGGAACTTTATTACCATGTTTGTGGTGTTTGTGCTCTTCGCCATCTGCTGGGCACCGCTGAACTTCATTGGGCTGGCGGTGGCCATCGACCCGGACACGGTGGCGCCGCACATCCCAAAATGGCTCTTTGTGGTCAGCTACTTCATGGCATACTTCAACAGTTGCCTTAATGCCATCATATACGGCCTGCTGAACCAGAACTTCCGCAAGGAGTACAAGCGCATCGTCATGTCGGTGTGGAAGCCGCGCCTCTTTTTCCAGGAGACGTCCCGTGGCGGGACAGAGGCCATGAAGAGCAAGCCCTCGCCGGGACTCAACAACAACGACCAGGTGAAGGGACAGACTGTGTGACACTCCCAAGTACTCCAACCCCAACCCCCCCCACTTGTCTGTCATGATCTCAGCAATCTCACATTTTGACTTCCCCCCCACCCCCCGGCCCCTAACTATTGTTTTCCAGCTGCCGAGCTCCATCCCTCTGTCTCTGCACTCGGCCTGCACCACGGACCGCCACTGCTCCACTGTGCCCACACCTCATCCAGGGCTCGACAAACGGTGTGGATCCAGAAGACACAGAGAGAGAAGTGATGAGATGGAACAGGTAGAGAAAGAGACTTAAAGGAGAGAAGACTGAAAGAAAATGACCAAAAAAAATTTGAAGACTACAATAACTGTGTTTATCCACACTTTGACGAGTGCCATTCATATATATATATATATATATATATATATATATATATATATATATATATATTCTAACTTATTATACGTATCATATTCTTATGTACACCTCAGGGTGCCTGCCTCCTCTGCTGCTTTGGCAATATGCATTCGAAAGTGGAGGCACCAATAGTTTATTTATATTTTTAACACAAAATACATGTTTGTCTGAAAGTACTTTCACTTTCATTATCCTCATGGTTTGGGTGTACTGTAGTAGTATTCGGCACCCCAAATTTTGTGTATATTGTAAAACAACATCACATGTCATTATCTTTGTGACAAGTGTAGGTGAACATTGATTAAAGAAACATCTTTAGCAAATCTCCATTTCTAGTAAAAGTTGCAAATGCCTCAATTTTTGTATGGGCATTTATGTGTTGTTGTTGAAGGTGCCTGATTATTTGTTTTTTGTATTTCTCTGCTTATCGCCTCAAATATTTTGCCAAAAATGACAAATATAAAACAAACATATATGACAGTGAAATACTGTGGAGGTTGTACTTTAATGCTTTTCTTATCAACATTTACAACAATATTTTGATGATTGAACCTTGTCAGGTTACATACAACTAGTGTATCTGGAAATCTCTGTCTTCTGAACGGGATTGTTAAGGCGTTATGATAACGTTAACCCACCAAACATTTTGACGTCCAGTCAGCGTTGAATCGACCAACGTCATATTGACGGCCCGAAATGTACCTGTGTGTGGAATGTGTGGAAAAGCCATGCTTATTGTGTAAATTACCATTATCAGGGAGGTGGATAGGATGTCGATTTTCTGGGGTTGATTGGCAAATGTATTTAACGTTGATCATTTGAACGATGTCATATCAACAAAACAAAAGTGACAATTATACCAGAATATCATACAACACAAAATCTGCCAATTAAGTTTAAACTAGGGCCGGGATAGCCTAGTCCTAACTAGACCTTGGTACTCATTTCATTCATACTAAAGGTCTAGCAATGCTGTAGAGACAAACGATGTCTCACTTGAAGGCGGGTGCTGTTGAAGTTTAAAACCTATTGGCTCTGCCCAGTGCCACTCTGGATCTGCCTTAACCAATCGCTAACGTTTGGTCGTGACGTATTTCATGCGCCAGAAACCACGTTGCGCGCAGTATACAAACGGCAGATGCAGTGAGCATTAGCATTAGCCTGGTTCCGCCCACCTCCGTACTTCCGCTCAATAACTGAAATTCGCGCACGACCTCTACGTCACTGTTCTCAGGCCGCGCCTCCTGTTCGCTGATTGGACCGCAGATTTTGGGGAAAAGAAATCGTTCTAACATAGTAGCATCGCCAGACCTAGTACTGAAGTGAAATGAAATTTGAGCGGAAGTACGTAGGTGGGCGGAGCCAGGCTAGGGCCGGGACTCGATTTAAAAAAATAATCTAATTAATTAGAGGCTTTGTAATTAATTAATCGAAATTAGTCGCATTTTAATGGCATATAAATATTTGACCTGAGAACAGTGAGAAGTAATTTTTTTTTGGGGGGTGGGGGGGGGGTGCGCGCCTCGGACCTATGGCCAACGGGGGGGGCGCACGATAACAACACACCCCGGACCTACGACCAGCGGGGGGGGTGCGCGCGCGATCGTAACACACCACGGACCTATGACCGGCGGGCGGCCCTATGACCGGCGGGGGGGGTCTCAAAAAGGAGGACAAATACGCGGCCGGCTTGATGCTGCGCCGGACGCCGGACAGGGCATTGAAAAACCGGACGAATGGCCACCCTATACTTGAGGCTCGATGTGCTGCGGTGATATGCGAATTCCTTGTTGCATAGCTTGCACACAACCATGCTCTTATCGACGCTTCCATCCGTTCGTTTTTTGTAACAAAATTTCCCATCCACGGGGCCAACCAAAGCGGTCTCATCAGCTACTTCGTTCATGTTCACTGTGGTTTGTTGTTGTCTGAACGCTAGTTGGTGCTCCAGTATAATCGGTCCGCCTGAAACTCATCCAGTGAGAAACGTTCCGCGGTGCAAATATAAGTGCGATTAAAATGCATCAATTTTTTTAACGCGTTTATTATTGTGTAATTAATTAATCTTAATTAACGCGTTAAAGTCCCGGCCCTAGTTTAAACTTTTTCTATAACATTACAATAGGCCTAGGTAGGCTGCAATTGACTTTTGTAGTAAAACCAAAAAAGATTATCTTAACAAAATTCTAATGTGACACAAATATATCGGATTGTAGTGCAATTGTAACTGACACAATAGGCTTACGCTATTTGACTACTTGTGAAGATTAAACAGTCAAACTAAACATCAAACAGGCCTAAAATTCATTACATTACCTTACATTGATGTACTTGAACATGCACTTGATTAAAACAATGACATTCAAATTGAAACATTAAAACAGCATTTGAGACACAGCTTGCCCTGGCTGGGGCGTGCTTCAAATAAAGTGCCACGCGGACTTGTTGTAGCTTGTGGACCATCTCTTCACTGTGCCTGAGAAAAGAATACAATAAGGCACGCATTGAAAGCACGTTGTTCAACAATGTTGTCGCTTAACAAGTTTGAGTGGGTAGGCCATTGAGTGCATAAGCAAAATAGCGTCTACATTTTGCACAAAAAAAGTTGCGCAACGCTTACAGCTAACAGCGTGTAGCTTGCTAGCAACAACGGAAAAAAGTATAGGCGAACTCCAAAGCAATGTTATGAATGCAATAAGCATTGTTTGATAATGGCACACGCATGGTACATGTCTTTAAATATAAAGTACACGTTTACATTAGACATTAGCTGTTCTGGACTCAACTGGTCGGCACGCAGTTCAGTTCATTGCTGCTCCTGCCAGTGTTGCCAACTCATTTTCAGGGGAAGTTGCTACAGGCAGGTCGATTTGTTGCTAAAAGATGCTACATTTAGCAACTTTTAGCAACAAATCGACCTGCCTGTAGCAACTTCAGTGCCGTGTGATGTCATTGCATGATGATGTCATTATGTAATGATGTATAACTGCGTCATAACACCATCTCGGCGAAATATATGATTTGAAATGTTTTAGTGTAGTTTGTTTATTATCACAGATTTTTATTTGTAAAAGTAATATAAACACAACACATTTTAGTAACATTACTGAAGGTTTAGCCCTTTTCAAATGGTTAAGTTTGTCTTGTCAAATGCAAGATACTGCTGCTGCAGTCAGCCAACAATGATTCCTGCTGCTGCATGTGCCTCTCTATTGAGCTGAGCATTCACTACTGCTGATGTAACTCATAATGCACTTTTGCAGCCAGGCTGACAGGCCGTGTGTTGTGACAGAGAAAATCATTTGTGTCATTTAGAGGGAAAATGCGTGCATTGTAGTGTTTGAGTCACTTTTCAAGTTGCTAAAAGTTCAAATCAATTTTAACAGTAGCTACATTTGTTGCTAGGTGCTTTTTCAAAAAAAAGTTGCAAGGGTAGTCTGAAATGTTGCTAAATCTAGCAACAAAATTGCTAAATTGGCATCAATGGCTCCTGCAGTGGTGGCTGAAGACCAGAGGACCCACTAGCTACGCTGAGAAAAGTAGTTCCCTTAGTTTGAGAATACTACATTATTATTTGCAATAATCCCTTAGGTGAGAGGTGAGAGACTATCAAGAAGGGAAAAAAAATGGATTCAATCCGGAAGTGACATCTGATTTCTACATGTTTTGTCAAAATATTGATAATTTTGTTGGGTTAAACATTTTGCCAATTGTGGGTTGAATATAGGTTGCGTCATAACATGACGTCTTTTTAACGTCTGTACCTTGACCTGACCAATTGTTTGGTGGTGCATTTATTTTACTGTACAACTGAAATATATCTAATTTCCACATAACCAAGTTATATTGATTCAACATATGATCAAATTGGAGTTGGTCGAATAAAGATTGCGTCCTGACGTTTAGTCATTCAGGCAGCTGTCCTGCGACCAGTTTTTAAAATGTTTGTTGGACGTTTATTTTACAATATAGGCATATGTATAATATATATATTTCATAAACTGCCAAACAGAAGTTTGTCGAAAATGGGTCTCGTCCAGTTCTCGTCCTGACGTGACGTCTATCAGACAGTGGTGCCACGACCAGATTGTTAAAGTTTGTTGGACATTTGTTTTACAATATAGGTCTAATATTACACATAGCTGAGTTATATTTATTCCACATACGTTCAATATGGAGATGGACGAAAATGGGTCACGTTCTGACTTGACATTTATCAGACAGCTGTGCTGCGACCAGTTTGTTAAAATGTTTGTTTGGCGTTTACTTTACTATATAGGTATAATATACATAATTTACATATAATGTAGTTATATTTATTTAACATTCGGTCAAATTGGAGTTGGTCGTAAATGGGTCGTGTCGTGACATGACGTCCATCTGACCTGGACTCGCGACCTTGGTTGTGAAAATGTTTGGTGGGAAGTTACACAAGCCTACTACAGAAATCCCAACACACACAAAATCCCAGTCATCAAATCTTTTTTTAAAGAAAAAGAAAAGCACAATTCAACTGTTTAAACCCGGACAACAGTGTATGCAGTTTATGGAGTTTACAGGTTTCTAAACGTACTCTTAGTAATGATGATGAAAATCAATGCCACTTTCTCTATGCATTTTACACTTCATATCATGACGGGAGGATAAGACAAAAACAAGAGAGTACAAACATACTTAGTATTCTCTGATGTGAACAATGCTACTTTTTTATAAAGTGAAACTTAGTACAAAACCAAGCGATGCAGTTCACACGTAGCCCTATGCCCTAGGCTTGTGTGTCTGTATTTGAATGATGTTAACGAATGTGCATGAGATATTTTTGTGTGTTTGTGTGTTTTTTTATTTATCTTTGTTTTTAAATGGTCAATTGTTACAGCTAATTTGTTCTGAAAAATGTATTTTGATTTGTTTTTCTTGAGCTCTAATAATGATATATTGGGAAAGTGCTGCTTAAATGAAAACAGTAATGATAAAGATGATGGTGATAATTATAAATATAACACATATTTAGACGCTGCTCACTATGTATGTGTGCAGATGCACCGGGGAAAGATTTATCACAGATAAGCTGCAGATTTCTCTTTTTTGTTCAGTTTTTTTTAAATAATACAAAAACACATACAAAAAAAGACAAGATATGTGTATTTATTGCTGTGACTTATACAAAAAAATGACGAAAACATTATTTGGGAAGGTTGTGGTCATCGATGTTAATGTCGGGTAAAAACAAAAAGTTAATAAAACTTTATTTTTAAAAATGTGCTGCCTTTTTTCATGGTATAATAGTATTGTGATATATATATATATATATATATATATATATACATATCCTCCGCTGATTCAAAGTGAATTGAAGGGGCGTTTAGAGGGGAGCTGGCAGCCCTGCCCAAGAATGACAACAAAACCTTTCAAAGGTGGGTCAGGAGGTTTGGTTCTCCTTTAAGGCCTTGATACATGCCATCACAAAACAACAAAAGCAAACTGTTATCGAGCATTTGTCACTTCCTTCTCTCCCTGTCTTTTCTATTCTAAATGAACTGTGTGTGCATGCGTGCGTGCGTGTGTTTTGTTTGTCCCCACACCTAGACCCTGCACCCGCACTCACACACTTCACCTGTGCTTAAAAGGTAGGTGAACCAGCCTGCACAATAAGTGACCTGAGGTTGTGCATCTAGTGATTGTGTTGTGACATGATTGTGTTTTACAATGACAGCCATAAATTGCTAGCCGAAATAAACTGTGGCAATGTTTTTTTGTTGTTGTTTATTGTCGTAATGGTGGAAAAGCACCGGATAGCAGCTCTTGCTGCTTATCTTTCAGACCATGTGTACAACATACACACATCAGCATCTGTAATGCTTTTTAACGCAGATGAGAAAACTAATAGTTTACTCATCTGTTGCTGAGTAACAACTTTCTTCCTTTAGGCTCCCATTTACAATCAAATCAGTCATGGATGGACCACTTTCATGGTCCAAGATGTTATTTTGTTTTTCTGTAGCTTTTTTTAATAATGGAATCAATGACCTGAATAGAACTAATTAAGAAACAAACATAAAAAATACTAAACTCCACTTGGTGAAAACAGAGTTGGAAAGGCCAATTTAAACAGTGTAATGGTCATTTTAGTTCACACCTTGAGGCCCCCTCAGTTGAACAGTATAACAACGTTTGACGATCGCTTCACTTAGTTTGACGATCACTTCACTTCACACCAAACTTTGGTAGTGTATTGTAGATGACCAGAGTCTACAATATATAGTGGCCATGATGTGGCAAACACCTTATTTATGAAGTCTAGCCCCCAAGAATCAATAAATAGGCACTGAGCCATGATTTATATCAAGTTTTGATGAGGGTTTATCATGCAAATAAGAGTACAACAGAAATTCAATTTAAAGGTAAAGTACATGTTTTTCTCTGAAACAACAAAAGAGGATTCTAGTTTTCTAGTTTGTTTTGTTAAAATTGTGGGGTGTTGTATACCTTATACATGGCCTGGAATCTTTTTTTTTATAGTTTCTACTTTTATGTGTTTAGAGTAGTCAGTTCCTTTGTAAGTCTCCTATCAAACTGCTGTAATTCTGCCTTTGCTGCACATCCCCACAACACAACAGAACACAACACTTATCAAAACACTTCATCATCACTTTTTGTCCTGCTGTGTTCCCTTCGATGATAATCCTGTTTGTATAGCGAGCTCTTGACCTTAAACAATCTCTTGAAACATTGACTATGGTCTAAGGGCTTTGTTGTCCAATTAGAAAAACAAGGCAAAGAAATCCAATCACCCAATGATGCCAATAATTATTGTTATTAGCACATTGATTAGATCAGTCCAGATCCAATTACTTTCTGGGATTCTGCTTGTTGGTATAATCGTTTAGTGACAATTGTGCTTCTTGTAAATGGTGTTGGACGTGCTAAATTACATAATGCTAATGTCATGCAGCAGGGACAGAAGGATGGCTCAAAGGCTGGAGTTGGAGCACTGCACTGGTGATGTGTTAATGTGTGTGTGTGTGTGTGTGTGTGTGTGTGTGTGTGTGTGCGCGCTCACATGCACATGTGTTTGTGTATGCGCGTGCGTGCGTGAGTGTATTTGTGTGTGCATGCATGTGTGCGTTTGTGTGCATGTATGTGTGGGCGGGCTTGCATGCACGGTTGTGTGTGTGTGGGCCTGGCCTAAAGGAGGCTGTGCTGATGAAGGTGACTGAGCAGCAGAAACAGAGCTGAAGCTGATCTTCATCACCTTTACATCAGGTGGACAGGCGTGACCTGGGCTATTAGCACTGGAGAGGAGATGAGAGGAGACTGTCTTGTGTAGGTTGTAGCCCCGGGACTTTACAGGCAGTAACACTTATCAAGGTAGGGGTGCACTCTGAACTGCTGAGCGGCTACCTGCAAAGCTACAAGGTGGCTAAACCCCTGCTGAGCAGAACAGAAAGCTTCTGCCAATGTCCATTACACTGAGTATAACCTTCATTATCATCAATATGTAAACTCAAAGGGTCACACTCTACATTCTGGGAAGATGGTTGAAGGTTATTAGTAGTATTTATTAAAAGAGGAATGATTGGAAATGGCAAAGCGCACATTAATAGCCTCCAAGCTGGTGAATTGCAAATTGAAACACGTCCTTAAACGATGCTGCTCAATCTGGTTTATGTGACTGATAAATATACAAGTGGTGTATTTAAGTGCCAGCAGAAGCAGAAACGGGATTATGAAACATAAAAGCTTTTACATTCACATTCCATTCAAAAATAGGAGGGACTTTACTCCAACCAAATGCTGTTTCCACCCCACCCTGGGGACTACAGCTTCTCATTACATTTAGCTTAATGTCACACAATTACTATATTATACTCACTCATTGGGATTTACAAATTCAAGGGCAGTCTACAAACTATTTTACTGATTGTTAAGAATATACCAAAATGTATTAAATGTGACATTTAAGGAACAGGTGGAAAGGTGCACCGTGCAGTATGTAAGTTTTTAGGCTGTTCCTATTCCTCTCTCACCACATGAACATGCCCCAGGAGACCCCCTCCAAGAGCTTCATTCAAGATGGCTGACTTTCGGTGAACTGCTAAAACAAACACATACTGATGACTGTAATCCACTTAATCCACGTCTTCACAGTATGCATGCCAGACATTTTAGTAGTAATCTTCAGGAACCTGTGTGGTTAGGTATCGCTAATACTAATACATGAGTAAAGTCTGAAAATAGTGGTTCAGTAATGGTAGTACTGCATAAATATACATTAACGCAAACCTATTTATCAATGTGCTGCATGTATATGAGAAGCGATACCTTCCTTAAATGAGACGCTTATTGCAGAGTAAACTGAACATATTTTTTTTTCATTATTTACGATAATACTGCATACAGGCAAAGCAATAGGCAAAGCATTTCGCTTTGCCTATTGCTTTCACTGCCACCTGCAATGAATGCAAATCAACAGATTTATATGTTTCCAGTCTCTAATTAGGCATCTCCACTTCCTGCCAATGATCTGGCTTAGCCTGCTTGGCCCAGGCTGCCACGCTCAGGAACATCTAACACTTTAATATACTTTATGGAGGATACAGGCTTCATCTGTGGGCCAAGTCTCGACTTGGCATTGTCATGTTTATTTTTCGGGTGCATGGGCTATTTTTTTCTAAATGTTTTAACTTAAGTCATTCCTACAGCCAAGAAAAACGATTTGGCTGTCAGGATGCATACATTTTCTCAGCCCAATGTCATCTACATCCAGTCAGGTACCGGATCATTAGGCATCATTTGTCCTTATTGATCTTAAAAAAAAAAAACTTTTCATCTTGTGTCCACACATTATTCTACACCTGTTCAACAAAGTATACAAACAATACAATTTAATTATCATAGGATTTTTGCCCTTTTGCTCATATAAAGCCTGCATCTGGTTAACACAGAACTAGTAATGTATTAGTATCACTTGCACAATGCAGTAAAACCATGGAGGATCAAACCACATCCCTCCCACATGTTCTGCAGTAATATCCTGTTTCGCTTATTTTTCTTATATTTATGACTCATAAATTAATTAAGTCATAAACATGTTTTGTGTGTGTGATTTTTGCAACAGGATGTCATAAATGACAAAATTGCCTCTTTACAGCAATATTGAGTCTCAAAAGAATTCATCAAGTCGTTTTTATCCTTTTTGTAAACAATTTAGTGAATTTCTTGGCGGAAGTGGCGCTCAATCCCTCACCCACCTGTGTGGCAGCAGGGTTTGAAGCAGTGTGGCCATCTATCTACCTGAGACACAATGGTCCATCATCATCAGCACTTCCTCCAGCCTGCCAAGATGGTTATTGAAGCTTATGCCAAACCCATTTTCTCTTTTAATATAAAATTGTTTGTGCGTGTGTGTGTGTGCATGCAAGTATATGTGTTATAGTACATTTAAAAGTGTGAAATCTAGGAAAACTCAGGTAAATTGGTAGAGGAGTAATATGCCAGGTAAATGTCAGCAGGTATATGTATAATCAACCCTGTCTCATCAAAATTACGTTCCCAGGGAACTATTCGGCATTCTCAATTACGTTTGTCTGAAAAACGTATTTTGTCCGTGATTACGTTTCATTGAACGTATCGCAAATACGTTCGTTCTCAGCCTATTTTTTGCCATTTATTTACCTATAGGATTATGTTTGGTTGAAACGTATCCCAGATATGTTAAATGTCAACATATATCATATTATTGTCATTAAGGCATATTTCCCTTTCGGGGAACGTTTCATTTAACGTGTTTTGTCCCTGATTGAATTGAATCTGAATTGAGCATATGTTTTGTTATTTATTTACCTCTTGGATAATTTACATTGAATTGAAACGTATCCTCAATAGGCTACGTTAAATATCGATAACACATTTGTCGGGGGCGGGGGGGGGGGGGGGGGGGGGGGTCCGGTCCAGGTCCGACCCTGGACTGGGAGCATTCCCAGTCCAGCACAGTTAGAAATGTAAGCTTTTATATTTAGGATAAGATATATTTTACTGTAAGATGGACATTATAATACGTCACGCGCAACACGTATCCTGACGTTGATCCAAAGTGCCAAACGTAGAGGGGTTACAATAGAGCGTAACAGTGACCGCCCCTTTTTAACAGCTCCGGTGCCGGAAGTAAATTTCCCATGCATTTATCTCGTCCACTTTTCGTATAATCCTTATCAAAAGAGTATTAAGACTTGAACCAAGCCAATCGTTCGTTATGGTAGTCGTGACCATATTATGTTTGATTCGGGATGAGTAGTTCCTCACTCGGTCAACAAAATAAAGTACCTTTGGCTTTTCTTCCGTTTTCCAAATTCTTTTTATGCCCGAATCAAACATAATATGGTCACGACTACCACAACGAACGATCGGCTTGGTTAAAGGCTTAATACTCTTTTTATAAGGATTATACGAAAAGTGGACGAGATAAATGCATGGGAAATTTACTTCCGGCACCGGAGCTGTTAAAAAGGGGCGGTCACTGTTACGCTCTATAAAGGCCCTTAAATTGTATGACTGTTACATTTTTCTGCCTATTCTTTTCCCATGGTTTTGCGTCCAAGTCACGTGACTTTCAAGATTCACGTGACTTTTTCAGATTCCACAGGACTCCCTTGTGACGTCACTCCGTCTGACGGATCAAACCCTCGCCCACTACACGTCTGAGGTTGATTTGCTGATCAACACATTATTCCGTGGCAGCGGGAGAAACTAATGTTGACAAAGTGACGAGTTACGATCGGATGTTTGTCCTATTGGTTAGTTACTCTATGTTTTCTCTCTCTGATTCCTGCACCATGTTTCAATGACGTCAGGTTGCTAGGGGCTACAGCTGACAGACGCCGTGACCACCTGGGAGGACCTATCAGCCGGAAGTACTGTCCTTACTGTACTACTGTTTATGTTATAATGTCATAATATTGTTGACAATAAAAAAAATAAAAATAAAACTATTATTGTCCCACACCACAATGTATGTCCCACAAGGTGAACTCCAAACAATTCATGTTTATCCAATTCATGGACAAACAAAGCAGCTGGAAACACGTCTAAAACACTTGAAATAGAATGTAGCCTATATTTATATTTTTACAACATCAATCTCCCTATAATATGAACAAAATATGATCAGGTTATACTTTCTCTCTTGAAAACGGGCAAAACGCTAACCCTAACCCTAACCAGGAAAATGAATTTAAAAAACTACAAACGTTCGGAAAATGCAATACACTCAAGTGTGCGGCGCCATGTTTTTTCCGCCATTTTTTTTGTAGGCTAGTTCTAAAATGTTTAGTTTACGTTTTCCCTATTATGTGAAAATGTGTCAAGGAACTTCGCAAGTGTATTATATGTTTTAGGGACCGGGGAGCACATTTATTTAGGTCAGATTTCATTTTTACTATTGTTAATTGGGTGAAATCTGGTTTTGACCTTACCCAGTAGCGCCCCCTAATGGTTTGGCAAAGGCCACAAAGGACATGATAGAAGAGCTTTCCAAAAATGTTTTCCCCATGTTTGTATCACATTGTGTTGCTTTTCTGTAAGCCTTTAAAAGAGCCTCAGGTTCAAGGTTCAAAGGGCATTCCTGAGGAGCAGGAACCACCCAGAATGTCCACAGTGGCAGATCTGTATTCTGCAGATCAAGACCTTTCCAATGGTGTCTTCATTGTCATCCTACGACAAAGTTTCATTTTTTATCTGCTCACTGAGAAGGCACTTACTGATGTGTACTTTCTCAGAGCCTATATAGAGCCAAGATGGATAAAATCAATAAAACATATTTTAAGGGATATTTAGTGGCAAAATGTGTTCAACATATTGATGGTGACCTTATCCTTAGTCATGCTTTTCAATTTGGAGCAGTTTAGACCCCATTTACCCCTTAAATGATTCATATACATATTTCCATATTACTTAATATGACCATTTATAGCCATTGTGTTCCCTTCCCCAGGGCTGACAGGATTGCCCTGGATGAACAATATGGTAATGCGAATGTATGTCTGTGTGTAGTTACATTTTTACCCACAGTTGTTTTTAATTGACCAAGATATGAGCTTTTGAAAGAAAGTAGGCCTCTGCCATAGTAACATAAGGGGCTTTAGGACTACAAAAAACATGGCGCCGCACACTTCAGTGTATTGCATTTTCCGAACGTTTGTAGTTCTTTAAATTCATTTTCCGGGTTAGGGTTAGCGTTTTGCCCGTTTTCAAGAGAGAAAGTATAACCTGATCATATTTTGTTCATATTATAGGGAGATTGATGTTGTAAAAATATAAATATAGGCTATATTCTATTTCAAGTGTTTTTAGACGTGTTTCCAGCTTGTCCATGAATTGGATGAACATGAATTGTTTGGAGTTCACATTGTGGGACATACATTGTGGTGTGGGACAATAATAGTAAAAGAATAGGCAGAAAAATGTAACAGTCATACAATTTAAGGGTCTTTATTGTAACCCCTCTACGTTTGGCACTTTGGATCAACGTAGTCAGGGATACGTGTTGCGCGTGACGTATAATAATGTCCATCTTACAGTAAAATATATCTTATCCTAAATATAAAAGCTTGCATTTCTAACTGTGCTGGCTTTAAAAGGTACACATAAAAAGTACAAATTATGTTCACAGTGTGTTGGCTTACATATCTGGGCCAGTTCAGCCAATCAGAAAGCTTCAAATTATGTTTCCTGTACCGTTTGTGGCTGGTCGATTTTCATTATACACACATTATTTTCTTTACATTTCAATATAACTGCTACAGGGCAGTATTTCGCCAGCCACTGACGATAACCACCCATCGGCAATATAAAACATTTTAATAAAAGCTGGCGTCGTCACCATAGCAACGGTCGCTGACACTCATGGGAACTGTAGTGTAAATTGACGCAACAAACCAATGAAATTACGATATTTCTCGGAAAAGAAGCATACATATTTCTTAGCGATGGCCACTACACAACACTGCTGTATCGTTAATGATCAGGAGTATACATTTATACTGTAGTATACAGCGGCCCATGCTGCGGCCCGTCATGTATAAATGCAGGTGCATCTATTTGGGTCGGACTGGGAGCATTCAGGGTCCTGGACCGGCCCACCACTGGACCGGCCATCCTCCCCCCGCCGGTCCGGTCCGGGGAGGGTCGGACCTGGACCGGACCCCCCCTCCCCGGACAAATGTTATCGATATTTAACGTAGCCTATTGAGGATACGTTTCAATTCAATGTAAATTATCCAAGAGGTAAATAAATAACAAAAAATATGCTCAATTCAGATTCAAGACGTAATCAGGGACAAAATACGTTAAATGAAACGTTCCCCGAAAGGGAAATATGCCTTAATGACAATAATATGATATATGTTGACATTTAACATATCTGGGATACGTTCAATGAAACGTAATCACGGACAAAATACGTTTTCAGACAAACGTAATTGAGAATGCCGAATAGTTCCCTGGGAACGTAATTTTGATGAGACAGGGTTGGTATAATATACATTGAATGGTTATTGCTAGAGAAATGCTAGCATGTCAAAATATGACGTTAATTGCTTGACATGAATATAGGATGGTTAGATGTGTGGATGAATGGATGGATGTTCTTGCACACACACACACACACACCTTAAATATAGTCTTCGGTGGCAGCGCTGCATAAATGCAAGACCCAAGGTTAATGGAGGACATAATTTTTTTTTAGTTTTATGTGAAACTTTTACTAGCTGTAAAAGTTTCTCTATTTCTTTGTATGTGTGTGTGTGTGTGTGTGTGTGTGTGTGTGTGTGTGTGTGTGTGTGTGTGTGTGTGTGTATGTGTGTGTGTGTGTATGGAAGTGAGTGAGTATGTGTGTGTGTCTGTGTTTCCAATTGTGTGTGTGTGCATTGTAAAGGGATTGTAACTATATTGTAAATGTATGGTAACTAAATTGGAAATCTGAAAGGCTTATATGAGTACAGAGCTAGTTTAATATTCACTAAGCTAGCCAGTTGACAGTCCAGATGCATTGCTTCAAAACAGAGCAAAGGGGAAACAACCAGGGTGGATTTAAAGTGCTAAACTTCATGGCCAAAGCTATGTGTCCTGTGTCCGATGGAAACTTGGGTGTTTGCTCTGAATAAGAATGACAATATGGCCTAGTATGCACACGTTGTTTATCTACTGCCAATTTATCTTCCCCAACAGATGACTAGATGTAGGCCTATTGTCTGCGTAAACAAAGTGATGCACTGTTGTGACTTCTCAGGTATCTTATTTGCTTTAGGGGTGTCAGTGTCATTGTTTGATGATCTCCGGTGACATATTGACTTGAAATAAATGCTAATATCCTTTGAAAAAGCTTTGCACTTGCCAGAAGAACTGTTTGAGCTCCTCGATGGTTAATAGGCTCTGTGTTTAGTCAAGGCCCCTGCTTAAGTATGGTCGCTTGGTGTGACACACATTCTCCCAGATACAGGCAGACAGAAAGACTAGTGTTGAGGTCTGTCATAACACAGATGATTAATATTTACTTTTTTCTTCAGCCCCAATTCTTGAGAAACTGTCACTCATGAAAGATATACGGTAGTTACCTCCCCATCACTCACACGAATACACATGATAATACAATGAACCTAAGCAATTACTTTCCTTTTCCATTTCTCCCCTATTCCAGGGGTCTGTTTCACAAAGCAGGTTCATCAATCTCTGAGTTTAATCCTAAACGCTGAGTTGATCTACTCTGAGATAGAAAACTCTGAGTTTTCGGTTCCACAACACCGGTTTTGAGTTAATTTGATTAACTCAGAGGAGTTCCACCTAGGGTTAAGCGCGTGCACCACAACTACAAAAAGCCAGCATCAATGGAGCCCCGATTCGACGAGTCACCATGGAAACGGGGAAGAGGAGGGCTACGTTTTTCACCAACCTCCAATTGGAAATCCTAATGCGCTCATATGGCGAGTTTCAACACGTTTTTAGAAAGAAGTGCAACACTGCTGCGTAAGTTTAAATGGAGTCCTTTGCGATCACAATAATATTACAGGGGAAAACTGCTTGAATGGCAACTATTTATTTATTTCATTTAGGTGCAATCCCACGGGGGAGAAGCGCACTTGGCAGCAGCTTAAGATGACATTGTTCAAATAGATAAGACCTTGGCATGATCATTTTGATCATGTTTTACACTGTAAAGTAAATATTAAGTGGCTATTTGACTGTATACAGTTGCCTTGCTCAAGTGCTCTGCATCTCCGACATTGTACAAAAAACATTTGCAAAGAAACGCAGTGCAACACACAATATCTGCTGGGATGTGAGAGCATGACGACGGTTGGTAATGTTGCACATAAGGACGGATTAGGTTGTGTATGTAAATGATGGACTGTGACGTGAAACGGTACCGCTGAAAAAGATAATTGTCTGGAAATGATAATTGTCTGGAAATGCTACATCTATGCGCGGTCTGATAACCCTCTCCCGACGAATATTTAATTATCTGCGCAGTAATGCTGCACCTCCATCCACGGGATCGTTGTCAAAAGCAGTGCTCGAAGTGGGCCGGCACTTTTTCTTGCGTACCGGCACTTGTCACAGGCTACCGGTAGGACTCTACTTTGCCCTAACCAGGGGCGGATCTACCGGAGTGGCGCCCCCCCCCCCCCCCGTCGGTCGTAGGTCCGCGGTGGGTTACGATCGCGCCCCCCCCCCCCCCGTCGGTCGTAGGTCCGGGGTGGGTTAATATCGAGCTTATATGTGAATAAGGGAGTACGGGCACTTATTTTTTTCCACTTCGAGCGCTGGTCAAATGTTCGTGAAAAAAGTCGCCTCCTACTGTGCCTAATGGACTTCTGAAATAACACTGACTCTGATTTTTTTTAATGATTTTTGACAGACGGCTACGCCAAAACTCGCCTGCTGACTGAATGAATGAGGAAATCAAATGGCGTGTGTGGCTGAAAGAGGGCGGAGACAGATTGAAACTCTATGTTCACACAGTAAAACCTGGTCCCGACCAGGTTAGGTTCATAGAGTCTGTTACTACGGTAACTGACCGAGAGCGTAAGTTACCTCTCTCTGAAACAGACTAGAGTTACCCCTCTTTCTCTGGTTTGAGTTACCTCCCTTTGTGAAACGGAAAACTCAGCGTTTCCCTCATTTCAGGGTTAATAAACCCAGGGTTTTCACTAAACCTGCTTTGTGAAACGGACCCCAGAGCTAGGTTTTTAAAAATAGGGTTTGTTTATGGTGTGCATTTAATATTGCAATTGCCTCATCTGCTTAGAAATAGGAAACAGGTTCAGGTCAGGATGTTGCTGTATATAGCCTATGTGTCCAAGATTTTGATGTCAAGTTCAAATCCCTGCGAGTGTGACTCTATCTGCATAGTCTTCATAGTTGCAGTCCAAATTTGAAAGCATATATATAGGCCTACTTGAGTGTGTGTGTGTGTGTGTGTGTTTTTTAAAGTATATTTATTATACAGGAAAGTATCAAAAGTAACAAAGTTACAATTTAAAACGGGCCTGACTCAGTAAAAAGCTGATTTCCAGCAGGTTCCTGTTCTGCAGCACATATAACATGCAACAGGGACAAGGCACATCACACGTCACATTTACATACAACTAGGGGTGTAACGGTATGAAAATTTTACCTCACAGTTATTGTGACCAAAATTATCCCGGTTTTCGGTATTATCGCGGTATTTTTAAAAGTGTGTTCGATATGTTCAGAAAGCACTGATAGGCCTCTTATAATCAGGGGTGCACATAACTGGTACGCAAGTACGCATGCGCGCCCATAATCAGCGATGCGTAACGTCACTTGTGCCACTACAGCGCTTTTGCGTAACTCACCATCAGGTCATCAAAATAAAACTACACGTGTATCTTGTACTACTTCTGCGTTTCCCCACCTGCAAAAAAAAGGCAAACGGAGCCGGAGCGCTGTGTGCTCTGTGCACCGCGCGCACACTGGAGAACTGCGCAAAATCAGCTGATCGCAACGTCCGTTACTGTTAGACATCCGTGCTCATCCGTACTGTGAGAGATCCGTTACTCGCTCCGTGGCAGTGACGGACTGGACCCCCCCCCCCTCCGCGGAGACTCGGATGAAGCGCTGGGAAGGATTTAAGCACACGGTTTCCACATCGCGGTTTACCGTTACACCGGTAACCGTTACATCCCTACATACAACACATAACAGGGACATAGCACGTCAGCTGGGGCGGAGCTACGTGGTGGCCAGGGGGGGCAACGGCCACCACTGGTCAGAGATGTGCCACCCTGCCGGCCCCCCCCACCTCACGGCATGAAAAAAAAAAATAATAATAATAATAATAATAATAATAATACAAAAAACCCTCCTGATCAGAAACGGTATAAAGCTTAAATAAATGCATTAGTATTTTTTTTTAATCAAGTCGTCTTATATCGTCCTTCTCACTTGTTACAAGCCCCATATTCGCAACATGTTGGGCCGCGCCCCCATCAACAACGCAAGATACAAACCAACGTGCCTGCATTCCGACAGTGCATCACTGAAGAGTAGCAGCTGGATATCACTGTAACCGGTGAGTAAGTTGGTGATACTTGAAAGGATTGAAATGATAAGATCATATAGTTATCTTCACACTCGAGTTAATGTGTAAGAATGTGTCGACATTGAGGAATTGTGATAGAGTGAGTTGAGTTAGGCTGCTGCTGTTATGTTTCCAAATGTAAAGGATTATCTCTGGCTAGCGAGCTAGCGCTAGCTAGTTTGCTTAAGTCCATTATTAAGTGTCACTTAGTCATAGATAACACACTGTCGCTAGTCTACGCTTGAAATTGAAATAAAAGCAGTGTATAGTTAATGTTAATGTAAAACCTTTATTTTAAGATGACACAATGAAAAGGATAAGTGCCTCAGGGGGAGACAGGAAAATCGATGCGTTTTTTGCCAGCAAACGCAGCAGAGACCAAGCAGCATGTAGCACGACAGAGAATATAGCAGAAAAAGATCCAAGGGAAACCGAAGGAGCTAGCACAGGTGCAGAAAGGGAAGATGCCAGTGACAGTGAAAAGTTGTCAGAGACAGAGCAGGAGGAGGAGAGTGATTCTGGGAGAAGACCTCTGAATGCTAAACAACAAGTCTGCCCTCCAGGTGAGTGGTTATCAGTAGCTGAATAATGGGACAGCGTCAGTTGGGTTATGGCAAACAAAAATAATTTTAAACCTGGCCATATAATAAACATATATTTGTTCAATCTGTAAAATGTTAATGATTGCATGTTTAGTCTAAAAACAAACAACAAAAAAACAACCTGTAATTGGAAGTGTATAACATGTATGTTAAAAGCTGATACTAATGGAATTCTTTTGTGTTTTACAGACATTTCCAAGTCCAAGGGGGAAGCTCCTGTGCAACCTCAGCTACATTTCCCCAAAACACTACAGGGAGACCACAACAGGAGCTTTAAGGATGAGTGGTATACCATCCACCCCTGGTTAGAATACTCAATAAGTGAAGACTCAACATTTTGCTATGCGTGCAGGCATTTCAGTTTACCTGGCCATGTTGAGTCTACATTTACTGGTTCAGGTTTCAAAAACTGGAAAAAAGCTACTTATACAGATGGAGGGTATGCTGCACATAGTAGATCTGAGCATCACAGGAATGCCATGCTAGCATGGAAAGAACTAGCCTAGTCCTAACTAGACCTTGGTACTCATTTCATTCATACTAAAGGTCTAGCAATGCTGTAGAGACAAACGATGTCTCACTTGAAGGCGGGTGCTGTTGAAGTTTAAAACCTATTGGCTCTGCCCAGTGCCACTCTGGATCTGCCTTAACCAATCGCTAATGTTTGGTCGTGACGTATTTAATGCGCCAGAAACCACGTTGCGCGCAGTATACAAACGGCAGATGCAGTGAGCATTAGCATTAGCCTGGTTCCGCCCGCCTCCGTACTTACGCTCAATAACTGAAATTCGCGCACGACCTCTACGTCACTGTTCTCAGGCCGCGCCTCCTGTTCGCTGATTGGACCGCAGATTTTGGGGAAAATAAATCGTTCTAACATAGTAGCATCGCCAGACCTTAGTACTGAAGTGAAATGAAATTTGAGCGGACGTACATAGGTGGGCGGAGCCAGGCTAGGAAAGAACACCAAATTGCAGAAAAAAATCAGGGATCTCTAATGGGACAATTAAATAAAGAGTACAACAAAACTGTAGAAGAGAACAGGGGGTACATCAAAACTCTTGCTGAAGTGGTTCTTCATTGTGCAACCGAGAACGTTGCTCTGAGAGGGCATCGTGAATCTGTGGCCTCAAGCAGGAAAGGGAACTTTTTGGGTATGTTGAATATCATCGCAAACCATGACGAAAAGATTTTAAAAAAGATGCATGGTCCCAGAAATGCTAAATATACAAGTCCTGACATACAAAATGAGATTTTGTGATGCTTAGCAGAGATGGTGCGCACATCAATAATAAAAGAAGTCAAGGAAAGTGGTGCTTTTAGCATACTTGTGGATGAGACTAAAGACAGAAAAAAAATGGAACAAATGTCTTTTGTTTTGAGATACTATTACAATGGTGAAATCCTTGAAAGTTTTTTGGAATTCGAGGTAGCAGAGAAGCTAGATGCGGAAAGCAAATTATTAACCTCTTGTCAAGATATGGTCTAGAATATAAGAGTAACCTTGTTGGGCAGTCTTATGACGGGGCTACAGTCATGAGTGGCAAGCACAGCGGCGTGCAGGCCCAAATTAAGGAAGTAGCGAAGCTGGCTTTCTACGTTCACTGTAACGCGCATTGCCTTAATCTGGTGCTTGTGGACACCGTGAGAGGGATCCCAGAGGCTGAATGCTTCTTTTCCTTGTTGAAACAGCTGTACATCTACATGTCTGGATCGGCAGTGCATCCCAAATGGTTACAGGTGCAACAGGAGATGTATACAGGTGCACCCAGAGAGTTGCAAGTGTTGAGTGACACACGATGGGCCTCCAGATATTATGCCTGCCGTAATTTGTGGGATAGGTTGCCAGCAGTTGTAAAAGTGCTTGAAGAACTGTGTGATGACCACAGTAGCGAGAGGTCAGTTGGTGCCAGAGGCCTTTTGCCTCAGATTGATTTCCAGTTCATTGTATTTCTCGCCATATTTAAGAAACTTCTGGGAGATGCAAAATTACTGTCAGACATGCTCCAGTCTTCCTCTCTTGATTTGGCCAAAGCAGTGGATCTTGTGGAGGCACTTATTAGTACTTTTGAATCTTACAGGAGTGAGCAGGTGTTTGATGATTTGTGGGACACTGTTTTGGAGCTTGCAAAGCAATGTGATGTCTCTATAGACACTGCTCCAAAACGTAAGAGAACACTAAGTTCAAAGCTAAAGGGATACCGTGTTCCGTCTACTGTGGGCAGCCAAGAAACAGGCAATGGCAAAGATTACTACAGGACAGGAATGTTTAATCTGGTTTTGGACCGGATGCTCAGTGAGCTCAGGAACAGATTCTCCAATCAAAATTGTGACATAATGCGTGGAATACAAGCTTTAAATCCAAGTAGCAAAAGCTTCTGTGACAAAGATAGCCTTTTTGCATTTGCCAAATTGTATGGGTGTGACCT
This sequence comes from Merluccius polli, assembly GCA_030340625.1. Classification (NCBI taxonomy): domain Eukaryota; kingdom Metazoa; phylum Chordata; class Actinopteri; order Gadiformes; family Merlucciidae; genus Merluccius; species Merluccius polli. Next base: position 378,433 of record JAOPHQ010001990.1, on the reverse strand, counting down.
TGTCGACCTTGAGCATGAACTCTACCAAATTAAAAGAGTTTCAGATCGTAAGGTAAAACAAGGGATGCAGAGACCACCTACAATTGTAGACCTGGCAGCTTTTATTGAACCATACCAGGAGGTCTTTGATGTTTTCTCCAGGCTTTGCAAAATTGCACTGGCAATACCTGTCAGCACAGCTGCTTGTGAACGCAGTTTTTCCTGCTTGAAGCTTGTCAAAACACACCTGAGAATAGGGTTGGGCGATGTCCGCTAAATTGGCACTCGTCGATGATTACCATAAAACATCGTGATTGACGATGATATCGTCGTTTTGACCACTTTTTACGATAATACTTTTTACTATAAATATATATTTTTTTCTACTTAAAAACGATACATTGTGAAGTCATTCAGTGGACACACAAAGCGCCGCGCGCTCTTTCCAGCGCCGACCCACCGGACTTCTCTCTCCGCCGGACCTTTTGTGTGCCAAAAATAAACCCATAAAAAACAGTTACTCTAACCCTACTCATTAGCCTAGGCCTACTCATCCGGGCTTTTCAATATGTTGCACGTAAGACAAAAAAAAAAAAAAAAAAAAAAAGTCGCTTCCACAAGAACAGTTGATGCAATGGCGTTGGTTGGTAAAAAGGGTACAACTTCTGTGTTTTAATAAATGTGTGTTAACAGAAGCACCTTCATTCTTTCATTCAATTTGACATCATGGCCAAGAATTCGGAGCTTGAAGGTTTTTTTTATTTTATTTCGGTCCATTTGTGCTACACTCGCAAGCTGCGCGATTCTCTCCAGCTGATGGGACGCTCAGGACAGCAACGTCTTAATTCTCCAAAATAAATAGCGGGGATTCATGACCAAAGGGATTCAATCAGGGCGCACTTGTGTGGGTGGACTGTGAATTTGAAGAAGGTGGTGAGCTCAATAAATTCTCTAAAACAGGAGTTCGAATGTGAAGCTGCTGGAGATCAATGCGTGTGCGATTTATGTGAAACGCGGCTGCGCTGTTGACCATTACATTTACGTGAGAAGTTGCGGATCCGACTGAGGTTAAATTACCCTGTATTAGATCAAGTTATATAACTAATTTAGAAATGCATTTGACATCATGCCATGCATTGACATGATCATTCGTTTTAGGAAGGTGGTAAAAAGCTCAGCATCGTCGGAGAGCCTACTCAGTCAGCAAAGGAGCCTCAGGTTCCCGACCCCTGGGTTGCAGGTTATTTGAAAGAGCATATGCATTAGTTATATTCTCAATATAATTTACAGAGCAATCCAAGTTTTTAGGCTATAGAGGAGACTAGGATTGGTTTGTGTTTGACAGGGAGGGGGGCGTGGCATCACGATGGTTGCGCTACATCGTGATGTCGGTCAGCCAATCACGATGGACGATGATATCGTCTATCGGCACAACCCTGCCTGAGAACTACAATGGGAGAGGATAGGCTGAGTGATCTTGGGGTGTTGAGCATAGAACACAGGAGGGCAGCGTCTTTAAATTTGGATGAGTTTGTTGATCGATTTGCTAGAAATCATCACAACCGGAGAATACAGCTGCTGTAAACTAACAGCTAAGTAACTAGCATCTGTGTGTTATATCTGCCAGTTCTGGATCTTAAACAACCTCAACAAAAAAGAGGACTAGCTAGTGATATTGTTCATCTGTAGTTTTTCCTAGAGTGTATTATGGGACATGGGTATTGCAATGTTAACATTTCTGTTCTATTTTGACATATCTTGTCAGCTACCCAGACAGACACTCTCATATGTTCTCAAGAATAACAAATCTAACAAACAAAAAAGACAATTATGTAAAACTATTTACATGGATCTACCCAGGGGTTAAATTGGGATTTGTTATGTGGGGGGGCTCTATCTAGGGGCGTCCGGGGCAGGGCCGGGCGTGCAGGGGCTCAAAATGATAAATGGGAGGATATCTATTGCGCGATTGTTGAGCGGGGGGGGGGGGGGGGCTACCGGAGGATTTCTGTAGCGCGATTGTTGAGCGGGGGGGGGGGGCTACCAGAGGATTTCTGTTGCGCGATTGCAGGCAGGCTTGGGCTATGTGCCGGGGCTGAGCCCCTATGTGCCGGGGCTGAGCCCCGGCTAGCCCCGGCCCAATTTAACCACTGGATCTACCTACTCTCACTCACTCACTCTCTCTCTCACACACACACACACACACACACACACACACACACACACACACACACACACACACACACACACACACACTCTCTCTCTCTCTCTGTACATTGTAAATATTGTTGATTTTTTTTCTTTATGCATTATGGGACATGTGTGTGATGTTTTTGCTTTTTTTTTGCAATATTGCACTTATCACAATTTTTAAATAAATTACAGCCTAAAACAAGTTTTTGAGTTTTTGACAATCAAGTGCCACCCCAAATAAAAGACTGGCCAGAGCTGGCCCCCCAAGAAATAATGCCCTGGCTACGCCCCTGCACGTCAGACATCAGTAGGACAATCATATAGACAGCAGACTGAGCACAGACAGTGATCTATAAAAGTCAGTGTTCGCAAGTGTATGTGTTGAGGAGTAACAGTTTATAAACTTTTTTGAACTGTGTGATGGATTGTAATGCTCTAATGTGATAGGGAATGCCATTCCAGTCTTTGGTGAAACTATGGATGAAGGACCTCTGCCCATAGCCATTATTGTATGCGGGCACTGGGTGGAGGGCCATGGAGACGGATCTAGTGACTCACACTTGGGGCATGTTATGTGTTGGTAAGAGGGAGATGAGTGTTTGTGAGGTGCAGTGTTGGAGTTGAAAATAAAATGTGATAGCATGACTGTAAATACAATTTTGACAGAGCATGTGATTGAGTGAGTGCAGTGCAGTGGTGTGTCCATTTAGGAAGATTGCTGTGGATCTTTAAAGCTCGGTTGTATAGCCGTGCGATGGGTTCAGTAACTTCCTTGGTGGTGAGAGACCATATTGGTAAACAGTAAGAAATGGTTGAGAATACAATCGCATGCAGGTAGGTTTTGGAAACAGTAGAGGATAGGTATGGTCTAATCTTGTTATATACATATAGTTTCTGGTTTAACTTTTTAGTTAACTTGGAGGTGTGTTCACAGTAAGTGAGGTGTGAGTCAAGTAACACATCCAGATACTTGTATGTTTTGGCGATGACAATATTTTGATTTGAAAGGATGATAGGACTAGTAAAGGACAGATGCTTTGTGGATGAGTGGAAATACATACATTTAGTTTTTTTTTAACATTAATGGTTAAGTGATTGTCATTTAACCACTTATGCAAATATTGAAGATCAGATGACAGTTTGGAGTTTATGGTATCAGGGTTAGAGTCTGACAGAAAGAGCACAGTGTCATCAGCATACATTAGGCATTTAGAGTAGTTACACACTTGTGGGAGATCATTAATGTATAAAAGGAAAAGCAAAGGCCCAAGAATACTTCCTTGAGGAACACCCATGCCACACCATAAGGGCTGAGATGTTGCATGGTCAATTTTGACAACTTGCGATCTGTCTGTTAAATAAGAGGAAATCATATCTAAAACAGAGGGTGATTAAAAAGGTGAAGTTTGGATAATAAAATCAGGTGGTCTACAGGTGGTCTACTGTAACGCTTTACGAAAATCAATCAAAATTGCTCCAGTAGCGTGTCTTCTATTTAAAGAGTTTCGGATTTCCTCAGTGAAGAGTAATAAAGCTGACATGGTGGACCGCTTTGCACGGAAACCATGTTGGCAGTCACTTAGCCTGTTGTTGCTTTCAAGATAGAAGCTTAATTGGTTGTATAACGTTTTTTCAAGCAGCTTAGATATTGTTGGGAGTATGGCTATAGGTCTATAGTTAGAGACCAGACAAGGGTTGTCAGCTTGTGTGTCACACGTGTTACCCAGGCGGCTATGATAGAAGAATAAAAATGGTCTCTGTGGTTGATGCACCTTGTTGTAAAAAACAAAGCAGACAGGACAAAACATGACATGAAGGGGGCTTTCACATAGGCTTCTGTAGCAGATATTATTAGCATGGGCAAAAAGCAATACATTTCTGCCAATTGGTAATTATTTACATATTGTAAAAAAATAAAATTGGCGCTATAAACTGATCACGAGTTGACAACTTGTCTGTACTATGTGTATGTGCCTGACTGGGGCCCCCACACCGAACCTTGGCCCTTTCGGACCCTGGGGGGGGGATCTGCGGCCCCCCTGTCATTGTGCTTTAATGACAATAAGCAGCATTATGACAGCGCTGCGTGTGGCCCCCCTTTCACCAAAAGACTCAAGATTTTCACCGAGCGATCCCAAGGCGCCCGATGGTTGATAGTTTTAATGGCCAAGTTCATCTCTTTCCTATGAATTTAGATGAATTTATAGCAAACATTTTATTTGTAATGCCTTTCAATGGCACACTTAGCAAGTGCTCCATTCAGTCACTTCCTGTAAGGCTAGAACCCCCAAATTGATAATCTTATATGTCCTTGGGGCTTTCATTAAAAAGTGACCCCATGTATCTAGCTTACTCCCCAGTCATTCTAAACCCTGGCTATGGCCCTGACAGCAACTAACTAGCTGACAACTGCGCCTACATTATTTTTGCCTTTGGACTTCCGGCAACTATTTGCACCATTGTTTATAACCAAACTTTCTTTGTTTGATATAGCTTACTGTTTGTTCACCTATTAACATACAGAGATGGTCTTCAAAGTTGTGAGCATGCCATCCTCATGGACAATCCGGTGCTCCTGGATGCCGCAGATGGCAATACCCTGTTCCTTCACGCTCCATGCCAGCGGGCCGTGACCTCCCTATTGATGATTGCCTATTTACTAGGGCTGCCCCCTAATAGTTGACCAACCGGCTTACCGCTCCCCCGGAGGAGCGCCACACATCCACACGCACCGGACACGAAAATACAAAAAAATTTTCCACTTGCTTGCTTTAAAATAAAGTTGTGTGCAGTTATACGGTTAAATATGATTATTAAATATGTTCAATGTCTCCTTCTAGGTTGACAACCTTCAGAACTGCTTGGTCCATGCCGTTAATCGGCGGCCCGCTTCGTGCGTGTACTTGTCAAAATTATATTTTAAAGGCTGATTATTACTGTAATGTATTATCTGTAAAGTAGCACAAGGTTAAGTGTTTCTTTTACAACCCTCTCGCCCTGGAACTCAAACCAATCTCTGATGCCCCAAAAAATAAATTGAAATAATTACATTAAAAGTGCGACGATTAGTCAAGTATCGGCTTGAAATGGCGACTAATAGCCGACTAAGAAAATCTTTAGTCAGGGGCAGCCCTATTATTTACACAGGCAGAGTATATGAAGGCAAAGACATCCCTGAAGAGTGAAGTGAGGATGGAGTGTTTTCAGAGGTGCTGAAGTATGTTCCCGTTGAAAACATCGTACTGGATCAACCAAGCCTATGATGCTGGAGAACTACCGGACCAATGGAACATTCTCAACATCATCCCAACCCCATGGTCTAGTTGTCTGTGCTAACAAGCATAGACAACTACAGAGGAATCAGCCTCAGCTCAGTTTCTGCCAAAACCTTTAACAGGATGATTCTCAACCCGCCTTCGGCCTGTGATAGACCCCCTGCTGAGACCTCAGGAGAACGGCTATCAAGAGAAGCGGATGACCATCTGGCAGGTCTTGTTAGGGATCTCATCCTCCCTGAAGGACCTCAAGAATCGAAGGGCAATTGCCTAAAAGGTGCTGCAGGATATGAGGAAAATGTTAAAGTCTGAGCTCAGCAGGAAGATCAAGCGCAACCTCTTTGTCTTCATTGTCGAAATCGCTCGACAGGTGTGCACCAGAATGCTCCGTATGTCCTAGGATGTCTCATGGATGGAACACATGAACAATGTTGACCTCTGCTGGTCTACCGCTGGTGACCACAAAGATTAATCAAAGGAGAATGAGGCTCGCTAGCCATAGTGTGCGCCATCCTGACCTCATCGCTTCAAAACCTGTCCTCTGGGAACCCATAGATGGTAAAGCCACACATGGTGCTTAGAGGATAACATACATGGACATGCTGAAGAAGGACACTTGCTACGCCAGTGCTGATGAACTGCGCACTGGCATGCTGGACCAGGTTGCCCCAGAGGCCTCGACATGATGATGATCTCATGAAATTATACATACATACATACATACATACATACATACAAGAAATATTACAAACATACACGATGAAGAAACAATAATGAAATGTGAAATGTTTCCATTAAATAAATGTAAAAAAATTAAAATAATGAAATGTAAACATATGTTTACATTTCTATGTAAACATATGTTTGTATAATATACATATAATAATGTTCTACATTATTATATGTAATATAATAGGAGAGTCCATCAGAGCATGTGTATTGTGCATACTGATATATCTAACTTGTTTTTGTTTACCATAGCATGTAATGATTATATTCTTGAATATGTCTTTTTATAGTTTCTGTAGACATATAACATAAAACAAAGAAACTATTTTCCAATCTATGTTTTTCCATCATATAGGAATCCAGGATCCAAGATTAATTTTAAATTAGGAGAAGGCACTATGTTGATCCACATTTTTTAAATGGCTATGACTGGTGATTGGCTATGTATGTTGGCGTGGTATTGCTGATAGTTTTGTGGTTTGGTTCATAACTGTTGCTATCGAAAGTTTGAGATTTTTAAGTATTCCAACCTTACCAGCTCCTACCACCAGATGTGATGTTGATCAGCCATTTTTTCAAAATATACAAATTTCTATATCTACCCTATAGTGTCATTTATTTTGTGAATACATGTTCTATCCTTTTGCTTCAGTATACGTGTGGACCTACATTTCTTGGATATTGAGGAGGAAGTGGACATTTGACTATGTAGGATTCCACTAGACTTGGAATAACAATAACAGGTATGCATGAGTGATACTGAGTCCCTGTGGATTGCAGTGTTTCCCAGCACACAAATATATGCATAGCTTTTAATTACAAGCCATTCATTTATAATGTCTTAGCTCATACTTATAGCTCATGCATACTAGTTGGCACAACCCAGCACTTGGTTTGAGTAAAGAACGGTTTGATTTCAAGTTCAGTCAAATTCTTTAGAGAAGAGTGCCTTCGTGGTAGGCTTCAAAATCCAGCCAATGAGATAATAATACTGATCAGATAACTTGATGTTATGTACCAGTTTAGGTTGGTTTAGAGCATAACATCATGGACTCTGAACTGGGTTAACCTATATCTTTCTGGATCTGGAAGCAAAAATATAATTTTCATGAATTGCGATTTAACATTTAAATGGCTTCCTTTCCACTTTTTGTAAGAGATCCCAGAGCTCCCACCACACATAATTTCGAACAGCTTATCAGACCTGTCCTCTTCAGTAAGTATGAAGTGAACAGTTATTAATTTCAATGTTTTTCTGTCCATGTGGCAGTTTAATTTACTGCATCATTGATGTCAAGTAACCATTAACCGCCTCTATTCTCAGTGGCATTATGTGGTGGTGTTATTTCCTTTCATATTAACTGCATTACTCCCCCATGAGGATTTGGTTCCCTCTCCAAATAATTTTACTAAGTGTATAGTCTTCTTTTCCAACATTATTTATCAATTATCATTTGCCTCCATATGGGATTTATTTGTATGAACTCTGTTGAAATATAATGCTATTGGTTCATAGGATAAATGCCAGCCGAGCCAATTTCAATTGACTCTTGCCACAGATTGAAGTTGGCTAGGCTGGTATGTCTCCCCAGTGAATATTTTATGGTTGAAAAGATGGTTATTGAATATCATTGACTCCCAGTGAAATGACGTTCATAAATGGGCAAACAATTAAAGTTTTGCTCATGTCTTTTCGTTATTCGACAGTAGCATTTAGACCTCATTTCACCTGAATTAGAAACACCCTCATTTTCTTTATAATCAACCTATACTGTACATACACCATGATTGCACCTACTCATTACTTGTTAACTTAGGGTCACGAGGTCACATCTGCAATCACATGACACAGCGGTCTGGCCCTACGGCCTTACCACAAGGGGGTATCGACAAATAGATATCCCTAGAAGGGCCTGTCTGCCGAGACCAGAAGAGGAAGTGTCGCTCACATGTTTTAGAAAGTATATATTCTCTGTGTTGGAACATAAGAATCAGTGGCTTCATGAACCTACTCCGGATTTCTACAAAAATTGTACACAGTAGCCTAAACAATTGTAAACAAAATTTGCAAAATAAACAACATGAGCACTTTTGTAATAATATAGAATTAGTTGCAATGTAATGAAAGAGTTTTGTAGCACGCCAATTAACAACCAAATGATCACACCGAATGCCAGCTAGCTATTTATGCAGGTAGCAGATTGCATAAATAGCAGATTATGCTAGGTAGCACCATCATGCTGCTACTTAGCTGCATACCTATGGCCCTGTGGATTACAGTCTTGTAATCCACTTGTATGTTCGCCGTGGCAATTGCAGTTAAGTTAGCAGCATGGAAATTCAGGGTGCACATTTGACTTTCTGTAAACACAGAAACACTTACCCAATAAGCAGCAGAAATATACATTTTCTTTTGTCGTTCTTTCGCTCGTCTAACAATCACTTGCTCACTTGCATGTTTCTACAGGTCGTGGTTACATACAAGTATGAAGTTCCTGTTGACTTGTGCCTGCGCATGCGCACTGGTACATGCTATGATATGCATTATGGGTGGTAAACTCGATCTGCCAAGGATGAACTGCTGTGATATCGATCGGCCACCTTAAGTTTGCGGCACTACAGTGTTAAATTGTTGTTATTTTAAATAAAAAAGAATGTGCTGATATGACGTCTAGCACATAGCCTTATTTCGCCCGGTTATAAAGGGGTTACAATATCAACAGATTGAAACCGGTGTAAACTGGGTGAAAAGAGCTTATAAACCTAACCTAGACCACTTTTCCTGATATCACTGGGTGTTCACTGGGTCCTCTATTAAGATCACCAGGGTCCCATTTTGAATGCCCAACTCATATAACCCCTTGGTGGGGGTCATCTTGTTGCATATTCTTCCCTCAGTTAGATGTATTTTAACTGTAGTTTAAACGTTATTTGATACATTTATTTATTAATATAACAGGTACAATGAAATACACTAAGCAATTTTTTTTACATTTGAAATGTATTGACATGTATTCACAGTGACAGTGTGCATCAACGGCGAGTGTCTCATTTGTCCTGAAGTGTCTTTAATTAAACTATGCAATTAATCATAGGGCCCCAAACAGACTGACATTTTCCAGATGACCCCCTCAAGTTGTCCTTGATTTTCTCCAGGTTTAAGAACATCGTGAGGTCTTTGAGCCATAGAGATGCTTTGTGGCCAAATGGTGACTTCCACTCCAACAATATTAAGTATATTAAGTGCTAATAAGGATGCAAAAGCAATACCGTCATACTTTGTTTTCCTCCTAATTATTTGATGACCTTGTAATACTCCATAAATGGCTATTTCGGCACATGGTGTCAACAGAATGTTCAAAGCCTCAGCAAGGTGTCCGGTAACCTTGTAAATGAGTACAAGACCAAAACATGTGTGTCATATTTGTTGGTGACATGTGGCATCTATTACAGTTATCTGTGACACTGGAATATATTTTAGAGAGTTTGGAGTTGGTAAGACAGTTGCGATGGATAACCTTAAATTGTATCGGATTTAGCCCGAAATCAAGATGTACTATCATTCAATCGAATGAATGCATCATCCTAGTCATTTTAATCGATAACTTTGTTCATCTTCCCATGTACAGTTCCCTTAGCCTGACAAGGCCTGATCTCTGCCATAGAGAAAAGGCCATATCAGTTATGGTTGGAGAAAGAGATGGTTATTGCACATGGGTTAGACAATCCCTGGAGTCCAAAAGCAAGTCTAAATTGAGATCAGATTCTTATAGTTGAAACAACAATTGGGTTGCATGGGAATTGGGTTGGCAAAGCCAAAAGTGAGGTAGGAGGGCAGGGGGCATTTGGCATCAGATTCACACCAACTCAATGTCGGTCCCTGGATCCAGAGGGTCATTTTGTGTACATTGGTTGCCCAATAATAGTTTCTTAGGTTAGGAAGTGCCAATCCACCTACAGCTCTGTGTCTTTGTAAAAACTCTCTCTGGGTAAAAAGACTGGCTGACATTGGAAATGATACAAAAGTAGTTGAAGCATATTTATTTGAATGCAATTTAACCTCCCAGCAATGGTTATATGCAAACCATTCCACCTTTCCTGGTCCAATTTAAGCTTGTCAATTAAAGGTGTGAAAATGGTTTTGTAAAGGTCTGATAATTGTCAACAGATTTTTACACCTAAATACTTGAAATTGCTTCTAGATATCTTAAAGGGGAAGTACTTACCAGGGCTCTAAAGGGCTAGATTATTTACAAGAAAGCATTTACTCTTTGAAAAGTTCAGTTTATACCCTGAAAACGTTCAAAACCTTTTTAGCAGTTCGATTGTCTGGGGGATGATAGATATTAGGTCAGAAATTAACAATAATAAATCACCTGCATACAGAGAAAGTGTGTTACAAACCACATCTGAGAATTCCTTGACTAAAACTGGCAGAATTAAGCGCAATAGATAAAGGTGCAATTGCAAAGGGCCCCCCTGGAGAGAACCTCTAACAAGTGTGAAATATTGGGACTTCATCCCATTAGTACTTACGGACACCTTAGGTGAAGAAAGTGTTATCCAGGATATAAATTAGGAACCAATGCAAAACCTCTTAAAGGACAATTCCGGCGCAAAATGAGACCATATGATCATAACACATGTCCACCGCGTTGGACCGTTCTCTGGGATCAGTTTTCATTCTAGTCGAATGTAACCAAAGTTCTCGAAAACTGCTATTAGCTTATAACGCTAGCTGTGGGGGCAGATATTCTATTCTATGTAAAATAAATCGCAATTCTATACCACTAACAAGGCTCAAAATCGCACCACAATTCCACGGTAGCATAATGAGGGTCCCTACATGTAAAACGAAGCACTGAGAACTTTGTAAGTGTTGTTATGGGTATAGGTGTGTCTGGGTGCATGTGTGTGTGTTTGCCCTGCCCTTGTCCCAGGTCCCGGTGCGCTGTGCATCATGGCGTCATCGCTCCTCCTCCCTCCACGTCTGTGCCGGAAGCCGGATGCCGGGACACTTTAAAAGCCGCCTGGAAGAGAAAGTCAGGGGGCACAGTCTGCTTGTGGCTGCCTGCCCCACGCCACGTTCTTCATTTGCTTTGTAAGTCTTTGTTTGGGGAATAGGCCTTAGCTTTTGTTCGTTGCTCTTTTGGTTTGGAGATTGCTTTTCCCCCCCGTTTTTTTATATTTTTCTTTTAGTTTATGGGTGGCGTCCACTTTTTGTATTGAGTTTGATCCATAGCGATCTTTGTTTTGTTTTGTTATTGATTTGACGCCACCCGCTACCTCCCCATTATCTTGTTCAGTTATTTACCTTGCTTAACAAATAAATCCATGTAGCACGTTCACCTGCATCCCTGCTTCTTCTCTTTGTTACCTCTCCCGTTCCCCTAGACAAAAGGGGGTTGTAACAGTGTACAGACCTTTATTAAAAAGGTTTAGAAAGCCAGTGCCTTCACGAAAACAGTCACGACCAGTCGAGCAATTTGAAAACCCCTGGGGTAGACCATTCTTAGGCAGATCTTAGAGCAAGAACGACCCCACAAACCTCTGTGCAGCTAGTTCTAACATCAGTTACATTAGAACCATCTTCTCCCTCCCCGCCGTTTACCTGTAGCGGTGGAGGAGCCTTGGTAGGTTGAGTTGTGGGCCAGGGTGCATGGCTGCATCATGATAAGTACTTTCACACTCAAAGCACTTCACAGAAGATTTGCAGTCTTTGGCAACATGGGAAGTTGAAGAACAACACTTGAAGCATATTCCTTTCTGTTTTAGAAAGGCCTTCCTGTCATCGATGGACTTGTTTCTGAATGTCCTGCATTATTTAAGTGGATGTGGTTTGTCATGCAGTGGGCAGTTCTTGTTAGAGTCGTTGTTGATTGTAGAGACATCTGTTTTGTGAACTGTGATATGTTATGAATAAATAACAGCACATGTATCAACAGGCTGTAATATCCTCACATAGCCACAAGGGAACAGGACCAAATATATAAGCTGTATTAACCGCACCTGGCCACCAGATGGCGGCACACATAATACACTAGGAGGCGGGCGCTCAATACTAGCCAATCAGAGCATATTACACGTCATAGAGGCCACGCCTGCCCAGGTACTATCGAGCGCACACAAGCAGGAGAGGGCAGAAACTCTATAGGCAGCGTATCTATTAGATATCCAGCTAAGAGTCGCTCCACATATGAATGATACAATTGCTCTCCTTTTGCTTCATAGATAATAGACCAAAACCTAAAACAAATAAAGTGAGTTAAAAGCGATCCTGTGTCGGCGGCCTTCTTCCTCAAAGAACACTACAGATAGGCTTGTTGATGTTAAAGCTCTTCACAGGTAACCTTTCTTGTTTTGTGAGGTTTGCGCCGCTGCTTTGACGAATAAAGCTGGGGTCATTTCGTTTTTTTGCCTCATGACACACAAAGTTACAGAAGTAACTAAAGGGAGGGAAGCAACCATTGTTCTCTTCTTTGTACCACGACCCAGATGACACCCACTTCTCTTGGAGTCCATATGGAAGCTTGTCTACTATTGGTCCAATACCCCTGGAGGTGTCTAGATATGACAGCCCAGTGAGATATCCATCATCCTTGGCGCCTTGTATCTCCATGAGCAAATCTCCAAGTTCTCATAATTTGGTGTGATCTTTGGCTGCAATCCTTGGAAAACTGTCTAGTCTCTGGAACAGTGACTGCTCAATTATCTCAGGGGCAGCATAGCAGTCACGCAGCCTTTCCCACGCCATGCATAGAGCCAGATCGGTGTTGTTCACATGCACTGCACGTATGCACCTCATTTGTTCGCCAGACTCTTTTCCTAGCCATTTGGTCATGAGGTCTAGTTCTTGTGTTGATGCAGTTGGACTTCAGCCACTGCATTGGTGAATGAGGACTGCCATGCACAGAAATTCTCCAGCTTATCATCAAATTGGTACAGCCCTGACATAACATGATCTCGTCGTGCCAAATACTGTGCCAGAGGGTCTGGGGGGTGGGACACGCTAGCTGGAAGCATATGTTGGGGTGTTTGTGACTGAGCACGTATGTACGTGTGAGGGTTTGTCCTTTTGGTGTCAGTCTATGGCTTAACTCTTATCAGTTCAGACAGGTTTGGTGCGGGTGGATGTGTCTTAACATCACCTTCAGATTTGGGCTTGTTATTAGTAAGTTGGAATTCTGGTATGTTCGCAGGTGGATGCCATGTTCTGAAACTGTCTTGTGATTCAGCATGGTCTGGAGATTTAACAGGTGGGACTGGTACTGGTGCAGAGGTAGAATGAATCTGATCATTTTCGGAGTGAACATATTCACTAGTAAGTTGCAGTCTAAGCCTTTCTTTTGACTCAGATTTTACATTTCCCAGTATGTCACACATTTCTGCTACATCTTCCAACACTTGTGCTTCAGCAATGGCTGCATCTGCTTCACGATTTAATGTTAGCACTTCCAGCTCTGTCTCGATTCTAGCAGTTTCCAGCTGATTTTGAGCCTCTCTTGTTTTCCTTTCTGCTTCTCTAGCAGCCTTTTCCAGTTTTAATTTAGCCTCCTGGCTAGCATATGATGCTCTCACCTTAGCAGCTTCTGCTTTAGCTCTGGCACGTGCTGCACTCACAGATGATGCTGATGTTGCGTTGCTCTTAGTGTTTGACACCGATAGACTGGTGCCAAAATAGAAAAATGTGCTTATTTAAGAAGCCCCAGGCATTTTTGAGACAAAGTCGGCAAACAGTCTTATTTTGTCAATTTGGGTGTGCTGAATTCAAATCTGCCATATGCCGAACTCTATCTGACCTCTGGTGACCTCTAGAGGTCATTGAACTATGGGGCTGTAAGTGTCCCAGCTGAACCCAGTTTCTCAGCTTCATAAGCAATGAAATGCACTAAAATGATTAACTAAGTTCACAGATGGCCTTGTTGTTGTTAATTTTGTGGTGCTGAATTCAAATCCTTCATTTGAAAAACTCCATCTGACCTCTGGTGTCCTCTAGAGGTCATTTAAGTTAACAACCAAAAATCGAAAATGAACACATTTTTTTGCCTTTGCCATTTTGTGAGTTTGGGGTGAGTATTTAAATCTTTCAACTGCAAACATCTGTATGACCTCTGGTAACCTCTAATAGACCTTCCAACTTAAGATGAATACACACCAAGGTAACTGCTGATGGTCGCCAGAAACGCAGTCGGACTGATCAGTCGGCTCCCGTCTCCCTGACACAGTCAAAAATGTGCGAAGTTAGATTTTGTGAGACTGGGCAGGCAGCACCCTGTAATGTGGCTTAGTTTGACCTAATTTAAGTTGATCCAGAAGGCGGGGCCAAACCAGAATACCAAGAATTATTGGTAGTTCGTCTCGGTGGACTGCATACCTCTCTGAAGTTCCTCCAGGTCATTGGGAAGCATATGCAGAATTCTGGATTAGAGGAGGTATGGACTGAAAGCAACTGTCTTGGCCCAAAGACAGCAGAACATGTTGTCTGGCAGTTCATACGCCAAAGGAATGAGAATACACAAGTTGACAGTGCAGGCTATGTACAGGATACTTGTCCCCAAGCTTCAAGACTTTCTCAAAGACAGGAATCAAGATTTAGCAAATAGAATACTGGGCCTGCTGTCATCGGCTGAGATGGATGACTTGATTGACACTCCTGTGTACAACAGAATTCAGGGAAGCCATGGCTGCTTTTGTTGAAAGCAGAAACAATCACAACTTCAAATGCTGGTGGTTATGACGAATGTATAACCGCACATATGTATCAACAGACTGTAATATCCTCACATAGCCACTAGGGAATAGAAATAAATATATAAGTTGTATTAACCGCACCTGGCCACCAGATGGCGGCACACATAATACACTGGGGGCGGGCGCTAAACACTAGCCAATCAGAGCATAGTATGCGTCATAGAGGCCACACCTGCCCAGGTACTACCAAACCACACATCCGGGGAAAGGGCAGAAACCCCCAGGCAGCGTATCTATTAGATACCCAGCTAAGGGTAGCTCCACGCGCGTGAATTTTACAATTCCTCTCCATTTGCTTCATAGATAATAGACCTAAAGCTAAAAAAAATAAAGTGAGTTAAAAGCGATCCTGTGTCGGCGGCCTTCTTCCTCAAAGAACATCACTACATGGTCATACATTCAGATGGTTGAGATGCTTCTACTGTTTACCAGGGCACAAAGAGATGGTCTTTGGCAACTTCATCTGCAATCCTTCACATCAATGCTTCCAAATTTCTTTAGATATAACCATATCAACTATGCAAGGTGGGGAACAGTTCAATGAGATGCACAATCTTCCAGCTGAAGTGGAAGCAGAGTTTGAACAAGGCAACTTTGTTGTAAAGCGGTCAGAGCGCCTGTTCAACCAGGTTTCTCCAGACCAGAGCCAAGAGTGGCTGAATGGAACTGGGAAGAAGGGAGGTGGCGTAGTTGGCATAACAAAAACAACATCAGCTCTGTGTAGGTGGGCTCTGTCCTACAATCTCAGATCACATCTAGGCAGTGAGACAAAGTTAGTCTATGGAATCGGATGAGATGACTCTTTCACATACAATGAGAACAATCTGGCGAGACAGAAGGTAGACCTAAAGGATGAAGACAATATCTTCAACAAATTGCAATGTTTGCATCTGTTTTCTGATGACTCAGGACCCAAACTGCACAACTTTGTCACCAAAGATATTATGCCACAGAACATTGCAAATGACTTGCTGTCTGCCAGACAGAAAGGCCATGATCAGCTCATGCAATTTGTTCAAGAAAGACTTGTTGCTGATGAACATGGTAACAAAAAAGCTTTTTCAGATCCTCTGGCCAAAAACAAGTATCTCACATTCTCGTCTCTATTTGAAGTTGAGGAGAAACAGTCAAAGACTTCAAAAAAGGTTGTCTGTGCAGACAGAAAATTCCTTCAGAGGATTCTCACTGCCTCTCAGGCTGGGAGAGATGTCAATTTAGAGGAAATCTTGCAGTATGAATTATTGCCAACACCACCTTGTCTTGCTGACATGACAGGTATGGGAGAAATTTACTAGTTATTTACTATACATTTAAAAGGAATATGTTCATTATAGTCTACCATTAAATAAGAGGGAACATTCATTATCTTGCCCATATGCTATATGAATTAAGTAAGTGTGGGTGAAACAGGGGTTAGAAAGGACATGAGGTTCCAATTTATACCATAGCAGGTGGGAACAAGTCTTTTTCTGGCCTGCCAGAAAGGTTGTTGTTGTTGGTCAAGTATACATAGAGGCTCCTTATAGTGTATGGTCACATTCTGCAGATGAAGAGTCAAGGACGGTATCCGTACAAGGAAGAAACTGATGAACAGCTGTGCATTCTGGGTCAACAGAAAGGGGTTAAAAGGAAGGGTCCAGGACTGGACCCGCAGTTCTTTGGCAAACCAACTCAGGCTTTGTGGTTGCTTGTTCTCAAGTGATAATAAAGTCTTACATCTTCAGACCTCGACTCTCTCAAAACTCTCTTCTTTAGTTTAAGTGTTAGATGTGGTTTTCTCCACGACATACTTTGGCGTCACGAACAGGATTGAAGAACAGGGACCCGCCGGCTGCTGGGCTGTGGGTCGGGGACCGGCAAGGGTCACACAAAAACGGGTGGCCACCCAACTTGAAAAGGTAAGCATTGTTCTTACTTATAAATTTGTGTGATCATTGTCTGCCCGACTCTAACGCCCAGTGGTAGGTATTGGTCTCTCCAAAAAGAACCAAAAGCATATATGTTAAAGAAGGAGGAGAGAGAAAGAGAGTGGCTTGGAATGAATTTGACGCATGCATGCACACACAACACTCCAAACACAACACACAGTGATTTATATACATTATAGCGGAGTGTGGAAACGATCCGGTGTCCTGTGGTAATTGGTATTTAGTAGGTCCAGTAAACACGACTGGACATCATCTAGTGGCCTACTATACGGACAACTCCATGATTTTATTTGTCCTGTGGTAGTTGGTATTTAGTAGGTCCAGTAAACACGACTGGACATCGTCTAGTGGCCTACTATACGGACAACTCCATGATTTTATTTGTCCTGTGGTAGTTGGTATTTAGTAGGTCCAGTAAACACGACTGGACATCGTCTAGTGGCCTACTATACGGACAACTCCATGATTGTATTTGTCCTGTGGTAGTTGGTATTTAGTTAGGTCCAGTAAACACGACTGGACATCGTCTAGTGGCCTACTATACGGACAACTCCATGATTTTAGTTGTCCTGTGGTAGTTGGTATTTAGTAGGTCCAGTAAACACGACTGGACATCGTCTAGTGGCCTACTATACGGACAATTCCATGATTTTAGTTGTCCTGCAGTGATTGGTATAAGAAGGTCCAGTAAACGCGACTGGACATCGCCTAGTGGCCTATTATACAAACAATTCTGTGTTTTATGGTAAGCAGGTTAAGCGACGTCCTGTACAGATCTTAGTTTTTGAAAAAAAAGTCTAGCTGAAAGGCTAAGTCAACCTGTTGTTTTGTGATTAAAGGCGAGTTAGTGTTTTTTCACTCAGAACCTTGCACGACAAATTCGACCGTTTTCGACACGCTATAAAAAGTTGCATAAGTCGTTTTCTTTCTGTATTCAAGCCGCGGTAGTGTTTTTTCACTCGGAGACTTGTACGGCCTGTTTTGTTTTATTTTCTGTCGCAAATAAATTGGAAAGACAGAGAAGTGCTGGAAAAGAGTATGAAAGCACCTCAATATTAGAAACAATTATATTTGGTAACAATTGATTTGTCTGAAGCAAATGTGTAAACCTTCCTGGATTTGTAGTACATAAGTCAACCCGCTACTTCTCAAGAGAGAAAGAGAGCTTGGAGATCAGGAAGGGAGGGGGGATTAAGCCCCCAGGCAGAGCAGAAGTAAGAATCGCCAAAGGTGGGAGGGGAGCGCATTCCAATCGGTAGAGATAAAGAAAAGTTGTTAAACTAACCAGTAGAATAAACTCAAATAAATAGTATTAAGAATAGTGTTTGTAGGAGTCAGGTGATAGGGTTAAGCAGAGGAGAGAAGGAGAGGAGAACAGTGAGAAAAGGTGGGGGTCGAGCAGCTCCGGGGGAGCCGCAATTCAGAAAAAAATATATATATATCAGGAATCAGAAAGGTGGGAGGGGAGCAAAGCAGCTTTACATTCACTTGGAGGAGACAAAGATAAAAGTAGAATAAATAGCGGTTATAGATATTAATAAGTTGCGTGAGTGTGCTAAATATGCGTGAATGAAGTTACTTATTTGTAAATTGAGCTCTAGATATTATTAATGACAAGTGGTCTAATTGTGGGAGTGACGACTCCTCATGTAAATATTGAAGAAAAAGTCTTATCATTTCTTGAAAATGTGAAACTGTTTAGATTAATAAGCTGCTGGCTGACGTAGAGAAAGACTCGCAGGGGCGATGCAAATAATTCTCTAGCCGGGGGGCCACCAGGTTTCCCCCTCTGATTCAGAAGAGCATTGGACAGACTCTGCTCTCTCTGAAGTCACGTTAACAAGTGAACTGCGCATGTGTGGGTTTAAGGAGGAGCTACAAGTTGCACAGACACGTGGTCACGCCCCTACTGCACTCTTGGAACTGCAAGGGAGGAGAAGGCAGAATGAGGCCTAGTACAATAATTCTGTTTATTGATGGTCATTACTTGATCATAAGTTATATTATTGAGACTTTTAAAATTATAAGAAATTACAGGGTTAACAAAATAGGAAAGAAAATAAATAAATTAAAAAGGGGAAAGAGAAAAATTATATTAGAAATGGCTAGTAGGGATAAAAAACATACTAGGAAACATTACCTAATCATGAATTTTATTATCGAGACCTTTAAATTAATAAATAACTATGTTAACAGATGTCATTACTGCAATAAAGAAGTGTTTTTGCGTAAAAGCTGATTGATTATTTTTAAGCGCTAACTTGTCAGTAATATGAAGCAAGTTTGTTCAAAGAGACATTAAATCTCTGTTTTTCCTTTATCTACACATGCACGAGTACCTTGAGAAAAGGAGGGGACCTCCACGGCCGGGGGGCTCCTTTCCAAAGAAACATCTCAAACGTCTCGTGTGCATCTCGTCGTCGATTCATAAAATAATGCTTGTAACAGATTTAGGTGATAACACAAAACAGGCATTAGTTATTAGGCAGCCGATCGCCATAGCAACACCACTTTTAGTGGAAGGTGAAGAGATATCATCTACTACTTACAGATAGTATTAGCACATCAACTCCTACAGGGGATGTGAGACCAATAACTACAACAAGGACAGTTTCTGAATCCACAAGTATCAGGACCCTTATAAATGAAGCTGTGGAGATAAGATTCTCTACAGATGTGTTATGAGTGAGAAGAAAAAAGAGGATAATATTAGGAATGTTCCAAAAAAGGAGTACGAAGAAGGCAGAGAGAAAAGTTAGAGAAGGGGTAAGAAAAGTTAGAGAAAGTGAAAGAAGGGAAAGAGAGAAACATGGTCAAGAGAGAGGGAGAGACCCATCCCTATACGTGGACTGTTATAAAAGAATTAGAAGAACAGTGAAAGAGTGGAGTAGTGATAGCGATTGTAATAGAGATGGAGACGAGGGGGGTAAGAAAGGAAGAAAGTTAAAAGAAAGTCAGATGAAGATGACAGTGGAGCGCAGCCATGAGGGAGAGAGCTTCAGTGGGACTTCAGGGAAAGAAAAGGAGGGGGCCGAGCCCAGCAGCTGTAGATCAGCACAAGATCCCCTGGTGTTCGACTTACAAGAGGGACTTAGGAGATTGCAAAGGAAGACAAGAGCGCCAAAGAGTTATGCAGGAGTTTACCCTATACTACTACTACTACTACCAATAATAATAGTAGTGATAATAATAATAATGATAAATACATTTTATTTGAAGGTGCCTTTTAAAACACACAAGGTCGCCTTACAGTGCAAAGTGGTAAAGGGACAATATGCTCAGTATGTCCCATGGGGATCGCAGGACTTAGAGGGGTTAGAATAAAAACATAATAAAGAAAGCGCTGTGAACATTAGAACAGTTAAAGGTCTGATGGGACATAGAAAGTACACATGTAGAGATCAATGATGTATTAGTGTCTGTTATTTGTTTTCGTGTTTTCTCTGTTTCTTTGTGTGTGTAAAAGTGTTTTAGTGTTTTGTGGGACAATTAGCAGACCAACAGCTCAGTTAAGTTGGATACTATTCATTTAAATCAAAGTTATCTCCTCTACCGCTCGTCCACAGAAGTCCAGGGGTCAACCAGCGCTGGGGACTGTTATCAGTTCAGGGAAATTTCCTCCTCACAAAATGAGTTAGAGGAACCCGCCCTTAACAACTCTGTGGGAGCGCGGTAGTTATTACAATATAAAAGACTGATACGCAGTGTTGGTGTGTAGCAATAAAATAAGTCCATCCTTAGGTTGCTTGAAATACCTCCATAGTGTGGTGTTGAAGAAATTGTAAAGTTTGTTCTGGGTTGCCCAGGTCTAACAGTAGGTGTGTCTCCAAGGGGGGAAAGTGGACTGCTGATACAAGTCCCGCCTCTGTTGTCATGGCGAGCCATATTTTGCTTTTCAGGTGTTTTGTTGAAATAGATTGCAGGTTGTTCAGTCTTTGTTTTAGTTGTTTGTGTTTTATTTGTTTAATTGTCAAATTATTTTGGTCAGACAAATGTTCTCTGAACATTTGCAATGACCTGGTTGAAGTGATCATTGAAAAGTACTTCAGCAATCTGCTGGGAAGGGATCTAATGCACAAGCTAGATTGTTTATTGACATTGGGAAGAATTGGGTTTACCTTGCAAACGCCAACACCTAATGCTGTTATGCTATGTTGAATATTTTTATTTGTTAGCTTCATCCACCACTGCGTTATAATTACAGCGTTAACACTGTGTGGTGTCTCCATTACGCATACACAGGACTGCATGGATAGCTGTCATAGATATCTGTCTCTACTCCTCCACAGCCCCCTATCCTATGGGCTGAACATAAGAATCAGAAGGGATTTATCCCCATACACGGCATCCTGCAACAGGCCAGTAGGGAAGGCTGGTTAGCCTATGACGGGTAAGATCCCACCTTGAAACTTGGGGACAACCTAAGGCAGGCACAGTCACGAGTACTTGGCCAAGTCGCTGAGCGCTGACTCACTTGATCATAGAGTGATGAGAAGATGAAACCATCAAAGGAGAAACCATTTGGGTTGAAAGGTGGAGGATAGGATAGATCTCAGACATGTCGGCTTAAGCAGTGGAAATGGTGGCAATAAATACGACATGTCATTTTTAAACTCTTAAGGTATATAAGGATTTGCGTTGTTTTCGGTATAGTGCATGATTTAAATTTGGTAACAGTGTGGTTTGAAAGCGGTTGATGGTACACCCATATCATATACAAATTTCGTTTAGGATTTACTGTCTGCAATTTCCCTTTCTACTAGATTGGCTGTAGTTGAGGTTAAAGGGTATAGCACCTTAGGAGGGATACAGGCAGGTCATTATTTAGCTAACTTAGACTTGAACAAGGAGTTGGATAATCATAATCAGACATTGACAGAGGTGCATGATGTGGTGCTCATGGACATTTTGTGGCACCTACCTGGCTGTTACATTTGCTCATTAAAGATGTGCATGGTTTTCACCATGGCGCAAGGGGGGAGGTAATGAAGGAAATCAGAAAACAAGGTTTAAAATCAGTAATTAGGTTGTGTTTACCATCCCCAGTCACAAGGACCGGTGGAAAGAGTGAATGGGACATTTAAGAAATTAACAACATTTCTGCAAGTGAAAATCGACTTGGGTAGATGCACTACCAATAACACTCAAGCTAACAGAATGACGCAGCTAACCCCGCATGAAATGCTTACAGGTCGACCTATGCTTTCACCTACATTTTGAGGTCCCCACAAGGGGCCCCCATTCGAACAATTAGAAATAAAATTGAAAAAGTATATCAGACAACTGACTTCCATGCACAAGCTCATATTTTAACATGAAAAACAGAGCTCCAGAGCTGGAGAAACGACCCACCAAGGGGGGTGGGACCAGGCGACCAGGTGTACCTAAGGGTGTTCCAGAGAAAGTGGAACGAACCCAGGAGAGAAGGTCCATACAAAGTCAGTCACCAACGCAACGCCAACAGCAATCCAGGTGGAAGGGAGTTCCACCTGGTACCACCTCAACCACAGCACCAAAAGCCGCTCAACCAAGGACGAGGAAGGACCGCAAGGAGGAGCTGGGTGCAGGTGTACCCGGCACTGATCGACCACCCCAGGACCAGACACAGACCGGCCTGGAACAACAGCCACATGATGATGCTGAGGCTGACGAGCCTGCTACTGATCCTCTGCGGGCTTTGGTAAATTCCACAGACTCAGGGACGGATCCAGAGGAAGAGTGAAACCACAACAACAGAGTAGACCTGGACCAACCAGGAATTATGTGGTAACACTAGAGAAAGCATGAACGTGTTGCAGGAAAGGCCAGCTCTGAGATATTCGGGAATAGTTAAACATGCAAAGGAAAAAGGTCAGAAAATCAAGTTGCCTTATATGTTCAAATATATATTTAATTATATATTCAAAATGAGAAATATGCAGACGAGCAAATTACTCTTACTGTTATGATAGGTAGCCATACACCCAAAGTATAACTTAGTAACCTGGGGACAAGTTCAATGTACAATAGACATTCGGCAAGAACCAATGTACTGGTGTATAACAGTAGAATCAAGAGATCAAGGGGATGAGTATGAATTAGAATTAAAAAAGAGGTTTCCGCATGTAGAGTCAGAAGTAATACTAGACTTAAAACCAAATGTAGAAGTCTCTTGTTTGACCAAGGAACAACGTGGTATAGTCCTTCAATATGACAAAATAGATCCAAATCCAGTTACTGATAAAATAGATTCAACTCAAAATAATGATGAAATAGAAAATGATAATAACGTCTCAACAACAAGAAAACAAAAAAGTAAGAGCCATAAAATATATATCTGGGGATAGAGGTAGGATATATCTGATCTCTACGAACGCAAAGTTAAAGTAACACAAATACCCAACAAACCCTGCTCGAATAGCTGAGGAAGCTTTTATGGCAAACCTATGGAGTGAACAAGTACTTCAAAATCAAGACAAAGTACTGGTAGATATATTTTGGCTCTGTGAACATAAGTTACTTCGTGCCATGCTACCTGAGCAATGGTATGGAAGGTGTGCAAGAGTATGAGTCGTAACGGAAATTGTGTTATTTCCGGCATTAGATAGGGTTGTCAAAAATTCAGAGACCAATGGCTTAGATAGACAAAAAAAGAGAGATAATAGGACTACCCAGAGGTATACCAAGCAGATACAAGGCCAGGAACGAAGTAGCAGCAGGATTTGAAGCTATCATGCCAATAATAGAACTAGTAAAAAACGCAGAATGGATTAACTACATTGATTATAATCAACAGAGGTTCATTAATTACACAGATGACGCTTTATCCGCTCTAGGTGAGCAGCTGCAGGCCACAAGCGCAATGACTTGGCAAAACAGGCAAGCATTAGATTGGCTCTTAGCGGAGAAGGGAGGAGTGTGTTTTTTGAAATCAATGAATAATCGTGTTTATTAATTGTGATTTCAATATCAATCAAAATAACCGTGATTATTATTTTTTATTTATTTATTTATTTATTTTTCATAATCGCCCAGCCCTAACTTGAAGGCGGGTGCTGTTGAAGTTTAAAACCTATTGGCTCTGCCCAGTGCCACTCTGGATCTGCCTTAACCAATCGCTAACGTTTGGTCGTGACGTATTTCATGCGCCAGAAACCACGTTGCGCGCAGTATACAAACGGCAGATGCAGTGAGCATTAGCATTAGCCTCCGCCCGCCTCCGTACTTACGCTCAATAACTGAAATTCGCGCACGACCTCTACGTCACTGTTCTCAGGCCGTGCCTCCTGTTCGCTGATTGGACCGCAGATTTTGGGGAAAATAAATCGTTCTAACATAGTAGCATCGCCAGACCTAAGCTGTGTCCCAATTCACGGGATGCATGCTTCGAAGTACGCATTCGAAGGGCGCTTACGTCACAACGCTGCGCGAAGGCTGTCCCAATTCGCACACTCCTTCGAATGCGTACTTCAAATGCGCACTTCTTTTCCCTCTTTTGGAGGACGCATCGCATGTATCCTTCGCGGCCTCGCATATCCCAAAATCCTTTGCGCGCCGCTGTTCAGAGGCGGGAAAAGAATAATGGCGACACCAAGTGGCGATGAATTTATATTTAAATGTAATAAGTATTGGGTTTATATTTAATTACTTTTACTTACTACTTGTTATACTTTTACTCATTACTTATATTGTATTACTTTTATTATCCCCGCTTTATTTCCATACTGTAAAACTGCAAACTCAGTTAAACGATCGGATTGAATAAAGAGCTACGTTTATCATTATCACTATTATATGTTATACTTCATTATTATCATTATTATGATCATTTTTTGCTTTATTACAACCCTTCCGTCTGTTTTTCAACTGACGGCAACGGCTACGTTACTACGGTTACTACCAACTGACGGCTGGTGACGCGGCTGTGGTGACGCAACCAGGAAATGCTTCGAAGGCTAGACCGTCTCATTTAACAACGGTTGATGCGGACTTCGAAGGACCCTTCGAAGTACGCAGCCTTCGAAGGCCGCGAGGCTGCGTAC
The DNA here is from genome assembly GCA_030340625.1 of Merluccius polli. NCBI lineage: Eukaryota > Metazoa > Chordata > Actinopteri > Gadiformes > Merlucciidae > Merluccius > Merluccius polli. The sequence goes on along the minus strand of JAOPHQ010001990.1, from coordinate 353,557 downwards.
TTCGAAGCATGCATCCCGTGAATTGGGACACAGCTCTAGTACTGAAGTGAAATGAAATTTGAGCGGAAGTACGTAGGTGGGCGGAGCCAGGCTAGTGTTGTGCAGGATAGCCGGGAGCAGGCGGAGTCAACCTCTACAAAGATCGCCACGACTGTGAAAACAAACGGGTGACGTCACGGACACTGGTACGTCATTTAAAAAAAAAAAAATTAGCGTAGCCCCACCCGTTTTTTACATGTAGAAACGCCACTGAGCGTACGCAGATATAAGTAGTGTCATCAGATTGGCTTTACTGCAGTTGTTCCACCGTCCGCCATTTCCACTACTGGGGATAGCTACTGGGGATAGCTTATGGCGATAGCTACCGATAGCTACCGGGGGTTAACAAAAGCACTATCCGTCCTGATTTGGTTGCACGTGCAATGGTTGATGCGTTTTCTTTGTGCCGTAAATGGAGCCTTAATTTTTCCCGGGAGATCGTACTCGGTGGCAGACAGAGCTGCATAGTGAAAGGCTTATAGGGAAGCTAAGGGAAGCAATCTAAACACCGATGGTGTCATTATTCTGTAGCCATTACACTGTGCAATCAACATTTACTTCATATTGATAAGTTAAAGCAAAAAAAGTTTACAGGACCTTTCATTTTAAATACATTTTTTTCTCTACCAGTGCATGTCCCTGTACATTGATAATAATACTTTCTCAAGGTCATGAACAGGTGTGAGGGACTTCCAGAGCCTCCAAGGTGCATGACTATTCATCCAGGCCTTGGAATTGTATGTATCAACCCCTAAGCCCTCCAAAATGCCCTAAATATATTAGGGGTGACCCCAAATAGTCGACGATTCGATCGAAGGAGCCTGATTCGACTGCCAATCTCATAGTCGAATCGTCGGAAAAACACAGGATCATTCCATTCGGGCTATAGGCGGTGCTGAATGTCTGATTTTACATATAGTTTATTTCTCCCAATAAATCATGATATATAGCCTATTTTTGTATAAATATCAAGTGCAGAACACCCTGCCACCGCAGCGCCGCAGCGCGTCTATGACACAAGTGCCGCCCCTAGCACACATAGAAAGCGTCGCGTCAACGGCGGCACTTGACGGCACGCATGGCGACGCTGTGAAATAGGACAGTGGCGTGAAATGTCGCGGGCCGGCGCGCCGGCGCCAGTGTGGGGGTGTACATAGAAAATAATAGGGGCGGCTGTTTTGACGCTCGCCGTTCAGCGGACTTGGAAGTCCAAAACACACCGCCACCGAACGGCCTCGAAATTGTAATCGAAATTGTTTAATTGAGTGTTTCAACTCTTTAGTCTGGTGTGGAAAAAATGGAAGCCAATGTCGTAAATGAGAATATGGATCAATGTGCAAAAAAAAATATATATATATGATTCGACGATCAGTCGACTATAGGCAAGACGAATCAGATTCGACTATGTAAATTCTTAGTCGGGGACACCCCTAAAATATATATAGTGCAGATTATGGACCCCCACCCATTAGAGAGATGGCAGCGTACGTATTATATAATTCAATGTGTGACATTCTACATGAATTGATCCTTCAACTGGTTCAAAACTCTTCAATAAAAATGTTAGTATTTAAAAAAATGCAAATAATGCTTGTATAACATAACAACAGCTTATAAACTGACTTTTAATTAATCCATTGGTTTTAGAAATGGCTCATATGAAAGCTAAAACCCTCCCAAATTATGTTTAATATACTAAAATAAATTTGCTTCACTGAAGAAAGATTGATAATTTAATGAACACAGAAAGGTCAGATTTTGGCAAGACAAAGGTTTTGTCGCCTACAGAGAGTAATGTGAAAATTGAACAACTAATTTACTTCAAATACAAAAATACGTTGCATAACATCAGTGAATTAAGTAGTGATGCTGTGAGATCCATATTTAATATCTTGTATGACTTCCATGAGCTTGAAGGACTGCATCCATGCGGTTCGACAATGATTCATACAATTTATTGATGAAGTCATCAGGAATAGCAAAGAAAGCGGTCTTCCATGCTCCCTCTTTCATTCTACCCCAGACATGCTCAATGATGTTCATGACTGGTGACTGTGCTGGCCAGTCCTGGAGCACCTTGATCTTCTTTGCCTTGAGGAACTTTGATGTAGAGATGGAAGTATGCGATGGAGCATCATCCTGCTGCAAAATTTGACCCCTTTTATGGTTGGGAATGTAAGAGGTAGCTAATACTTCTTGTAGGGTCTGGCACTGCTCCATTGGCAGTGTGGGTGGGATAAACGGTTGTCTTTCAAGTTCCCTCTGCATGCAATAGGATAGTGCTACAACCAATCAGAGCAACGAAGAAGGTGACGTAGTCAGAGCGACGGAAATTAGTCCATAGGGAAGTGTTCCGTATGGTGGATTGTGGAAGAATAGTGAAATAAAATGTTAATTTCAAGTCTTGAAGAGTCGCGGCCAAAGCCGAGTCGAAAGACAGCTGTTCGCCAGCAGCAGCAGCCATCGTTTCCCTCTAACACGGAACCGTCGCAACTCTGTCGTCGTTAGGTAGCCCGGCTTCCGACTCCGCCCCTCACGATGTGATTGGCCTGACAGATTTTCTGTTTCCAGCACAGAAAACCGATGGAGAAGTGCTAGACCCCCTGGCTGCAAATTAAATTTGCTGCCGCTAGGGGCGTCTAGATTTCTAGGCTAATGGAAGGTTGAATATAGGATCATACGTGTTTGCTGAATCGACATGGTCTTCACACGCAGAGCTGAGAGAACCTGGTAAACACATTATTGATATTGGGCAATAACTGTAGACTGTGTTGAAATGACAGCTGTCACACAAATGTATATTTTTCTTACTGAAACATTATTTTTTTCAATTGTCAACAAGTCATTTCTGTCATACCTTATTTGTCTGGACCATAGAGGACCCTGTGAAATAAACAGCAGCAGATAAATGGATATTCCCTGTAGGGGTGCTGCCAATAATTGGTTGGTTGTTCCACTGCCTGGTGTACATGCAGGTCTGGTGGGTGCATCTCTGGTCTACAGACAGGAAAGTACCTCTTGTGTATGTTTTCACCACACAGGAGCTTGAACATACAGGGCAGATCTTGAACAAATCCAGCAGGCAGTCTTCATACACGATGTACTTTGGCATGTGGTGGAGTGATTTGACAGGTGGTCTATTGAAGGTAGAAAAAGACAAGATGTAACATTTCATGACATTCATGACATTTTCCTTAAAGGTAAACATGCAGTCACATAACACAGACAGCATATGCATGACTTGCTTCTCGGTTGTAGAGTCACCAACATCAGTCATGCTTTCAAGATATGTAGAAACATCTGGATCCATGTCCAACTGTGGTCGCTTGGAGGGTTTCAGCTTTCCGGGGTGTTGAAGTGAGGCGTGTCACAGCCCTGATGGAGTGTCCACACCAATGGTCAAAGTTGAGACCTTTGCTTGGCAGGCTGCACAAATTAGTTATGAATTTATTAAATGCACAAACATTATAACTAACATACCGATATTTAATCTATGTCTATTTTATTTTACTATTATGTAATTAGTAAAAACTATTTAAGTTATTATTGACATTGATGGCCTTGGACGAAATAGCCTTCATGAAGAAATACATATGCTTGTACACACAAACGTACTATGACACATAAAGAGTTAATGAGCAGGCAAATAGCAACAACATACAACAAATATTACAGAACACCATGGCTGTAATGCATTACCCATCACATCGTCTCCAAAACTAATTAGTGCCATAAATCAAAGCAAATCAAATTTCAAACAAAATGGCCTTATTTTCCATGGAATAAAACATTTAAATTGAACATGTGGAGAACTCATGTGTTGGCAGTGGGGATACACTGATTTATTGTACATCGGTAACGGCCGTTATTCGCGTTACGGTGTAACACTGCCAAATACGATGACGTTCACCGATGGCAGTGGCCGATGTTTATCTGTTTTGTAAGTTAAATTTTGTGCTGGCTACATTTTGTGTTGGTTATTTGGTTGGCCCGAACCCAAAACTGCCGACGGAATGTCGGGCTCAGGCATATGAAAATGTTGGGTTTGCTCTCACTGTCTCACACACCGTAAGTCACTAGTAAAGTGCACATCACACACAGCCTAGGTGTTAAAACGAAATAATAATAATTCATTAAACTTGTACAGTGCTTTGATATATACTCAAAGTCGTTTTACAGAGTATGAACACAAAATGGCGGATGTAAAGAAGAAGTTGGAAACGGGAATATAGTGTGTCCAAGAAAACGTCAGGAAATTCGGAGATATGGGACAACTTGGATTCAGTTGTCAAGTGACAACAAATGTTGCAAGTGTGACTGTGTGTGTGTTGACTCCTCGACTCAGGTCTAATGAATTAATATAACTATAGGCTATTCATTTTAGTTTGATCTTACATTTTGTTTTTTGTTTTTTTGCTAATGTGCACGATATTCTATGCACAATGTAGTTTACTTTAGCTTGTAATACTATATATATGCTATATATATACTATATATATATATATATCGGGCTTGGACAGAATTTTTTCGGGCTTGGGTCGGGTCTGATGTTGGGCCCAATAAAACCTCATAACAGCCGCTGGCTGACTCTGGCATGATGACGTAAGCGGGCAGGTGCCACACGCACATGTGATTTGTTTACAAATAAAAGTGAAAGAAAATGTGGTGTGGGGAGTATTTCAGTGTCTCGGAGAAAGATCAGCACTATGCAGTGTGTAAGACATGGTCCAGTGATATCTCAAAAGGAGCTACTACAATAAAGAATTTTAACAAATCTCATCAGCCATTTGAAAAGCAGACCTGGAGAAGTGTACAACGGTCACCTGAAAGCAGATGCAAAATGGAGAAATGAACTGGACACCAAGAAAGCACAGCACAAAACTAAGTACTAACTACAAAACTAAACTAAAAAGGCTTTTGAAACAGTTATTTTTCACAAAAAGAATCTGTCATGTGAAAGAAAGTTATATTAAAGGTTGTTTCATAAATGTATTTGTAGGATTTAATTTGTATTTATTAAAAGATAGTGTGATGAAGGGCTGAAAGACTTTAAAACAGTTTAGTTATTTTTTTATAATGAAGATTTCTTTGTTTCCTTGGCACAAACAACACTAACAACAAAAACAAAATAAAACAAAAAAACAAATCATCGGCATTGGCTATTGGCCAAATTGTTAATTTAAACATCGGTATCAGCCCAGAGTTTCACAATCTGTGCATCCCTAGTCGGCAGTTTATGAAATCTGAAAAGACAAAAGCATGAATAGCTTCATACCTTGGCTCCTTTTCTTCTCCAAGGTTCCTTTTGACAGCTGTGTGCTCACAGACTTGCTTTGCCGGGCTATATCGGTCTGGCATCCAGTCTCCTGGCTAGTGGTGCAAGGCTCAGACTCAAACTCATACTGGCACCCAACACTGACGCTCATTTTGGTGTGGGATCAATAGTAGTGGTGTGCGATACTGCATATTTTGGTATCGATCCGATACCAAGTAAATACGGGCCAGTATCGCCGATATCGATACCGATACCGATACTTTTCAATAAATAAGGTGGATGCGTCATTGAATTGCTAAATCTCAATTAATTTTCATGACCTTAAATGTTTTTTGTGATGTTTCCTTTTTTATTATTAAATAGTTCAAACCTAGGACAGAATGAGAACAAAATTTATAATTAAATAGAAAATGCTTTATTATCAAGTTTTTTGCTTTGCGTTACGTGACTCGCGTGGCGGCACAACATCTAAACACAAGAGGGGGAGGGGGAGCAAAGTGTGCCTGCTCTGTGCTGACACAGGAGCAGCGAGTCCAGTGACCTGGCTGTTTCCTCTTTGCCGAAACCGCAGCATTGCAAACAAGAGCGGAACTTAAAGTAAATAATCGATCCCAACAGGCTAGTATCGATCCGATACCGATACCGACTTGGTATCGATACTATCGATAATTTGGATCGATCCGCCCGCCACTAATCAATAGTGCTGTTGTACTGAATATATGTGCGGGTGGAAGATAATTATTAAATAAGGCTAACTTCATTAGCCAAATTAAGTTTGAGAATGTTGTCTATGCACAACCTGCTAATAATAAACATTATCATAGCTAACACAAACTACCTGCAAAATTTCAGCTGAGATATGTTATTTTAGGTGTCTGTTATTTTTTATTTAGGGTAACACTTATTACCTGGCCAAATTAATTATGGGTCAATTGAAGACAATTGACCCATATCACTATAGCACTATATATAATATTATAATGTTAGCTAGTAACTTATAGCTTACTTTATCTATGGTTAGCAACCTACATTATCAATCTCCATGTTCGGGACATCAGGGATCCATAGCTTTCTGGGTGAAATTATTGAACTGGTCTTGGGGGAAATTAGCTTGTATGTTGGAGTTTTTGTGGACAACCACCACAGCTCTCCAAAAACGCAGTCCACTGTTTCTCCGGAGGTTAGGGTTAGGGTTAGGAAAATAAAATAGAAAATTAAGATAAAAAGAGCGGGGAACAGACAAACAGACAGATAGATAAAATATAGCCGATATATAGTTAGCTAGTTTATTGAAAAAGGGTTAGTTGGCTCAGACTCAAAGAGGCAGATTGAGCGGCTGTTTGGGTGGGACAACTGACGTGGATTTGTTTATGATTGGTTCGCGGACCACGCACAATTTAAACCCAATATCCCCTAATAAACCCCTAATTTCGAATACTTTTTAGATATACAGTATATCTATATTTAGTGTGAATGCTCGAGCATTCACACTCTAGATATCGAAATCTTTATTATTTTTATTTTTATTCTTCTTCCGAACGTTTTTTGGCATTCTTCTCCTTCTTCATACTTTCAGCTACAGAAACCATTCAAATATCAAAATGTTCAGATTTGTTACGACATTATGGCATCATTATCTATTCAGATGTTTCATATTCATTCAACTTTTCAAATTATTCTACTTTTTCTACCTTTATTTTTCCAATATAAAAAAAGAAGAAGAAGAATAAGAGGCCCAGCCTCTTATTCTTCCAATGCTTTACGTCGTAACTAATTCAAATTTCAACCGTTTCCCATCGTTCAAACAATTAAACAAATCTAGAGATTTGTATCTATCTAGCCGTGTTCACGAAATTTCGATACCTGTTATACTTTTTTCTGTATCGCCGTTTTAGTTTCAAATCGTCATATTCTACCATTCGTCCCATTGTAACCGGCGGACCTTCCACTGTTTAAGACGTCGTAACTAATTCATTCACTTTTCAACCGTTAACCTTCATTCAAAAAATGTCACTAATCTACAGATTTGTATATTCAATAATAACGATATCCAAACGAAATTTCGATAGCATTTATATTTATTCAGAATCACAGTTTACGTTTCGGGTTCTCTTCAGTTGATCTCACAGTTACACATCGATTACACATTGATCTCTGACGCTGTGTTCCCACCAAACGCGATGACGCTTCATCGCGCGTCGAGATTACATGTAAAGTCAATGCAAACACGCGATTAGACGCGTCATCGCGCCGGGCGATGCGATGGACGCGATAGCGCGGCGCGATGGACGCGTTGGCCGCGAAAAATCGCTTCCATCGCGTCGCCCGGCGCGATGACGCTTCATCGCTCGAGTTGAAATAATTGAACTTTTGCGGCGAATTCGCGTGAAGACGCGCCGCGACAGCCAATCAGCTTTGAGATCGTCACCGACGTGCTGACGTGCTGACGTACGGACGTACACAGTGTTGCACAATGATACATGTTTTATATGATATATTATATGATATTATATTATATATTGACCATAATCAAAGTTGGGGGGCACACACACACACACACACACACACAGATCTTTTTTACTTCTTTTTTTTTAGCGATTGTTTTCCACTGGAACAACGAGGTTATGGCCGGCTATGAAGCACCAGTTCTGGGCAGAGCAGGTGGTTATCTCAGCCATGGTCGACGAGAGAATGAAATGGCGGAAGAAATGTTGTTGTTTGGGCGGGCTCGTCGCCCGATGCGATGCCGCGATGCCGCGATGAGGCGTTTTTTGGCATATTGGACCAGCGTCAAAACTGGAGCGTCTAGCGCGACGCGATTTCATTTTACGCGCGACTAAATCGCGTTCATCGCGTTTGGTGGGAACACAGCGTGACAGTTACACATCGTAGGCCTAACTAAATCAATTCTCAATCGTTTACCTTTGTTCAAAAAATGTCACAAATCTACAGACTTGTATATCCCATAATATCCAAACGAAATTTCGATAGCATTTATATTTATTAAGAGTTTCACAGTTTAACTGATTCCTTTTCAGTTGACTTCACGTTGACGCTCGAGCGAGGGGACGTTCAGCAGTGTTGCCAGATTGGGCTGCTTTTTGAGGATCAGACAGTGTTGCCAGTTTGGGCTACCTTTTGAGGACTTTCAGACAGTGTTGCCAGATAGGGCTACTTTTTGAGGACGTTCAATTCATTTTATATTTCTGCTTTGCGCTTATCATTCAGCTTCCAGCATTCACACGCGTTTTCTGCAGGAAATGCATTTTTTAGTTTGCATATAAGACCGTAAATTACATAGTTAGAAGGCTTCTGTGGATTTGGGTTTCCAGGGCCTTTAAAAGGGGGGTTGTTTTTTAGACAGAGTGGCACTGATATCCGGGTAAACTCTCAACTCTGAGCCATGGTAATCCAGTTTGTGTTATCTGGCCCATCTTAAAACTTTCTCTTTCTCCTGGAAACTGAGGAATTTGACAATAAAAGCCCTTGGTTTCACCGGAGCAACTGATGGTCTGGGACTGAGGAGATTTTGTTGAATCTCCAGAGGGTTGTTGAAAACACCGGGACCTGTCACCGCCATTAGGTCATTGGTCATTCTGGTGACTGGGTCAGCGCTGCTCCCGCTGTCGGATCACGTGTTGTCGGCGGCCATGCTAGCTAGCTTTGCCGAGATGCTTGCAGCTCAAGTTGTTGTGGTCGGCTGTTTCTGCTTTGAGTTGCTCATTACGCCGCAGCACTCTATATATAAAAGTGCAAAAATGTGAATTGGTCGAAAGAGTGCTGATAGTTTGTTAGATTTGGAAAGTATATGGAAAGCCACATCCTCCTCACTAGCGGTTACATTACTTGCGGCAGCTGCCATCGTTAAGTAAACCAAATCACGCCCCATAAGCTAGCTAGCTAGTTTATTAGCTTGTGATTCGTGTCCCTCACAGCGAGCGGAACTTGTCATAAAGTTAGCGATAACAAAGCCCACCCATTTAGAAGGAAGATATTATTGGTCATTTGAAATTAGTCTTTCATTGAATTACTATTACTCGACCCTGAAATTACAGCGGGACCACCAATCACAGAGCTGCATAGCATTTTCTTTACAAAAACTGATAGGCTGACAAAGGGGCTTCTTTCATTTAACCCTTCACATTCTAACACAAATTGAATAGGCAGGTTTGAAGGGTTTATTTCCTCAGAAACATTTTTGTTTAGATGTTAATTGTCAAATGATAAAATTAGAATATGTGGATATTAGATAGGAGGGCCCTGACGGTTCTATATATATATATATATATATATATATATATATTAGTGTTGGGCATAGATTAATTTATTTAATCTAGATTAATCTAACTGTAATCTTGGAATTAATCTAGATTAATCTAGATTAAAATGGCTCATTTGAATTCTGTCGAAGGCGTTCATAATATGCGTGTGCTACTTAAATAATGACTAAAAATAAGTCTGCGCGATTGTTGACGGGGGGCGGGGGGGAGGTGCGCGATTGTTGACCGGAGGGGGACACCGTGAAATGACACCGCGAATACGGACGTTTATCATCTTTTTTTAAATATATATTTTTTAAGAGGCCCCTGATTGGCCGAGGCCCCGGGCTGAAGCCCAGGTAAGCCCGTGCATTAAGGCGCCACTGCCCAGACCTACGACCGACGGGGGGGGGGGGGGCAGCCCGTTCTCATCCCAACTCGTAATAGACCCTTTTCACGTGACGTCAGAAAACTTCCGCTTTGAAGCGTTGCTGGGTATCACTTCATCCGCTTCAACAAAAGACACGGTGAGAGGGTGAGAGTCTAACACGAAATACGAGTGATACGGTTACAGTGCTTGAGGTAAGATTGAGACGTGAGTATTTCACGTCTTATCTTCATTTTCCTTGTTATCGTTAGCGATCATTGCCGTCACGTAGCTGCCTTGATTTGAGAGTAAAGTCAGTAATATAATGCACGAGCAGCAACTTCAGCTAGCTAACGTTATAGCAGGGGGTCTCCAACATTTCCCCTCCTAAAGTTAGGACTACTTCGACTTGTAGCCTACAGACTGTCCTCCTAACGTCAGGACTACTTTGACTTGTAGCCTACAGACTGTCCACCTACCAGACATCTGATGTTGTATATTTCTTCTCTCCCTGTTGTCCTTGTGTCCATCTCTCAACAGCATAGCCTTCTGTCATCACTATGGCCCCCTCCTATTGCAGTGTGCCAGGCTGCTCATCCAACAGGAAGAATATGCCCTATCTTAGCTTTCACGATTTCCCAGCCGACTTAGAGCTTCGTACCTCTTGGGTGAGGGCAATGCGACGTGATGAGGGGCCACAGTTTAAGATCCTTCGTGGGAGTACCTTCATCTGTAGTCTCCATTTCACAGAGGAGGATATGCACGTTTCTGCCAGTGGGCGGAAGAAACTAAAGAAAGGGGCAGTGCCATCCAGATTCATTTGGAATGACTTTTGCAAAGGTAAGAGGACGGTGTTAAAATGTATGTATTAATGAATGTATTTTTCTCTAAAATCATAGGCATCTCCCTTTGATCAGCTTGCTGCCTGGTCCTTTAGTACTTTTCCTGAATTACGAACTATATACACAAATACATACATTTTTAGTATTGCATTGCATCGTATAGTATTGCATTGTTCCCATATTGAACAGGATATTGCACATTGTTCCCACTGTATAGTATTGCACATTCATAGTATTGCACATTGTTCCCATATTGCACATTCATAGTATTGCACATTGTTCCCACATTTATGATATTACACATTGTCCTCATGAAAATCAACATATCTGTTTTTATAGGAAATGGGTCACAACCTCGGGAATCACCATATCAGCGGGCAAGAAAACGCCTTGCTGAGTTGCCTGTCCCGGAGAGCAGCGAGAATGTAGAACCAGATGCAGTGCTGGATGATCATGACTACACCAGTCATCCCTCTCCTGGTTAGTATTTTAAAAATGAATCCTTCTCTCACAGAAAATCATATAAATCATATGTATTTCATATAGTTATTATCCTCATGCTATCAACCTAATAGAGTCAAGTAATATCTGACACAAGGTATGGCAATAGAGACCAGGGAAGCCTAGATGGCCTGCAGTCTTTCATTTGAAACTGGTTAAAGACTAGACTCAATTGCCCTTGGCGGCTTAGATTTATCAATTTAATAATAATCTGACACAAGGTATGGCGATGGAGACATTACCATGCAAGCCTAAATAGTGTGTTTGTTTTTTCATAACAGTTAAGAATTTCTGTTAAGCTCTTTGATAGCATCCAGTTATAGGCCAAAGTAAAAACGGTAAGTGGTATCAAATAAGATGTATGCTTTTTTTCTCCTTTAAAGGTAAATTGGACAGAGCCACATGGACGATTCAGCAGTTGGAGGTGCAAGTCATCACGCTTCAACATGAAATCCAGCAGCTGACTCTTAAGAATCGGCAGCCACTGATTTTCAAGTTTTGTGTCACTGATGAGGACTACCGTTACTACACAAGATTCAGCTCCAAGGAGGTCTTCACTGTGTTTTGGGAGTCCGTTTACCCCTCTGCATCAAGGCTTGTCTATTGGTCCAACGCACAACGAGCAGCTGAAGTGATGCCTAGCCCACAGCGCAAGCTTGAACTGATTGATGAACTGTTCATGTTTCTTTGTCGCATTGCAGCTGGGCTTCAGGAGAGGACCTTGTCATCTCTCTTTGAGGTCAGTGTGTCGACTGTTAGTCGCGTCATTCTAACGTGGACAAGCTACTTGTACCAGGTTCTGTGCTCACTACCATCATGGATGACAAGAGAGCAAGTACAGGCTACAATGCCCGACAAGTTCAGGCTCTATTGTCCTCAGCTGAGAGTCATCATAGACTGTACCGAGATCCGCTGTGAAACCGCATCCTCCCTCTCATTACAGTCCGAGACCTTTTCCACCTACAAAAATCACACAACCTTTAAAGGGACACTAAGTAATTTCTACTCCCATCTAGTGGTCAAGTTGTATTTTGCATTCAAACGAATTTATGCTCGCGTTTTCAAATGTTCGTTGCAACCTGTTGGAACTACGGCAAGCGGTATTAGTCAAGATTCAAGAACCATTGACATGTCTTCGAACACTTCCAGTTTGGTTTCGGATGATGAGGTACGTTATTTCAAACAAACTTCAAACTGCATTTAATCATTAGTGTGAGCATGTATGAGTAATTACTCCTACAGCAAGATAGTGAAATATGTTCTCATGTTTACATCGTTTTTTATTGGTAACATTACTGTCGCAGTATAGCGTCAGGTAATCAACGTGACAGTGACACAAGACGAACACTTTTTATTATTATTATTATTAGGCTAGAGTTTATATCACCTAGTTCATAACGCATGAAGTATGGTAAGGTAAATAGAAATCACCCCCGAGATAAAATATAAAAATAATATTACTACTTCATGGCATGCGTAAGACCGTCATTTACCACCGTTGTCTAGTTCTCCAAAGAAAATTACTGATGGGGGGGGGGGGGGGTAGTAGGCATGCAATCACACTTATTCTATCAAACATTGCTAGACTACGCTGCTACCCACCAACGACGCCGTTTAGGTTTATAACGTTACGTGTTCTACTGTTGTGCCGCCTATGTAATGAATTAAACAACCAAGCAATGATAAATGCTTGTAATTTAGACAGTGACGTTGACTTACCTGTCGAGGAGAAAGCAGGCAACCTCTGCATCCCTTTGAAAATCGTTCTCCTTCATTAGCTCTTTCCACCTGGAAAAAGCGACCCCGATGTTTACCCTCCTTTTCTGAATTCGCCGGTCACGTTGCCTTTTAAAATCTCTTATTCGCTTTTTTGCCGGCGAGGGTTTGTGTGGCATGGCATAAGTATGATCTTGCATTATGAAGACAAGTGCAGTGTAGGTTTTCTAAATTGCCGGGGAAGCGCGTCTCGCTACGCTCCTTCTCTGTTCCACAGTCAGCTGGCTCTGAGTGAGAACGCGTTTCGCATTACCTGTACCACGTGCTTTTTGTCCCTCTCGGGAGTCCATAGACCGGAAAGACATGGCGGCCTCCATAGAGCTTGCCCGCACTATGTATATTCTGATAAGTGATTCTTCGCTCAGGAGGATAAGTGAGATTGTTGACATTGATCATTGTACACCAATGGGGACTTATTTATGAATGAAGACGTTGATTTGAGGTAATAAATTACTAGAAAAACTACTTAGTGTCCCTTTAAATGTCTGATTGGAGTTGCTCCATGCGGTGTTGTCACATTCGTGTCAACACTCTACACAGGTTCTGTTTCAGATATCGACATCACAAGGAGATCAAAGCTTCTACAGCTACTACAGCCGGGGGATGAAGTGATGGCTGACAAGGGGTTCGTGATCGAGAGGATGCTGTCTGAGGTGGGGGCAAAACTAATCATCCCTCCATTTAAAAAATCCACCCAATTTACAAAAGAAGACACTGAGAAGACCCAGGCTATTGCGCGTTTAAGGATCCTAGTGGAGAGGGCGATTCGCAGGGTAAAGGAGTACCATATTTGGGATGGGCTTGTCCCACTCTCCATGGTAGGTTCAGTCAATCAGCTGTGGGCCATCTGTTGCCTGATGTCAAATTACCAGGGACCTCTTGATGTCAAAGGGGACAAACCAGTCTAAGGCACTCTGCTAGATCTTACTGGGTGTGTACTGTAAATAGTGGCATGTAATTGTTAAAATAAAGTGCTTTTCTGAACATTAAATGCTGTTGTTATATGGCTTTATCTCCCTTGAGGTGAGTTGAGGGTGACTTTGGTGTTAAAAAACAAAGAATGCATTATTAAATGGGTATGCTAATTACTTTAATTTCTAAATATTTGAAAGTATTTGAACCTAATGGTGGAGGAGGACTGTATCAGCTTCATACGTGATTCACATGTACATAAAACTATTCACTAGATGTACTACACTGCACTCTCAATCAGAATTTCTCAATCAGATTTTATTGTCCAAGTGTACTTGCATATACAGGGAAGTACTATAGACGTGTACCATACAAAACAATAGACAACATACCTTATGCACTTATCAACATTATATACAACAAGGATCTGAAATCAAATCATGTTTTAAACTTTACTACTTAAGAAGACATCCATGTAGATGTTAAAATAGTAATAATAACGAATTTTTGGAAGCCGGAGAAGAGACTGTGTATACTCCATGTTCGTTTGTTTCTTCTTCTTCTTATTCATTGATTTCTTATGGCGGGTATGGGCGAGTTACGCGTCAACGGCGCATACCGCCACCTACTGGTACAAAGGAGATTGACGCCGGATGAAGTGATCCACAGCAACGCTTCAAAGCGGATGTTACCTGACGTCAGCGTGAAAAGGGCCTATATACCGACGATTTGTCACGCCCCTAGACGTCTAACATTGACGCAAAAGGTACCCTCCCGCATCTGTGTGAAACGATCTGGGTTCTCATAAACCTGTTCGCGGTGGTAAGAGACAAGCAGAGTCTACAGCGTCCATTCACTCCAATGGATATCTCATTTAGTTATTCAGTAAATCAGAAAATACTGCCATTAGCCTTTAAAAAATCAATTTTCGCCATGATTTTAGGAATAAAATATCATATAAATCAGGCTAAGAATAATATATTAACAAACCCCTCTGTAAAAACCTTCTAAATATGGTTAGGTATAACACTGAAAAGTTTGGTGTATGTAGACGCTTCTGAGGTGGAGATTTTTTTCTCAGAGTGAGAGAGGAAACTCATCCATGGTTGCTAGCATCTCTCACTTGCATGTCTCTTAAGGGCCGTCCAGTCCCAGAATGATAACTATAACGCTAACTATATAAAATATCGTTTTTGTTAATATGAATGACTATGTTCAAACATGATAACGACATGAAGAATGATATCTTTGGGGATCACTGTCAGAGCGATTTTGATAATGATAAAAAGCTAACAACCAATCAGAACCCATCACATTTTAGCCATCCCATTCATTAACACAAGGAGAGACTTTGCTTATTGTTGGTCAGTGTGTATGCTTTAATCATTATGATTATAGTTATCATAATAGTTATCGTTCCTGGTGTGAACCGCCCTTTAGCCTACACTGCCCTCTTTTAGCAGATTTCTACAGTGTCTGTACTAGGTTACTGTTCTAGTTTGTATAAATATATTCATTTTTATTCTTTATCGCAGTAGTAGTCTATGCTCAGAGCCTAAACTCATCATTCAAAAAGAGAATTAATTTACAACTATTGATCCATAGACATACATTAAAATACTAGGGCCTAATATTACAGATTAGTCTTTAGCAACTAATTAAAAACATTTTGTTAAAAAACATAATTTCTTTTTTTTTTAAATAAACAAATCAGTTCTGTTTATTAGTCCCAGTTCTGGGTTTTTTTCTCTTAGTCTTGGTTTTCGATTCTACTTGACAGAAATATTTCAATTCCCATCCCTAGTTGATGCAGTAGCCTATTTACTTGGATATTAAAGTGAGAGTTTTCAGTTTGGTTCAGAGTTCACGGCCATGGAGCCTGAAATGGAGGAATGCTACTTCAATTGGAAATTCAACTGCCATTTGAAGAAAGAAATGCTGATTCGTACAGGACCTGTTCGAATTACTACCATTATCCAGTGTAGCAAGATCTACAATGACGAAAAACATTTCTACCTTCAAGAAGCGTTAGAAAAGAACAAAGAATTAACTCTGAAATGCCACAAAAGCTGTGTTTCAGCTTACACTTCTAAAACACACACTGATCGTTTCAAGCGCCACAGTGTCAGGGAAAGTGATGCTATCCCTCAGAAAATCACAAGGCGTTCATTGCCAGGTGGACCTGCTGAAATGTTCAGTTTTCGGAAACACTGTGTTTTCTGTGGGGAGCAATGCTATCTGGAGAGGGACAAGAAGAACCCTTCCAGGTGGAGGGCTGCATACCTCTTCCGCGAGATTGACACAAAGCAATGTATTTTAGAAATCTGTGCTAAGCGAAACGATGATGTGGCAAAACATGTTCAGTGTCGTGTTGAGGGGGCACTTAGTGATCTGCATGCAGCAGATGCTCGATACCATCTTGACTGCAGACAAAGGTTTACCTCTTTCAAATCACTAGCAGGGGAGGCTGCTACTAGTAGTCAGGATACAAAGAATGCTGATGAAGATAGCCCCTTTGAGTTAATTGTTCAAATGTTGAAATGTGACCAGTCACGAATATGGAATTCTGTAGAACTGTTTGCAACTTACTCAGAGCTTGA
Source organism: Merluccius polli (assembly GCA_030340625.1). NCBI lineage: Eukaryota > Metazoa > Chordata > Actinopteri > Gadiformes > Merlucciidae > Merluccius > Merluccius polli. Next base: position 336,986 of record JAOPHQ010001990.1, on the reverse strand, counting down.
AGGCGTGAAGCTTTCTCGCAGGACCATTGTAGGGAAACTCCAGGAGACATTCGGTGATGATCTCCTGGTACTGTCCTCACCTGGTATCGCTAACATAATTGCATTTCGTAGCTATCTCTCGCAGACTCTCAAATTTGTAAATGATGAAGAGGATGAAGCTGAGAGTCTTCTTACAAAGACCAGTAAACAAATCCTTCAAGATCTGAAACACATTGATATTGATAATGAACACTATAACATCAGTATAAATAAGGATAGTATCAAAGAGACAGTTAGCGAATTTCTGTTAATGTTGTTAGCAAAGGTTTCCCCAAAGCTCGATAATACCCTCCCTGCATTACTCATAGGTTCAATTGTCACTAGTATTGTCAAGTCTCGGGCAACTAGTTTGCAAATAGACTTAGCAGGAAAGATGCTAGAGTCAAAGAAGCTTATGAGAAGTATGTATTCCTATGGTGTCTGTTGTTCATACACTGAGTACCGGCGGTTCAAGAAATCTGCCGCTGAAGCAGCAGTTGCAGATTTAAAGTTTTCCGGCATATCCAATGCTGATGATGGTCTAGTTCAGGCTATTGTCGATAATTTTGATGCTGACATTTTCTCCCAGGCTTGTAGGCAATCTACACACTCACTAGCCATTCTTCTTACACAGCACTCCCAGAATGCTGAGGAGGGGGAAGGGGAAGCGAATCCAAAAATCAAAAGAATCCCAAAAGATTCCTCAGAGATTCCATATAACCTGGACATCTACAGATACCAGGGGTGCAAACAGCCACCAATGCCACAAGATGTTGCTATTAAGGCTGTCCCCTCCCTGAAGTCACTTGCTCACCAAGCTATTGTAGTTAGGAGAGCTTCAGAGGCTGACTTAGTGTTTCTACATGATGTTCTTACAAAGGACAATTGTCCAGAATTTCATGGATACAACACAAAACAAAGCAGGGAGCAGGGCCATCTCCCACAGGCTTATACAAAAGCACTTTACTTACCTCTGATCGATATGAAGCCATCTGATCCAGATACAATGATGACAGCCATGGTCAGGGTACACAAACTTACATTTGCAACTGGCCAAAAGTTCTGCATTTTGACTTGTGATCAACAGCTCTACCGGGTTGCAGTTCAGGTGTTATGGACACATCCAGATCGTTTCAAAGAAATGTACTTGCGTCTTGGGGGTATGCATGCACTGATGAGTTTTGTTGGTTCTATTGGCACTCTGATGGCTGCAAGTGGGTTATCTGATGTTCTGGCAGAAGTGTTTGGTGGGGTTCCCAAAATGTTAAGTGGAAAGAAGTTTCCTCAGAATGTACGTGCCCTACGGATTATGGCAGAGGAGGTGCTCCGGTGCACAGTCATTGATGGCCAATTTCTGAAAATGGATGACCTGATGGGTGCCTTGGATCAGATTGCAAGCCAGAGCAAGACTGTCAAACTGTGGGTTGAGGTCTTGGTGAAGCCAGTGTTGTTAATGATGTCTTACATCAGAGCCGAACGTGAGGGTGACTGGGTTCTCCATCTGGCCACATTCCGAAAGATGCTGCCTTACTACTTTGCAGCCGGCCATGTCAACTATGCTAGATACGGGCTCTTGTATCTTCGTTCTATGGAGAAGCTTCCTCCATATGTCCAAAGCCTTTTTTTACAGGGCCAACATGTGACACGTCACATTAGGGGAATATGGAATGGCTTGTGGAGTGACCAGTTCATAGAATCAACTTTCATGAGATACGGACACAGTACAGGAGGAATCATCGGAATAACCCTGAAGTCAGAGGCCTTGAAGATCTGGGCATTGAGCCGTCATATCTCCTGTAAGATTGAATTTGATATGAGGAAGATGGAAGAGGAGGAGAAGAATACCTCCAAAGTTCAACTTTATCATAAGGAGGAGAGCAATGCCAGGATTGAAGCAGATGCGAAGGATAGGGCTGGACTTCGCCAGAAATTGAACACCTGTCTAAATCCATTAGACCCTAAAGCACATCCATTTGGAGGCATTGTTAATATCGCCAGTGGGAAGATATCTCCATCATCTGTCAACGTAGACAATGCTGTAAAAATCGGAGAGGTTGCTCTTCAAGAATTTGAGAAGACCTGGCCAGAGGGATTTTATCGCTCCATACCAAAGAAAGTTGAGACTATGGCAGCAACATGAAAATCTGTCCAAGTTGGTGACTCCAAAGTGTACAATCTGTATGCTATCTACACAAGGGTAATAGCACTGTTATCTAGTGAACGTGATGTTGATGTTAAGAATGTCCTCTCATATGAACTTGCACCTGTCCCAACCTCAATGTTTACAAAGGATGGAATGAGGATTTGTAAAGCCAAGTCCACACTCAAAAAATTGCTCCAGGTTGAAATATCAAGAAGGAATGCCTGTGGGGCAGATGTCACTGTCATAGATGGATCAGCCCTTCTTTGGACCATTCATTGGCCAGCAGATGGCACAGTGGCAGATTTCATTGCTAATGTCAAGAAGCGTCTGACTTCCTACCTTAAAGACAGTGATGTCTACCTCATTTTTGACAGATATTATGAGTACAGCATAAAGTCTGTCACTAGGGATGGCCGAGAGACAGGGGTTAGCAGGAAATATCAGTTGCATCAAACAACAAAGCTTCCGCCCCAGAAGGTTGTATTGTCATCTGTTGACAATAAGAAACAGCTCATCCAATTAGTGTACGAGGAACTGACCCGGGACAGATTTTTCCATTATCGGAGCATGGAGAAACACAAGTTGGTGGTTACAGGAGAGGATCCTTTTCCGACTGAAATCCAGAAAGAAGAGAAAAGGAGCAGATTTGATTTGGAGACACACCAAGAAGAGGCTGACATAATCATAGTCCACCAAGTCTTGAGCTGTGCTGAAGAAGCTCGACAAATCTCTGTGGTTTCTGATGACACTGACGTGTTCGTCCTGCTTCTACACCATTACCAACAGGCAGGATTGGAAGTGCCACTATTCATGGAATCACCTAGTAAAGAAAGGGCAATAGTAGATATCAAGTCAACAGTGGCTATGCACGAGAAAATTGTAGAAAACCTTTTACCAGCCCATGCAATATCCGGATGTGACACTGTAGCGTGTTATTTTGGCATTGGAAAAGGCTCAGTCATCAAAACCCTGAAAGCTGGGTATAAATTATCAGCTATTGGAAATGTAGACGTGCCATTCCAACAAGTCATTGATGAAGCCACTGATTTCATATCGGCTTGTTATGGCATAAAGAACAGCAAGAACATGTCACACACAAGGTTGGTTGTATGGGGGGCAAAGAATGGAAAAGGTCATACATCTTCAGCGAATTTGGCTGCTCTTCCACCGACTACAGAAGCATTTATTGAAAATGTGAAGAGGGCCCACTTTCAAGCAGTCTTGTGGCGAACACTCAATGTAAATCCTCCTCCAAGACTGAACCCTGAAGAATATGGATGGAAAAAAGACATAAGCAATAAGTTACTGAGCCCAACGAGTCTACCAGAAAATGTCAAACTTGCACCAGACTATATTTTGGAGATGATCAGATGTGGCTGTAAGAGTGAAACCCCTTGTAGCTCTAACAGATGCAGTTGCCAGATTAATGGTGTGCCTTGCACAATGTTCTGTGCATGTTTTAGGGTAGGATGTTAAAGAACGAGTGAGCCAGAATTGGACAATTATCAGAACTATATCTGAAATACATGAATTAATTAACAATTAACATTAATTGACATAGAAAAGGGTTACATTGGGGGCGCTGTGGTGCAACAGGTTACAGCGCTCGTGCCATGAACGGGTCCGAGTGGCCACGGGGACCCAGGTTCGAGTCCGACCTGCGGTCATTTCCCGATCCCACCCCATCTCTCTCTCCCACTTGCTTCCTGTCACTCTCTTCACTTTCCTATGAATAAAGACAAAAAAGCCCCAAAAAATACTTTAAAAAAGAAAGAAAAAAAAGAAAAGGGTTACATTTTCCAAATTGTAAAGTACTGTCTGATTAACTATCACACAGAAAACTGTATTTTAGTACATTTTATTTTAGTTGATTTGCTTTTGATATGAGTACTCAGCTTGAAATTAGAGATATTTTCTAATTTTTTTTGTGATTTTGATTCTCACTCTGAGAACAAAATCTCCACTTCAGAAGCATCTATATACACCAAACTTTTCAGTGTTATACCTAACCATATTTAGAAAGTTTTTATTGAGAAGTTTATTAATATATTATTCGTAGCTTGATATATAAGACATTTCATTCCTAAAAACATGGCGAATTTCTTTTTTTTTTAAAGGCTATTGACACTATTTTCTGATTTACTTAATAACTAAATGATATATACATAATTCCCTGTGTAAAATATTTTCCATCTAATATGTTAACAAAATGAAAAAGAAAATGAAACTGGCTTTATCCAATGTTCAGATTTGACTTTTTAAAGTTTATGCAAATCAGCGCATATTTAATTACATCATGCCTAATTTGCATATCCACACATTAAATTACAGGAAACTTGTAATACATTTATTTTTCATATTGATCTAAGTAATCAACTGGTGAAGTTTCATAGTGATATCTACTTGTTAATTTTTTTACCCTATTCACCTGTAGTATCTTGCCTTATATTCAGGACATTGAACAAGAAAGGCTGAATATTGAGAATTGCTCAAGGGATATCACCGGGCACCCTCTCTAATCTTAAAGAGGTACCCCTTGGCAACAAGAAACAGTAAAAAAAAAAAAACTTTAACCGACAAAACCAGGTTCACCTAAATTATGGCATTTGGCTGCCGGACTATTCCTATGTGAAGCTGTCTTACTATCTGGCTGTTTCTGTGTGTGTGTGTGTGTGTGTGTGTGTGTGTGTGTAATTATGTTTGTGCATTGGATGTATTGTAACTAAATTGTAAATGTATTGTCACCAAATTGAAATCTGTTCACAAAAACCCCATTGATGAGCCCATTCGGTATGAAAGGCTTATATAAGTACAGAGTTTAATATTCACTAAGTTAGCCAGTTGACAGTCCAGATGCATTCTTTCAAACCAGAGCAAAGGGAAAACAAACCAGGGTGGATTTAAAGTGCTAACCTTCATGGCCCGACTGTGTCCTATGGAAACTTGGTTGTTTGCTCTGAATAGGAATATGACAATATGGCCAGTGCACACACTTGTTTATCTACTGCCAATTTATCTTCCTCTGTCGACCAAAACATGTCTTTATCAACATAAATTTGAATTTGTGATCTAAATGCAAATGAAGCATCTCCCAACAGCTGATCGCCTCCCCCCCACCACCACCACCAACACCGCACCTTGAATATTCCTTTCCTGTGATCACCTGTGCATGCAGGGGATGCTGTGATACCTGCACTTGTCTCACCCTAGTCTTCCTCCAACACACCAGTGTATGATGGAGGGACACCAGCTGCACAACCATAACCTCTACCTGACAAAAGAACAAGTCTGTCTACACAACATGGATGACGTATAGTCGGCATTACAAAAAACAAAAAGGCAGTTACAACTTCTTCTCAAGTATCTTATTTGCTTAAGGGCGGATGACATCCGGTGACATTGGACATGGCAAGTTGCTACAGCCAGAGCAGGTGATAGATGCTGTCATGACAAAGCTCTCTCTTGAGTGTATGTTGACGGTTTATCCTGGGTGCCATGATTGCTCTGCACCACAGGTGTGCAGCCCCACCCAGCCCCAGAGGCTAACCAGTCTGACTCTGGCCAGGTGAGGCTGTAAACCAGCTAGCAACAACACACTGCGCAGTAGAACAATATCACTGATCAAGGGAAGCCTGACACGACAGCCAGTGACAAATTGCAAAACGATCAGAAAAACCCTGGAATGAATAGGGAATCGATGTTAGAGATTTTATAACAATGTCAAAGTGTTTTAGCCTGTATTATTCCTTTCAGTCTGGTTGCTTGGCGAGACAAGCATTCTCCCAAATACAGGCAGTCAGAAAGACTAGTGTTGAGTGTTAGTATTTACTTTTTTCTTAACAGCCCCAATCCTTTAAAGGGGTAGTTTGGAATTTTAGACATAGGACCTCATTTTCAAGTCAGCCAGTCTGTTATTTATCATTGGAGACGTTTTCAACAAATTTCATGCAGTCCTTCTAGTTGCACAGTTCGCTGGTGCTAAGCTAGCGCAAGTCAACAGTAACGACTAGCCTGCCACTAAAAACAGTCTTACCTATGGGGGTATTATTGAGACAATATTATTTGTGTGTGCGTATCTCAATCTGTGTGTGTGTAATAAGATTTGTGTGTATTCACATTTGTGTGTATTCACATTTGTGTGTGCGTAATAAGATGTGTCTGTCTGTATTCACATGTGTGTGTGTGTGTGTAAAGAAATCTGTGTGTCTGTATTCACATTTGTGTGTGTGTAAAGAAATCTGTGTGTCTGTATTCACATTTGTGTGTGCGTAATAAGATTTGTGTGTCTGTATTCACATTTGTGTGTGTGTAAGAAAATGCGTACTGAGATCTGTAAATGTCTGTCATCAGTTATAACTCAGGCGGGAGCTCTGATTGGCCGTCTTTTTACACGTGGATTTTGGCACACTTCTGCCGTGCAGATCTGCAAATTTGCGATCCGTGTGTAGAAACGATTTGTCTGTAACTTCACGCAATACAGTCTACACACCACTAGTCGGCGCGCAGCACCCGGTGAAGTTAAGCGTGTCATTGTCATGGGGAAGATGGCTGCCGTTAATGACACTGGCCATTTTAGATAGAAAATATAATATAAACTTCGAAAAACTCATGGGTAAGTTAACGTTTGTTTTCCTCATAAATAAACGCATTGTAAAGCCCATGAGTTGTTCGAAGTTTCCGACGACCGGCCAGTGTCATTAACGGCAGCCATGTTACCCATGACAATGACACGCTTAACTTCACTGGGTGCTACGCGCCGACTAGTGGTGTGTACACTGTATTGCGTGAAGTTACAGACAAATCGTTTTTACACACGGATCGCAAATTTGCAGATCTGCACGGCAGAAGTGTGCCAAAATCCACGTGTAAAAAGACGGCCAATCAGAGCTCCCGCCTGAGTTATAACTGATGACAGACATTTACAGATCTCAGTACGCATTTTTTTTACACACACACAAATGTGAATACAGACACACAAATCTTATTACGCACACACAAATGTGAATACAGACACACAGATTTCTTTACACACACACAAATGTGAATAGACACACAAATCTTATTACGCACACACAAATGTGAATACACACAAATGTGAATACACACAAATCGTATTACACACACACAGATTGAGACACGCACACACAAATAATATTGTCTCAATAATACCCCCATACTTACCCACTCCACAGTGGGTAACTGTGGAGTGGGGACACCCAAGGCAAATCAATTATAACGCCAGACTATCGATGTAAATGTCTGTGTCTGAAATTTGCTGAAAACGTCTCCAATGATAAATAACACACTGGCTGACTTGGTCCTATGTCCAAAATTCCGAACTACCCCTTTAAGGAATTGTCACTCATGACAGCTCCCCATCACTCACACAAATAAATACAATGAACCTAAGTAATTACTTTCCTTTTCCATTTCTCCCCTATTCCAAAGGTAGGTTTTTAGGAATACCGTTTGTTTATGGTGTGCATTTAATGCAATTGCCTCACCTGCTTAGAAATAGGAAACAGGGTTCACGTCAGGATGTTGCTGTACGTATGTGTTCAAGATGTTGATGTCGAGTTCAAATCCCTGCGTGTGACTATCTCCATAGCATCCGCAGCAGTCCAAATTTAAAGGCATATACAGTATACTTGAGTGTGTGTGTGTGTGTGTGTGTGTATGTATATGTGGTGCGTGTGTGTGTCTTTATACACATGTGACCCAGGTGGCTATGATAGCTGCCTAGGTGTTTGGGTAGTGCTAAGACCTTGGTGATTTCTCATTGCACTGCAGGCTGGCTGTGATAAGGAGAGCCAGTCTGCCAGTCAAGACGGCAGACACTGTGGGCAGGAAGGCCCTGGGGTTCTGACACTAGCAACGTCTCCTAACTAGTCTTTTCCAAGATCTTTCAACACCCAAGGCAAAGTGAAACTTCCATTAGAGTACTGTGTGGCTCTTTTGGCTCCACTTCCTAAACCAGGGCTATTCAACTACTTTCTTATGAGGGCCAGATTATTGAAATTGAAAATTAAGGGGGGCCGGAAAAGATGAAGAGTAATTATCGCATTTAAGCACTTACACGTGAACATAAAAAACAACAAACTTTGCATAAAGAGTGTTTATTCACTATTTGTTTGTCTAACACAAAATAGAGCAGTCAGTTATAACATTTTTACATAGACATGTTAATGCATTATTTGTTTCAATAAATCACGCACCTCATAGAATAAATTCAAAACTGAGTACTCTTATCCAGCGACATCACCTCTCCAAAAGGGCGAGAGCTTCGACATTTCTGATTGTTGTCAGACATTGTTTTTTTTTCGGAGAGACGAAATTATGTTCTTCACCTTATCATCGGTCACTACATCTTCAAGGACAGCTAGCAGTCTTTCACTGTTTCACAATCTGAGAAGGGCTTCTTTTTTTCAGCAAGAATCCATGCAACATGGAGGGAGGCTATGGTTCTCCTCTCTTGTTCCCAACAGGACCGGGCCGTTATAGCTACCCTCTGTTGGTAATTCACAGAGAGGCTCTGCACTGTGAATCAACATGTATCTGAACCCATCGGCTGTTCCAATGAAGTTCGAAGTGATACGTGATGCAGTGCCTTCTCAGATTGATTGTCTTGTTATTGCGATAGCCTCATTGCAGATCAAACATATGGGCTTTGGGAAAAAGCGGGTTTCCTATTGGAGGAAATAGAACTGGCTCTAATTATTGCTCAGAAACAAAAAAGAATTGGGGGAAAAATTGATTGATTGTTTATGTTATACTAAATAATTTGTGGGCCAGATCAAAATTATCCACAGGCCAGATGTGGCCCGGGGGCCGCTAGTTGAATAGGCCTGCCCTAAACCAACTATAAGTCTTCTGTGTGAAGCAAAAGCCTCAGCTGTTGCTTATCTAGAAGTGGCCATCTGCCAGTGTAATGTGGCTATCCAACATGATGTTTAGTCATCATTTAGCAGTGAAAGCAAAGATTATTATTATTATTATTATTATTATTATTATTATTATTATTATTATTATTATCATCAAGTCAAGGCAATTTTATTTGTATAGCCCTTAATCACAGTTACAGTCTCAAAGGGCTTAACAGGCCATATATTTATGACACCCCCTTACCCTAGCCCCCCAAAGAGCAATAAAAAACTCCTATAAATTTTCAAGGAAGAAACCCTGAGAAGAAACGCAGAATAGGGGAACCCTACTCTGCACTCACAGCAACACACTAAAACAGAGAAAGCATTATGGTTAGTATGGGCAGGGTGGACAGGGAACAGGAAACCTCTAATGTAGTACCTATCGATATAGGGCTAACAGGTCCATTTAGCTGTAATGAGAGCTGAGGGACACTCCTAGGAGCCAAGTGAGAGAGCAAAGAGGAAGATTTTAAGTTTGGATTTGAATTGTTCAGCAGTCAGCTTCCCTCATTACAGGTGGCAGACTGTTCCACAGATAGGGCGCACGATAAGAGACCGCTCTGTGTCCTGCTGATTTCTTTGTAACTTTTGGGATTGATAGAAGGTCCTGAAAACCTGAGGGGCCGAGAAGGATAATAGGGAATAATAAGGTCCCTCAGGTAGGATGGTTCTAATCCTACCTGAATGGAGCAGTAGCATTGAATGCTAAACAATACTAAAAGATAGTATGCAGTGTTATTCAACAATGTCTGTTCAAAGAACAGACAAATCAAAGTAATTCAGTATAATTTACAGCACACCATCTGAAAGATATATATCAAACATTGTCAAATAAACATGTGTACCATTACACAGGGAATTTAGGTATTCACTGATGAATTCCTCTAAAACTGTTCTAACCGCGTAATAACAATGAATGGCCCCACACTTCCTGATTCTTCCCGCTGTTTTGCACATCCCAACAACTGATCTCAAATGTCCACTTCCTCCCCAATATCCACCACGAGCTGTGGAGCAGAATTTAAGCAGAATTAGGGCTGGGCGATATGGCTAAAATCTACTATCCCAATATAGATCATTAAATATCTCGATAACGATATATATCACGATATAGCATGTTTTCTGGTAATTCAATAAATAAATAGTATATATATATACATGGTAAAGCCTATTTATGAATACTTGTGTGAATTAAATACATGAAAAATTAAGTATTTTAGTATTATATTTTTTGTCATCACTTTACTGTAATGCAGCCTTTAAAACCAGGAAAAGACAACATTTACACCATATCACAATATCTAAAATCTAAGATGATATCTAGTCTCATATCACGATATCAATATAATATCAATATATTGCCCAGCCCTAAGCAGAATACAAATGGTCTCTGTGGGCGAGGCACCTTGTTGTAAAAAACAAAGCAGACAGGACAAAACATGACATGAATGGGGCTTTCACATTGGCTTCTGTAGCAGATATTATTAGCATGGGCAAAAGCAATGCATTTTTGTCAATTATCAGGGATTTGTTGTTGGGTTTTTTTAGCTGACAAGATAAAATCTGCTTTAACAACTGTGCCTACGTAATTTTTGTCTTTGGACTTCCGACAACGATCGGCACCATTATTTATAACCAAACTTTATTTTTTTGATATAGGTTACTGTTTTCACCCATTACCTAGTAATGATTATATTTTTGAATATGCCTTTTCATAGTTTGTGTAGCTTGATGTAATCAACGTTTTTCTTGCATACAGGAATCCAGGATTAGTTTTAAATTAGGAGATGCTATTCCTTCAGTATATGTGTGGACCTACATTTCTCGGATATTGAGGAGGAAGTGGACATTTCATTTTATGTAGGGTTCCACTAGACTTGGAACAGGTATGCATGCATTTGAAGGAGGGGGGACCTGTGGTCCTTATGGATTGCAGTGTTTCCAAGCACACAAACATACACATGGCTTTTAGTTGCAAACCATTAATTTATACTGCATTAGCTCATACTCATTGCTCATACTGGTTGGCACAACCCAGCACTTTGATTGAATAACTGTTTTTCAGTCAAATTGTTTGGACTGAACTTAAAGTAATTAATTCATCATAGGCTTCACAATCCAGCCAATAAGATGTAATACCAATCAGATATAGTCAGGATCAGATTTCAGGATTCTGTAACCCTGTAGGCATTTTTGAGAAAAAGTTGTTATACAGCATTTTTAGATAGTTCAAATGGTCCTTAATACAAATCCACCATATACACTTTTTTTTAGGTCCCCAGTTTCTCAGAATTTTCATTCGAAATGGATGCCTTGTAGCCTAGAAATCTAGACGCCCCTATCGGCAGCAAATTTAATTTGCAGCCAGGGGGTCTAGCCTTTCGTCGTCGTTTTGCGCTGCTGGAAACAGAAAATCTGTCAGGCCAATCACATCGTGAGGGGCGGAATCGGAAGCCGGGCTACCATGACGACAGAGTTGCGACGGTTCCGTGTTAGAGGTAAACAATGGCTGCTGCTGCTGGCGAACAGCTGCCTTTCGACTCGGCTTTGGCCGCGACTCTTCAAGACTTGAAGTTAACATTTTCTTTGAGAAAAGAACAAAGAATGGCACTGAAGTCTTTCCTCGAAAAGAAAGATGTATTTGGAGTTTTGATTAATTACGTAGTCAGAGCCATCGCTCTGACTACGTCACCTTCTTCGTTGCTCTGATTGGTTGTAGCGCTATCCTATTGCGTGCAGAGACAACTGTTTATCCCGCCCACACTGCCAATGGAGCAATGCCAGACCCTACATCTTTCTGATGTGGGTCTGGCTTGCCAGGCTAAATGCCTTGCTCTCAGGCGAGAAAATACTGGTAGATAGGGTACAATTTTAAACTTTTATGTATCACCACAAAACTTTCCCAGTTTGTCACTTACATTAAAACAAATATTTTTTGTATTACAAGTTTTCTGAAATGTAATGTCTAAATATGCAAATGAGGCTTAATCTACTGAAATATGCGCTAATATGCACAAATTTCCAAACTTGACACATACACATTGAATGAAGCCATTTGAGGGGGAAAGTTGTTATACATGATATTTTGAAGGTTCAATGTCTCTTGAATATTAATCTACTGTATAACATTGTCATAAGGGTACCAGTTCTTAATATTTTGTACTGAAACAATATGTGTCTCAGACACTTTCAAAACACCACCGTATATATGGGGCAAAAAAAAACCCATTATAGATATCACCGTAAAACTCAGTTTTCTGAAATGTTATTTTTACTTATTATTGATTCATACAAGTATCACATGACATTCTGCATTTACAAGCAGCAGTACATGGGTTAGGCTTACAACTGCATCTAGCTGTCTTGCATCCTTTGGTGCAACCACAGGAGATAAACTCCTCACAAGCATCTGGAACTGGAGGTAGTGACATGAGTTGAGGAACAAGTGAACTGTCCTCCATTTTCCATCCCATGGTCTCAGGGGGTGGCAGAATTGGCTGCTGCATGTGGGCCTGCCACCAGACCAAAGCCTGGAAGTGAGAACGCTGAATGTGGAAGTAGAGAGAATCTCTGGTTGGTGGCAGTCTTTCTATTATCATGCCCTTCACAAACATGCTTACTCGAACGTCATTGATGTTGTCAACATTCATTGCTCCATACAGTTTGCAGAAAACGTTCTACATTCTGAATGGTGAGTTCACTAAGATCAGGACCTTCACCAAGCCCCTTTAACAGATGATGATGCTGTACAAATACATCCCAACATGACTTTTTTGTACGTCCAGCAATGTATGAAGTTGAGTCACTTCCAGTCAGCCCATGAAAACCTGGAAGCAGATCGAGGACCTGTGGTTCCATCTGCAAATGTTCCACTATGGCATGAACTGGAATGTACTTTCTGTCCTTTGCTGTACCTGCCTTCATCCAGATCTTTTGGCATGACATCATGTGGAAATGGGCAATCAGCAGTACCAAGATGTCGGTGTCTCTCGCTGAGACAACAATGTTTGATGTGTTGCTTCTAATGCAGTGAAGAACAATTCTTGTTTCTGCTTCTTCATGCTTGGCTTCCAACAGTCAGTGTTAAAGGTTGAATTAGAGGCTTCAACTCTCTCTTCATCACTGAAGCCACCTGCAGCAACTATGATCTTATTTGCTGGAGCTCCAACAATCAGCTGTTGGGATAAAAAGTGTGCAAGATCAGCCTTGTTGTCCGCATGAGCAATAAAGTTCTCCCACTTTGCAGGAAGAGGCAAATCCCTGCTCTCAATTGGTCTTCTGATTGCCACCAAGCCTCTTCCACGGCGCTTTCATGTTCCACTTTTGATTGAATGTGTGTGGTAGCGATCAAACAAAACATCAATTCACTGGAATTGTGCTCCACTTCTGAGTACAGATTCCACAAAAACATCAGCAAGGTCCCCAAAACTCTTTGCTGCTTGTGGCTTTCCAATGGCAATGACCAGAGCTTGACCATCAATGATGAGCATTGGTTCATCCCGAAGGTCTCTGTTATCAAGGTGGTTGGGACATGGAATGCCAACAGCTAGAATCTTAGTAAACACTGCCTTTGAACCTGAACGAAGCTGTCCATTTACATCTGTCAGAGACAAGGGCACAACAAATAGTTCATGCATCATAATGCTGTTAAGATTGACTGGGTGCCCTGCATCATATGCAGCAATGAGGCGTTGCAGAATGTTTCGGTCTGCCTTGACAGTTTTCACCTTTCCAATTTTTGGGTCTGACTTCTTAACTTCAAACAAAGACGCAAACGTTAAATACTTGTTCTTTTTAAGTTTGTCCCTGAACAAGACTTTCCCCCCCCCCAGATGGCAACAGCCTCTCAACAACAAATGTATCTAATTGACTTTGACCTTTCTGTTGTGCTGTCAACAGCTCGCTTTCAATATCCTGCGTGGCCAAGTCTTTGTTTGCAATGTTTTGCAGGGTCTGGGACAGACCGAACAATGACGAACAATGTAATGAACAATGTTATCAATGCTCGAGTTCATATGTAGGGAGCCTGATAATACTACAAGCAAAGTGTCAAGTTGTGTCGAGCCGCCTTAGTATTTTAAAACTAGCCATTTTGATGCGATCATAGTAGTGCCCCTAGCCTAAGTTTGGAAATGTGTGCATATTAGCACATATTTCAGTAGATTAAGCCTCATTTGCATATTTAAACATTACATTTCAGAAAACTTGTGATTCAAAAAATACTTGTCTTAATGTAAGACACCAACTGGGAAAGTTTTGTGGTGATAGAAGTTCATTTTCTTCCCTATCTACCAGTATTTTCTCATCTGAGAGCAGGGCATCCATTTTTAAATGAAAATTCCGAGAAACTGGGGACCTAAAAAAAATGTTATATGGTGGATTTGTATTTAGGACCCTTTGAACTGTCTAAAAATGCTGTATAACAATTTTTCTCATCCAATGTGGTACGTGTCAAGTTTGGAAATGTGTGCATATTAGCGCATATTTCAGTAGATTAAGCCTCATTTGCATATTCAAACATTACATTTCAGAAAACTTGTAATACAAAAAATACTTGTCTTAAGGTAAGTGACAAACTGGGAAAGTTTTGTAGTGATACATAAAAGTTTAACATTTTAGCCTATCTACCAGTATTTTCTCGCCTGAGAGCAAGGCATCCATTTTTGAAGGAAAATTCTGAGAAACTTGGGACCTAAAAAAAATGTTATATGGTGGATTTGTATTAAGGACCCTTTGAACTATCTAAAAATGCTGTATAACAACTTTTCCTCAAAAATGCCTACTGCCAGTCCAGACTAAGGCCAAGTCCACACGTACCAAAACAATCTTTTTTTCCCCCGTTTTCCCTGGCATCGTATCAAGAACATTTGCGTCCAAACGGATCCATCTCAATACGACTCAACACGCTACTTCATATTCCAGGCGTATAGGTGGCACTGTTTCAGTTTTAGAAATTCACCAGAAACGGAGAGGAAGAGGCGGAGCATGCGCATAACGCTTGAGCGCTGTATACAAATATACATCGCGGTGGATGTAAAATGTGGCTTATGTGGTTGTCCATCAGCCTTTTTTGCTCAGCGTGGTGGCACAGGAGCATAATATTTTGCGATAATAACCCTAATAGGCACAATATCTTCTCCAGCAGGAACACGAGCATGTAGTCTGCCATTGTTGTTGTTATGAGATGTCGTCACGGGTTACAAGAGGTTACGCTCGAGGGGTGTGGCAATGACATCGAAACGCAAGTATGCGTATTGGCCGTCCAAACGAACACTCAAGGGCTTCGTTTCTGAATTTTTTCACCCTGGGACCAGGTTTCAGAAAAGTTCAATTGCAAGCAATGCGTTTACAGGATTCGTTTGGACGATCGGCCAAAACGATGCAAAACATCTGCGTTTAAACCAAAAAGCATCTCCGTGTGGATGGCCCCTAATATGTTGGATGTTACCTGGGCCCTGTTTCCCGAAAGCATCGTTAGCCTACGTGGTTCGTTAAGTTCGTCGTACGACCATCAGACAGTTTTCACACCATTTCCCGAAAGCATTGTTGCGTAACGACCGCCGTTAAGACGCTCGTAGCTAACGAGAGCTCTAGGGGTACTCGTAGCGTGCTACGAGCGTCGTTAACATTGCACAAAACATAACACAATACCACTGAATGTCCAGCTGGTGGCTCCACTGAGGCTAAAGTTACGATAGGCTATATAGCTTAGTCTATGTTACTGGTAATGGTGTGTCACGTCTGGGCCTATTGTGTGCCGTTAGGTTGTTATAGTTTGGTGACTGATAAAGACGATGTTACAAATCGGCCTATTCTTAGAAACAATTGATTAGAAAAAAGTCTCAATCACTCTTCTACGTGTATCAAAACCAGTCACATAGTTTTGAGGGAGGTCTTCCTGAAACCCTTGTTCTTCCTCGTCGTCATCATCTTCATCGCCATCCTCCGGCTCACCTAATGCTACCCCGGCCTTAGCTGCAATATGTAAGGGATAATGCCCGACGAGGTGTCCATTAACAGAAATGAATGGACGACGCGGAGGCGTGAACCGGTTCTGTTAATGGACACCTTGAAGGGCATTATCCCGCTTATACCGTGGTCACTTACAAAAGAAAGAAATATTTAATCAATTAATAATACTAATGTGTTTTAGAGTTAAAATCGTGAGGTTTATTTTTTATTTTTACAAGTCGAGCGGACTATTTAATATATCCCGTATGCAGGCGTTGCCAAGCAACGTGGCCATAGCGTCAACGTCTTTCGTAGGTGTACTTTTAAACCTACACCCTCCAGCCAATCAGAATCGAGTATTCACCCAGACCATGGTATAATATGTATTTCAGCACTGTATCAGTGGACAGGTACAAGGCTACGATCGATCATTAGATCTGTGCACACGCGTTCATGTTAAGAGGAGTTTCGGGAAACGCACGGAAAAAAATAACGATCGTTCGAAAGATGATTCGTAAGAAGGATCGTACGAGCGTGGATCCATCATTATCGGGAATCTGGGCCGAGGTAAGGTTGGTTCAGAGAATAAGTTGTCATGGACTCTGAACTGGGTTAACATATCTTTCTGGATCTGGAATCAAAAATGTTATTTCCATGAATTGTTATTATTTCCATGTGATGTAACATTTTGTAATGGTTTAAAATTCCATTCTGCTTTTTGGAAGAGATCCCAGAGCTCCCACACACATTATTTCCAACGGCTTTTTAGACCTGTCTTCTTTAGTAAGTATGAAGTGAACAGTGATTTATTTATATCTTTTTCTGTCCACATGGAAGTTTAATTTACTGCATCATTGATGTCAAGTAACAATTAACCGCCTCTATTCTCAGTGGCATTATGTGGTGGTGTTATTTCCTTTCATATTAACTGCATTGCCCTCCCATGAGGATTTGGTTCCCTTCTCATATAACTATATTTGAGTGTATAATGTCCTTTTCCAACAATATTTACCAATTATCATTTGCCTCCATATGAGATTTATGTGCATGAACTCTGCTAAAGTATAATACTATTGGTTCATAGTAAAAATGCCAGCCAGGGCCAACTTCAATTGACTCTTGCCACAGAGTGAAGTTGGCTAGGCTGGTATGTCACCTCTATTAAGGGGATCCCATTCACTGGGATCCCATTTGAATGTCCAACTTATATAACCCCTTGCTGGTGGTCATCTAGTTGCATATTCTTCCCCAGTAAGTTGTAGCCCATGTTTAACCTTTTGCAGCCATTATTGATGTGCTAGTGTTAGAAATTTGCTGCAATTCATAGCTAGCATACATTGCCATTTGCATTATTTTGTGGTGGGCTGGTGTTTTTCACCTTCTTGCTGCTATTCATGGCTAGTTTTTCTTTAGTTCATTCTGCCATCTACGGTTCAGTGTGCTTTTAGAGATAAATTGCTTGGTTCCCTTAAAGGTAGAACATGCCCCTCCTGTTTAAGGATGACCAACCTTGTATATACAGCCGTTTCTTGTAGCCTTTAGTATAGAGAGGTTTGATAGCTTAAGCCGAAAACACACATCCTGCCTGGCAGGTAATAACAACCCCCCCCCCCCCCCCCCGGGGGCAATCTATTCATGCATAGCCAGGCCATAAACTCTGCCCCCACCAATTCAATTACTGTCCCTGTAGGACAAGTTGGGTCACCCAGATGGCCTGGTCCAAAAGACCATTTTCACAGAGGCATCATGGTAGGATAAACACAGGTGTCACTCAACAGTAATTATGGATCTGCTCGTTTCAGATATTTAATCCTTTGCGCTGGAGGGGGACGAGAGTTGCTGCCCCACAGTGGGAGAATGCCCAGCCAAAGGGCACTAGGAAGGGCATAGAGGATGTGGAAAAGCACACACTTTAAGTGTATGGTGAAGAACTGTTGCCCAGGTCTCACTGACCAGAGGAAGGAAGATGTTTAGGTACTGATCCAATATTGTCAGCTACCCAGTGTTAGAATGTATTTATTATGTGTTGTGACCAAAGTGTGTGTGTGTGTGCGTGTGAGCGTGTGTGCAAGCAAGTGAGAGAGAGAAAGATACACAGGAAAAGAGAGAGAGAGAGAGAGAGAGAGAGAAAAAAAATAGAGAGCACAAATAAATAGGTGTAGTAATAGGCGGCAACCACACCCGGACGTGTTGCTACAGGCGTGGCCGCTTCAAAAACGCCTTGGCAAAGCACGTTGGGCAAAGCAGGGCGTCTGTGGCCCGGGGCTGTGTGTGCAACCGGGCGATTATGTGATTAACGGAATACAATGGATTCAAGCAGATGTCGCGCTCTTGCTGTTGCTGAGGAGGAGAAAAAAAGCCAATAAAAAGGAAGTTTTGGGTTCACGACATACTGAAAAAAACAAACAGTATGGTGAATACCACCATCTCTTCCGCAAGTTGTGTCAAGATTCAATATTTAGTTCATTGTCATTCTCTTGTGTACTTGCATACATACAAAAACGAAATGCTGTTCCTCCCAGCCCACTGCATTGTAACAAGAAAGGATAAAATGTACATGTATATATATTCCCTTAAAAACGATACAACTAAAAACATAAATACAGGGAAAAAAATGTCTGGCTGCTCACACAACTCCATGCATGCGTTCACCATTTAGTATTTGAATAATGGGATGACCTTGAATTATATAGTTAATTGTAATTAAATACAGCTAATGTCAACCTTTCGTCTGCATTTGCCATTGTCCCACCATTCTCACCACGACCAGCATCAAAACAGGAAGGATGTGGCAAAGTTGTAAAGCCCACGTTCTTGCTTGATTTGATTGGCTGCCTGGGCCAAGTGTGAAATTGATGAGCGGTGTGAGTCCACGCCTTGTGCTGAAAAGTTGAGAATATAAAAAAATTGAGAGAGGAGCACATGCCAGGTGCCAGGTACCATAGGAAAACAATGGTTTTGCTGGTGACACGTTTCTGGTGACATGTTTTTAGCGACGCATCTCGGTGTGATCGCCGCCTACATCTGTCACAGGTTAGAAAGATAAAAATCAATTGCCGCAGATGACAATGTCAATCGTAAAATGATCTAGGCGGGTACCTGTCTGGGTCTGGCTGTTTGCTTTCAACATAAGTGTTAGGCATTGACATGACTCATGTCTAAGTGAGTGTCATCATTTACTCCATTGAACATTTTGGATCACTGCTACACACTGTTCAAGAATGGCTACAAAGTTACCTCTCTACCGGTGTTTGGTAAATCAGACCACGCCACATCTTGCTCATACCAAAATATCAACAGAAGCTAAAACAGGAAGTTCCGGCTTCGAAGGAAGGATAGGGAGGGAGATGTCGCCCTACAAAGCAACTTCCTACAACCTCAGGAAAGCAAGCAGTACAAACGGCAAGGAGGAGATATAGGGACAAAGTGGAGAGTCAACTGTGTGATCAGGACAGCAGACGTATGTGGCAAGGTCTAAAGACAATAACGGACTACAGAGCACGATCATATGTCTCAGCTGGAGTGGATCCCACACTGGTAGATGACTTAAACACCTTTTATGTGTGCTTTGAGGTCAGTAATGCAAGCAACAACACTGTTATCAATGTTAGCTCTGCAGCTAGCATCAATGCAGCAGTTAAGTGTGACCAGACCGGAAAAGACCATTCAGACCATTCACCATCTCAGAACATGACGTGAGGAGAGCCCTGAGATGAGTAAACAGCAGGAAAGCAGCCGGCCCAGATGGTATCATGGGACAGGTGCTTAAATCATGTGCTGATGTGACAAGTTGAAATGTGTACACTATTCTGTTATAAGTTTAAAAAGAACAAGGTCTAGCAGAATTCATGATCAGTAATGGTTAAACTAATATTTGAGTTTAATATAGTCAAATGGTTGAAAATAGTTTAAAAGAGTGTTTATTTTTCATTGTTATTTCATTTTCGATTGCTCTGGTCTCCTCCCACATACCTCGAGGAAGCACAGTATTCATTAATTTGAGTAAAACGCTCGCAAGTGAAATACCAACCATCACAGTTGTGCTTTATTTCTCTTCTATATAGGTATGTTGTACAGTTAAAGTCCACTGTGTTATTAGAATTAACTTGATTACATGTTGAAACGTGCTTATATTTTGTTTCTGCTAGTTTTTGAGTAATTTGAGCTAAATTTTGTCGAGTGTAACGTGTGTGTGTGTGTGTGCGTACATGTGTACATGTGTACGTGCAGGTCCCCATTTCGTATTTAAACAAGTATAGTGATAGCTTGTGTTTAGCCGTTATTTTAACATGGACATGAAAAACAGATTTTGTACTTTTGTTAAAATTATGTTTTCATGTATTTTACTTTGTCCGGCAACCGTCGGCACTTCTGGAGGGAATACGCCAAATTTATTGAAGCATCTTACAACAAAGCCTCCAGAGGAACATGCCGAGAGTGTTTCACTCAGGCCGGTGCAACCCCACCGTCCCATGCCATCTCGCTAAGGATATGGTGCCATTCAAAGCTGTCGAAAATGTGAGATTTAAGACACTGATGCACACTTTAGATGCACGGTATGATCTGATTTGAAAAGTGCACTTTTGTATTTACACTTTGTAGTTTACATTTTACTACTACAATTTTTTTCTACTTGGGTTGAGCTCTGATTACTTGAACAATCTGTTATTTAATGATTGTGTTCTATTGACTGTTGATTACATTTAAAATTTTTAAAACAAAGTTTAACTCGGTAATGACCATTTTGAAAACTGTGTCTTTAATGCAATATTGTGTTTTGAATGGTGCAAATAGAAAAGTCCATAGGCTTGTTTGAGTCTGGATATTCTCGACAGTACATTTCAAAATTGTGAAGCAAGATCGCAATTCAGATGGTGGATCGTGAAGCGTGTTAAAAAGATTGTGATATGATTGTTTGGGAAGCACATGTTGCCCACTCCTACTTTACACTCATGACTGTTTAGCCAGGCACAGCTCCAACACCATTGTGAAATTCGCAGATGACACAGTGGTAGTAGGTCTGATCTCAGATAACAATGAGTCGGCCTATTTGGAGGAGGTGGAGGTACTGACTTCATGGTGTGAAGACAACAACCTGGACCTGAATGTCACCAAGACATAAGAGATGGTGGTAGACTTCAGGAGGGAGAAGCAGAGGTTTCATCACACACCACTCATGATCTACCGGAACCTGGTTGATAGGGTGAGCAGCTATAAATACCTTAGTACTTATCTCTGAGGATCTATCATGGTCCACTCACATCTCCACTGCAGTAGAGAAGGCAAGGTGGGAGCATTACTGCCTGGTATGGCAACTGCAGCTCTCAGGACAAGACAGCCCTACACAGGGTGATCCGGTGCGCGAACGCATCACCAGGACAGCACTGCTTAGCCTTTCAGGCATTTACACCAGGCATTGCAGGTCCTCCCCAGGCTAACCGGATCATCAAGGACACTCATTACCCCAACCACAAACTGTTTCAATGGCTGCACTCTGGCAAGCGTCTGCGCTCCCTTAAGGCCAGCACTGAAAGGCTGAGGAGCTTCTTTCTTCAGCAATACACACCCTGAACACATAAATCACTACACACTTAACTCACACCCAAACATTCCCAGCCCTGACACTACATATGCTGTACTGTACATACTGTACTTTTTTTGTATTTTGTATTTGTATATTTTCTGTTTCTATTTTATCTTTAGTGTGCAATAATTCTTTCTACTTTTGTCCTATATATTCATTTTCATTCAGTTCATTTTACTGCTGTTGTACGTGTACAATCATGCATGTAACAAATAAAAACTTGAACTTGAACTAGAATGAAATTTTAGTCTCACAATAGTAGTGCCACTTGAATTTCAATCAGTTTCTAGTGACTAGAAACCAAGCCTAGTCTCAGGTAAAGTTATCTTCATTACCTGAGACTAGAGTCATTCTTAGTGACTTAAAAACCCATATTCCTATTCCAATTATTGCATTTAAATTCACTACATAGTCCTCTACTCATCACCAACCCCTGTTAAGCTGTAGCTGTAGCTGCTATTTTATATGACAACAGGTGACCTCGAATTCAAATCTTCGATAATCTTTGAAAGATTAATTCGACGTTGTCTTTAATAGTCAAATCGTCGTGTCGGGAAAATGTTTGCGTGGTTAACAGCGATTAACTGTTAACAAGCTATTACTTCATACTTTAATTGTCCTTCACCTATATCCTTGATATTTAGCCTACATCTGTCCGCCATCTCCCTTGATGGACGACCAAACAGAGCTGAATTCTGCGTGGCCCACTCAAAAATCGACAGTGGACAGCAAACACAACAAACACAACAATCAACAGCGTAACGTAAATATGATTCCAGCGAGTGCAAACCTGCAAATGTCAAGATGTTCCTTTTGAAAAGACCTCCACATCCATAGCAGTATATCAAGGTGTTTTGACTCACTTTGAGACTGACCTTTTCATTGTATGTCTGTTAAAAGAGGAAAATAGAACTCTATGATGTTGGGATTTTAAGAGGACATGCCACACAGCATCACGGCAAGGACACTTGGCTGTCACATGCACACCGCCCAACTTTACACCTCGTTAGCTTGACATTGTGGAAATCGATTACCCCAACCGCGCCTCCTGTCAGCCCCCCCCCCCCCCCCCCCAAAACACCACTAGATAATGTGGGAGTATTTTGGCAGGTGGTGGAATTGTGCTTGGCATTTGAAATGGCTGGATTTCACTATTTAGCACAGCTAGTCAATCATTACCCCTGCCAGACGTGTAGTTTTCCCCCAATGTGTTTCTCCTGCAACTCTAGCGATTCACTCCTCAGTCTGTCAGACCCCCGTTGGTTTATAGAGCTGGGTTACTATGGCTACCTGTCTGTAGCCAACAGCAATAGTGGTCATAACAGGTGGCGGGAACCACTTTACTTCCTACCAGCAACCACTGGTCTATTGGGGATTGTGTTAATGTGTCATAAAGTATAGAACCAAACTGACATCAGGACTGGATCATAGATATGATATAAAACTGACCTCAGGACTATATCATAGATATGATATAGAATTGACCTCAGGATTGGATCATAGATATAATATAGAAAACAAAAATATATTTTATTCAAACACTATTCTCTTCACCGCACTTAAATGGTCTAGTCAAATCAAGTCAATTTTATTTGATGAGTGCTTAATTACAGTTACAGGCTCAAAGGGCTTCACAGGCTACACATTTACGACACCCCATAGTGTGTGTGCCACACATTTATGACTCCCCCCTAGCTCTAGCTAGGGGTGTCTTGCAAAGGGCAAGAAAAAACTCCCTTAATTATCAGGAAGAAATCTTGAGAAGGCATGCAGAGTGGGGTATCCCTCCTTCCAGGGATGGTTATGAGTGCAATGGGTGCCATAAGTGACACGCAGTATTACAACCAGGCATTTTAAGAAAATGGAAAATGTATTTTGTCCATGGTGATTAGGTGCTGGGTGGTGAGTAAGCTGGTAGCCGTCCAATGTGGTGGCCAAATGTCGAGTCATGATCACAGCAACACACTAAAACAGAGACAGCATGGTTAGATCGGGAAGGGTGGACACACACACACACAGCATGTAGGGAACCTCTAATCTAGTACCCGTCGGCAGCAAGGCTAGTGCTGGCAGGTCGATTTAGCTGTAATGAGAGCTGAGGGACACTAGAGGTAAGAGAAAGAAAAGAGGTAAGTTTTAAATTTGAATTTTTCAACAGTCAGCTTCCCTGATTACAGGTGGCAGACTGTTCCACAGATAGGGTGTTCGGAAAGAGAACGCTTGTCCTGCTGATTTCTTTTTAACTTTTGGGATTGAACGAAGGCCAGCTCCTGAAGACCGGAGGGGCCAAGAAGGACACTAGGGAATAATAAGGTCCTTCAGGATTTTATAGGCAAGCAGAAGCACCTTAAAATCTGACCTGGCATTAATTTAAAGCCAGTGGAGTAAGGCGAGAATAGGAGTAATGTGGTCAAATTTTCTGGTTCAAGTTAGGAGTCTAGCAGTGGCGTTCTGCACAAGCTGGAGGCTTTTCGTAGTAGAGTTGGGTAAACCAGAGAACAATTCAATTCAATACAATTTTATTTGTATAGCGCCAATTCATAACAGAAGTTATCTCAGGGCACTTTTCAAATGGAGCAGGTCTAGACCGAACTCCTTATAACATTTACAGAGACCCAACAGTACCACCATGAGCAAGCACTTGGCGACAGGGGCAAGGAAAAACTGCCTGTTAAAAGGCAGAAACCTCAGACAGACCCTTCGGCTCTAGGTGGATGGTCATCTGCCTTGACCAGTTGGGGTGAGAGAGAGAGAGAGAGAGAGAGAGAGAGAGAGCAACTACATCAATACACTAATGAACATGAAGAAGATGACGACAGCAGCAATGATGGGGGACAGCGAGCAGCAACAACAGTAACTGTAGCAATGATAATACTTAATAATAACTAATAATAATAATAATAACGACAATAATATCACGGATATTAGCAATGGCAGTCAAGCAGGACCATGGCAGAAGGCTCCACCAGGAACCATGAGAACCTGCGAGACGAGAAAACACAGGAACTCTGGGAAAGAAGTGTTAGTAACATGCATTAATGGGACATGAATGTGTGCAGAAAGAGAGAGAGAGGAGCTCAGTGCACCATGGGAAATCCCCCGATAGTCTTCTAGGCCTCTAGCAGCATAACTAACAGAACAGTGCATTACATGAGTCAGACTGATTAGACTCTGGGGCTGGGTGGGGCTGCACACCTGTGGTGCAGAGCAATCATGGCACCCAGAATAAACCAGCTATCAACACACACTCGAGAAACCTCTGTCATGGTAGCATCTACCATCTGCTCGGCATATACCATCATGCCATCTCCAATAAATGCATCTTCAAATCACAAACAACCTGTGTCCTGTGTCGGAGGGCCCCAGCAAAAGACACTAAGATGGCGTGTGGCAGGAGCAACTGCCACAATATGAATGCATGGATGAGATAACATTGGTCTGATTTTAGCAGTGTTTCTGAGATGAAAGAATGCAGTCTTGGTAATCATTTTTAAATGTTGATCAAAAGAAAGCATAGGATCCAACAAGACACCAAGATTTTTGACACAGGAACTTTGAGAGATTGTAGAGTCCTTAAAACACAGTGTGTTGTGTTCATTGTTGCTTATCAGCTCGGTTTTTCTTGTGTTAAGCTGCAAGTCATTTTGGGACATCGATCTTTTAATTGCAGTCAAGCAGGATTCAATCTGAATGTGGGAGGAGTCGTGTGATCCAATAGGAATGTAGATTTGGGT
Organism: Merluccius polli; assembly: GCA_030340625.1. Taxonomy (NCBI): domain Eukaryota; kingdom Metazoa; phylum Chordata; class Actinopteri; order Gadiformes; family Merlucciidae; genus Merluccius; species Merluccius polli. Next base: position 311,633 of record JAOPHQ010001990.1, on the reverse strand, counting down.
GTCATCGGCATAAAAGCTAATTCCATAGGAAGCATGTACAGTATATTGCAAAGCAAAGTGCAAATGGTAGAAATTGTTTAGTGATTTTGATCATTAGGTCAATCTCAAAATGTGCTTTTGTGCAACAACAAAAAATCTGTAACATACCTCCCTGGATCCCACTACATTGGGTTTGGGTGGGGAATTGGGAGAGAGGCGATCGATAACAGGGTTTAGTTTTTTCATCTTAAGGACTGTTCAGATCAATGATTCACAACGAGATGAAACGGTTTTAGAAAGTTGCAGAGAAAGTTGCAGCTATTTCAGAGCTCTGTTAATCCAGTGCGAGAGCTCTTACCTGTCCGAAGAATATTCCATGACAAATTAAATTCACATAAAACCTCATCTGGTGTACGGGTACACATGCACGTATACAAAAAAAAAAGTTAGATTATTCAGAGGCCAGCTAAAACATTGTGTTTGTCCACATGTGAAATAAAAGCTCTATTTGGTGGGTTACTAAGGGCAGGGGGTTACGTAAGTTACTTGATGGCTTTTATGTTTGTCAGCCAGGGCTGATAACAGAACCACAGGAGAAAAAAAAAAAGTTTCACAAATCATGATCCACTGTTTTTCTTTGTATTTCAGTGTTGTGCTTTCTTATGGATGTTCATGTCATGTACATTATCCTTATGTACTTTGAAAAGTGCATGTTAATAAAAATAGATGAGATTGTTTTGGCTCCTGGCTACAGACTGAAACCTCCAGTGCACACACTGGGCAGCTCTGCAAGAGACTGGATTCAACATGTGCTTCCCAAACTAAAGTGGATGTGAATGATAGAGCCAAAAGGCAAGATAAATAGCAGGGGAAATGTTACATGAACAGTGGTTTTGTTTACTCAAAAGGCCATGTACAAAGAAGCTGGGTAACTGTATAGTGTAAATTCTAATTATATTGAATTTGATACAACTGTCAGATGGTGTAGCATAAAAACCAACTGAATTTATTTACTATTAAGGTGATAGGATTATGCAAAAAAAGAAATAAAAATAGGCTACAGTACAATAGTAAACGGGCAAAAACAAAAAAAACGGGCCCTTCAACAAAAAGTATTTTAGAGTTAATTCACAACTAAATGTTTTGGTGCTCTTTAGCTCAACTATTCCTGGCATTGGAAGATGGGGGCCAAGGTCCGGGGAGCTTGGCATCAAGCTGTCATGCTATAGCATGACATCCCAACAGCAACACAATCACATAAAAAACACCTAGTTCAGGTCACACTGCTTTAAAGGTGCAGTGTGGTGTCAGTTGGTCTTTTCATGACTTCATTTAAATACCTGTTTTAATTAGATGGTGAATAATAACCATGGATGTATGAACGGGCTTCTACTAGTCGCTCCGAAGGCGCATCGTTGAAATGTCAGTCAATTCAGTAAGTAACCATGATCCGCCAGGTGGTATTTATTACTTAACTTTCTTTATACCATGGCCCGGTTGAATACTCGATTCTGATTGGCTGGGGAGGTGTGCATTATTTTTTGATAACATACACGGCCATGACACAAGCAGCCTTATCACCGGTCTAAAAATGAATGCGCTGGACCGGACTCGAGGGGACTACGCTTAGAAAGCTTCCCCGTTGCCATGTTGTTACTAAGATCGTCTCTATTTACTGGAGTAATAAGGTAACGTTGCCAGGTTTGTTACTAAGATCGTCTCTATTTACTGGAGTAATAAGGTAACGTTGCCATGTCGTTACGAAGATTGTCTCTATTTACTGGAGTAATAAGGTAACATTGCCATGTTGTTACTAAGATCGTCTTTATTTACTGGAGTAATAAGGTAACGTTGCCATGTCATTACTAAGATTGTCTCTATTTACAGGAGTAATAAGTTAACGTTGCCATGTCATTACTAAGGTCGTCTCTATTTACTGGAGTAATAAGGTAACGTTGCCATGTCGTTACTAAGATTGTCTCTATTTACTGGTGTAATAAGGTAATGTCCGCATTCCATATGAATCTCATGTTAACTGACATTAGGCATTAGTCAGACCCAGGCATTAGTCAGACCCATATATTTCTCCGGTCATTTGCTGTTTGTTTACAGGCACACACAAAGTATTGCGAGCTAAAGTGGCCATGGTATAAGCGGGATAATCCACTGCGAGGTGTGCATGTTTTGAAAAATAATACACTTTGCGGAGGCAATCCCCCCTCCGCTTCGAGTCAGGGGGTTCCCCTGCGTCGTGCATTATTTTTCGATACATGCACACCTTGTCGCAGATTATCCCTTACTTAGGCCTACTGAGTTACAGCGAATGGCTGCTCACGCGAACAGCTGGCTCACAAAGGATTGATAAAATGAATGAGAAGAGAAAAAAAGTACTACGATCATTGTTATCACATCTCTTGACAGACAAAGATTTATTTCGGATGATTATTTAGATTTAAACTTCCACAGCTAGACAACTCCCAACTGTTTTCCCCCGACGTAACAGGTCAACTGGTGCGATGCGGAACACATTCACTACACAAGAGCCGACTGCAATGATGCACATCGCAAAATGTCACACTTTTCTGCCTTTTTTTTTGTTACTTTGAATATTGTTTTCAATATTTCAATAACTATATTATTGGCTAACTTTTATTTAGTGAGTTGGTGTAATGTTTTGTCTGATAATGTGCAATGCACTAATGCAAGTGTTAAGACTCTGCATAGCCTGGCCGCCCTGCTGGCGTATGTTTGTCATTTCTGTGTTTCCCTGTCATCCCTTACATGTGCGTCTGTTATTGTCCTGTCTCCGCCCCCTTTGTTACATGTGCTTTTGTTTTCGTTGAGTCTGCCCTTCCTGTCTTGTGTTTCCCACCTGTTGGCCCTTATGTGTAATTGTCCCTAATTGATTTCCTCCCGCTCCCTCCCCTATTTAAGTTCAAGCCTTTGTGTTAGTTCTTGTCGCGTCTTAGCCCATGTAAGTTGTCCCTATGTGTTTGAGGTCTGAAACTCTCGTTTTTCCTTAATTGTTTTCCGTGTAGGATTCTGCATTTTTTGGTTTGTTTTTTCTATCGATCCTCTGAGCGTTCTAGTTTTGATTTGTTTAGTTTTGGCCTTTTGCCTATTGTTGCCTAGTCAAATAAAAGACTCCTTTTTTCAAAAGAACTTTCTGCATCCGTCTCCGCTTTTGGGTCCTGGCCTCCGGTGAATTCCTAACAGTAAGACGCGACCAAGATGGACCCAGCGGATCCGAACCAGGTCAAGACCGTGCTGGAGCATCAGGGAGCCGCCCTGGGAAGACAGCAGGCCTTGCTGGAGTCAGTCACCACCACCATTGGTAATCTGTCCGCTCAAGTCCAGAGGCTACAGTTAGCCCGCCCTGCATCTCCTTCACCTCTGTCTACCCATGAACCCTGACTGCACCCTCCGGAACGGTACTCCGGTGATCCGGGCTCCTGCGCCTCTTTCCTCAGCCAATGCTCCCTCGCTTTTCAGCTCCAGCCCTCCGCCTACCCGTCTGACCGGGCGAGAGTGGCGTACATCATCACTCTGCTCTCTGGCCGAGCCAAGGAGTGGGCCACCGCGAAATGGGCAAGGGGAGCCCCGTGCTGTGAGTCCTATAGGGACTTCGAGGCTGAGATGAAACGGACCTTTGATCGTTCCAAACAGGGTCACGAGGCCGCACGGGAGATGCTCCGGATGAGGCAGGGACACCGGACAGTGTCCGACTATGCCATAGACTTTCAGACCCTCGCCACCAACACGGACTGGTGCGCAGCAGCACAGTTCGATGTCTTCCTTTACGGGCTGTCCGAGGGGATTCAGGACGAGCTGCTCCGTCATAGCCTGCCCCGTTCCTTTGATGAGCTGGTGGAGACCGCGGTCTTGATTGACACAAGACATCACCAACGCCATCGCCTGCGAGCCATGGGGAACCCGCCTGGGGCGCCTTCGTTCCTCCCCGCCGTTCGACCTGCCCTGCCGTCCGCTCCAGACCACACAGGACCGGAACCGATGCAAATAGGCCGCACTCACCTCACCTCAGTCGAGCGGCAGCGGAGGATCGCCGCTCAGGTCTGCCTGTACTGTGGGCAACCGGGGCACTTCATCGCCGCCTGCCCATTAAAAGCCAACGCTCGCCAGTGAATAGAGGGATACTGGTGAGCGTGACGCAGGTTCTACCCTCTTCGGCACCCCGCACTCTCCTCCCTGCCACTCTGCAGTGGGGTAGCAGCCGTCAGGAGGCGGTTGCGTTTGTCGATTCCGGGTCCGAGGAGAACTTTATTGACTCCCGCCTGGTGGCTCAGTGGGGCTTACCTACCACGGTCCTCGGGACGCCTCTAGTGGCCAACGCACTGAACGGCAAGAGGCTGGCCAACATTAGTCGAACCAGCATTCCGGTGAGTCTCTGTCTCTCTGGTAATCACCATGAAGTTTTAACCTTTTTTGTCATTGATTCTCCTCAGACCCCCGTTGTCCTTGGGCACCCGTGGCTAATTAAACACAACCCCCACATTGACTGGGTGAGTCAGAAAGTTGTGGGCTGGAGCCCATTCTGTCACTCCTCCTGTCTCATGCGAGCCCACTCGCCCCTGCCCCAGGACACCAGAACCCCGGAGGAGTATCCGGACCTCTCAGGTGTTCCCCCCGGACTACGAGGATCTCCGGGCTGTTTTTAGTAAATCCCGAGCGTCCTGCCTGCCCCCCCATCGACCTTATGACTGTGCCATTGAGCTTCTTCCCGGTGCCTCTCCCCCCAGAGGCCGACTTTATTCCCTGTCCCAGCCCGAGACCGCGGCCATGAACGCCTACGTCCAGGAGTCCCTGGCTGCCGGTCTCATTCGCCCATCCTCCTCTCCTGCGGGGGCGGGTTTTTTCTTCGTCGGGAAGAAGGATGGTTCCTTGCGCCCCTGCATTGACTATCGAGGCCTCAACGACGTGACTGTGAAGAACCGGTACCCCCCTCCCTCTGATGTCCTCGGCCTTCGAACTGCTGCAGGAAGCATCGGTGTTCACCAAGCTGGATCTGCGTAACGCCTATCATCTGGTCCGTATACGCGAGGGCGATGAGTGGAAGACCGCCTTTAACACCGCTTCTGGTCACTACGAATACCTCGTCATGCCCTTTGGTTTGACCAATGCCCCAGCTGTGTTTCAGGCATTAGTCAACGACGTCCTCAGGGACATGCTTAATTTGTTTGTGTTTGTTTACCTGGATGATATTTTGATTTTTTCTAAATCCAAGTCTGACCATGTCTCCCATGTCCGTGCTGTCCTGCAACGACTTCTTGAGAATCAGCTCTTTGTAAAGGCGGAGAAATGCGAGTTCCATCAGGACACTGTCGCCTTCTTGGGCTATGTGATCTCGCCTGGGGCTATCCGGATGGACCAGAACAAAGTCAAGGCAGTGCTTGAGTGGCCGGTACCTGTTAACCGCCGGGAGCTCCAGCGGTTCCTCGGTTTTGCCAACTTCTACCGACGCTTCATTCGGAACTATGGCGTGTTGGCCGCACCCCTCACGGCACTAACCTCGACTTCGGTGAAATTCCTCTGGTCGCCTGCGGCAGATGGAGCATTCCGCAGCCTACAGCAGCGTTTCACGTCAGCCCCCATCCTCACCCAGCCAGACCCCACTCGGCAGTTTATCGTGGAGGTCGATGCCTCGGATATTGGCGTCGGGGGCGTCCTCTCCCAACGCTCCCCCGAGGATAACAAGGTCCACCCCTGCGCCTTCTACTCACACCGCCTTACCCCAGCTGAGCGGAATTACGACGTAGGGAATCGGGAGCTGCTGGCAGTTAGGCTGGCCCTCGAGGAGTGGAGACACTGGTTGGAGGGGGCCTCCGTTCCGTTTTTGGTCTGGACTGACCATAAGAACTTGGAGTACATCCGTACGGCCAAACGGCTCAACCCCCGCCAAGCCCGATGGTCGATGTTTTTTGCCAGGTTTGATTTTACCCTGTCCTACCGCCCCGGTCACAAGAATGTGAAGCCTGACGCGCTGTCTCGGAGGTTTTGTCCCTCTGAGAGACCCCTGGAACCGGACACCATCCTTCCCACTCGTTGCATTGTGGGCGCTGCCCGGTTCGCCATAGAGTCCGTTGTGATCACTGCCCAGGCTAACGAGGCTGGGCCAAGCCTCTGTCCCCCTAACCGTCTGTATGTTCCGCGCTCGGTCCGTGCACAAGTGTTGCAGTGGGGCCACTCGTCTCAGCTCTCCGGGCACCCTGGGGGTAGGCGAACTCATGCCTTCGTCGGCCGGCGGTTCTGGTGGCTGTCCATGAGAAAGGACGTAAATGACTTTGTTCGGACCTGTGCTGTCTGTGCCCGTAATAAAACGTCCACTCAACCCCCTGCCGGGCTGTTGCAACCCCTGTCAGTACCCAAGAGGCCCTGGTCCCATATTTCCCTCGATTTTGTCACTGGCCTGCCCCCGTCTGATGGTAACACCACCATACTCACCGTTGTTGACCGTTTTTCCAAGGCCCTTCACTTTATCCCCTTACCTGACCTTCCTTCTGCTAAAGAGACTGCTAGGGTAATGATTTACCATGTATTCAAACTGCATGGGTTGCCCGTTGAGGTGGTGTCAGACAGGGGGCCCCAATTTACATCCTGTTTTTGGAAGGCGTTTTGCAAACTTCTCGGTGCTTCTGTACGTCTGTCGTCTGGTTTTCATCCACAGAGCAACGGCCAGACCGAGAGGGCGAACCAGCAGCTGGAGACCGTCCTGCGCTGCGTGGCATCCCAGAACCCCACTACCTGGAGTCAGCAGCTGCCATGGGCGGAGTATGCCATCAACGCCCACGTTTCATCCTCCACTGGTCGCTCCCCGTTCGAATGCTCCATGGGCTACCAGCCGCCGCTGTTCCCGGACCAGGAGGGGGAGGTGGGCGTGCCGTCGGCGGAGGCATTCGTCCGACGCTGCCACCGGACGTGGAGGCACACACGTACCGCCCTGCTTCGCGCCACGGCCAGTATGAAGGCGCAGGCTGACCGTCACCGCTCTCGACCCCCACGGTATCGCCAAGGCCAGCGCGTGTGGCTCTCGACCAAGGATCTCCCCCTCAAGACCGATTCCCGCAAGCTGTCCCCCCGCTTCATTGGGCCCTTCCCGGTGGCCAGAGTCATCAGTCCCACTGCCATGCGTCTCAAACTCCCGTTCCCCCTTCGCCGCATTCACCCCACCTTCCATGTATCTAAGATTAAGCCTTTTCTGTGCAGCCCCATGCATCCTGTCCCCAAAGCCCCCCCGCCTCCACGCCTTATCGGTGGTTCGGAGGCATACACCGTCCGGCGTCTGCTGGACGTTCGACGCCGGGGCCGGGGTCTCCAGTACCTCGTGGACTGGGAGGGCTATGGCCCCGAGGAGCGGTGCTGGGTCCCGGCTCGGCACGTCCTGGATCCTGCGCTCATCCGTGATTTCCATCGCCAGCATCCACTGTCATCCATAGGAACGCCTGGAGGCGCTCGTTGAAGGGGGGGGTACTGTTAAGACTCTGCATAGCCTGGCCGCCCTGCTGGCGTATGTTTGTCATTTCTGTGTTTCCCTGTCATCCCTTACATGTGCGTCTGTTATTGTCCTGTCTCCGCCCCCTTTGTTACATGTGCTTTTGTTTTCATTGAGTCTGCCCTTCCTGTCTTGTGTTTCCCACCTGTTGGCCCTTATGTGTAATTGTCCCTAATTGATTTCCTCCCGCTCCCTCCCCTATTTAAGTTCAAGCCTTTGTGTTAGTTCTTGTCGCGTCTTAGCCCATGTAAGTTGTCCCTATGTGTTTGAGGTCTGAAACTCTCGTTTTTCCTTAATTGTTTTCCGTGTAGGATTCTGCATTTTTTGGTTTGTTTTTTCTATCGATCCTCTGAGCGTTCTAGTTTTGATTTGTTTAGTTTTGGCCTTTTGCCTATTGTTGCCTAGTCAAATAAAAGACTCCTTTTTTCAAAAGAACTTTCTGCATCCGTCTCCGCTTTTGGGTCCTGGCCTCCGGTGAATTCCTAACAGCAAGCCCACTTTTTAGCACATTTATTTGTCACAGATTAAAACAAACTGAATACCCCCCCTCACCTCTCCCTTTCCAACCATGTAGGAGAAGCTACGGTGGCCTGCAGTGGCCTGTAAGGTGCCAGTAGGAACTAGGGGGGCAATAAATACCAGTAACTGTAATTGAATACACGGTCCAAAACTCAACGAGTACTCGTGTACTCATTTTCTTTTTTTGTTTAAGTCTGCGATAGTTTCACCAATGTACACATGTGGAAAGTCACCTGTACACAGTATGTGTAATAACAAGTAGGCAGTAGAGAGGGCAGCCGGAGTGGCCGTGTTCTCAAGGGTGATCCAAGTCTCCGTAAGGGCCAGGAAGTGAAGAGTCTGGAGGGAGGCGTACGCTGAGATGGAGTCTGCCTTCTTAACAGCTAATTGGCAGTTCCAGAGATCCCCCAGCACTTCAAGGTCTGTGTAGACAGAGAGCGGTTGGTAGCGCAGATTGGAAGGGATGCAGTGCCGGGAAGAAGGTTGAAGGTGGTGTCTTCTCCGGTAAGACGTCAGTCTAACAATGATAGAGGTAAGTTATGATGAGTGGGAGATGCTTCCCTGATGGGCTTCCTCGAGGGACTCACGCAGAGAGACTCCCTATGTCTTTGTTCGACTGGGTCTTCATTCGCAAGGGGCCTGACGCTAATAATGACTAGCCCTTAAGTATAGAGACGCTGCTCTATTCTAGCCGAAACTGGCTGAATTGCCCGCTTAACAGTTAGACACTTAAATTATGCTAGCCACTGGAATTAACTCTGCCAATGGAAATGCTACAAACTAAGTACAAATTATTTTTTTATACTCACCAGCAGCGAGATAACATGCAGCTCCTTCACAAACAAAATGTAACGTTAGGGTCAATTTTGGAGAACTTCGTTAATCAAACCTTGTGTGGCTGAAAACGCCTCAGTAAAGTTGTTCAGAAGGCCCTCATTGACTTAACATTGCCGACATTTTGAACTTTTGTGGCACTTCCAGTAGTCCTAGAATGAAAAAAATGCACTCAAAGATTTGGTGGGATGCCAGCTTTCAGGCAAGTGGTTGCAAGTCAATCGGACCATCGATAGATTCAGTTCTCTCTCCGGTGCCAACGAGAGTGGCAGCAATCCTAGTAGCTCCGTATGTCTTCGTGTTATGTTAGTGTTTTTAGTGCTTTTTATAGCGTATATAGTGTTTTTCGCCGTTTATTTTTACTTCCTCTTACTTTGGATTACACACTTTAAGGGGTGTCTTTACTCTATCCTATGGATATGGATCAGCGACAGTGTTCGGGCGATAGCAAACTTGTGTACACAAGGAATCAACTGCTTGCATTGAGGAAATTCGACGGCAGAGTTCAAGAAACCATCCCGGAGGAATTGTGGCTTTTTCGCGGCTGCAGAGCGGGACTCAAAGTGAGGACGAGGCGAATGGAGAAGAAGTGGAGATTTAAGCCCGCAGTTCCATCGATGGTGATGGGGAACGTGAACTCACTGGCTAACAAAACCGACGAACTGGCTTCTCTGGTAAGAAATCAGAAACTGTACAGAGAATGTAGCCTAATATGCCTCACAGAGACATGGCTAACTAGCTGCATCCCCACAGCCAACGTAGAGCTACCTGGCTTCAGTGTGGCTCGTTTGGACAGAGACAATAAACCTTCTGGCAAAAGGAAGGGAGGCGGACTGGCGATGTACATAAACAACAGATGGTGTAATCCCGGTCATGTTACGGTCAAAGAGACTGCTTGCTGTAAGGATGTGGAGCTACTAGCAGTTAGCCTCCGACCATATTACATGCCGAGGGAGTTTACGCATGCTATTGTGGTCTGTGTTTACGTTCCGCCACGAGCACTTCCGGATATAGCGTGTGACGTCATACACTTGACTATCGCAAGGCTCCAAACCCAGCACACAGATGCCTTCTTTGCCATCTCCGGTGACTTCAACCACATAACACTGGATTCTACCCTCACAAACTTCTACCAGTTTGTTGACTGCCCGAAGCGTAAAAACAGGACAATAGACCTCATGTATGCAAACGTGAGGGATGCACACAGTGCCACCCCCCTACCACCACTAGGAAAATCAGATCACAACCTCATTCACCTACAGCCACTGTACAAACCAAAAGTGCAGAGGCTACCGTTCGCCACACGCACTTTCAGGAAGTGGACACCAGGAGCAGATGAGGCTCTGAGAGACTGTTTCGAGTCCACGGACTGGAGTGTACTACAGAGTGGAGAAGATTTGGAGGAGGACACACACTGCATCACCGACTACCTTAACTTCTGTATGGACGTTGTTGTTCCCACAAGAACTGTGCGCTGCTTTCCAAACAACAAGCCTTGGATAACCAGCAATGTCAAGTCCCTTCTAAATAGGAAAAAGATGGCGTTCAGAGAGGGGAACCAGGCAGAGCTGAGGCGCGTGCAGGGGGAACTCAAAGTCAGGCTGAAAGAGGCCAAGGAGGACTACAGGAAGAAGGTAGAACAGAAGCTGCAAGAAAACAACACAAAGGAGGTCTGGAATGGAATGAAGATCATTGCTGGCCTAGGGAAGAGAAGCAGCACTATGGAGGGTGATCTGGGCAGGGCGAACCAGCTAAACCAGTTCTTCAACAGGTTTGACTGCCCTGCTGAAGCTTCAATGGACGTGGTCTGTCCATCCCCCTCGAATACTGCCTGCTTAACTGCCCCATTCACACCTCCCCTCTCACTCCCGACACAACACCCCCTCCCCCACAAGACCGATGGCAACCCCACACAGGCCCCCCCCTTCTCCACCCCCCATCCCCTCCAGGGGGGCCAAGACCAAGACCATGGCAACCCCTCACCCCCTCCCCACCCCCACCCCTCGCCCACCATCATCACCTCACCCCCTCCCTGCCCCCACCCCTCTCCCCCCACCATCACGGCAGATCATGTCAGAGGACAGCTAAGGAAACTCCACCCCAGGAAGGCAGCCGGGCCAGACGGTCTGAGCCCAAGACTGCTCAAGGTCTGTGCTGCTGAACTGGGAGAGCCACTGGAGCACCTCTTCAACTGGAGTCTGCGGATCGGGAGAGTCCCAACAATGTGGAAGGCATCATGTCTCATCCCCGTCCCCAAGAAACCATACCCAAAGGAGCTTAATGACTTCAGACCAGTCGCTCTCACATCACACCTGATGAAGACCATGGAGAGACTGATTCTGGGCATACTTAGGCCACAGGTACGCCATGCACTAGACCCGTTACAGTTTGCGTACCAGGAGAAGGTGGGCGTCGACGATGCCATCTCGTACCTCCTACACAGGACCCACTCTTACCTGGACAAGGGGAAGAGTGCTGTGAGAATCATGTTTTTGGACTTCTCCAGTGCTTTTAACACCATCCAACCCCCCAGACTGAGTGACAAGCTCCTGCAGATGGATGTGGACGCCCACCTAGTGTCCTGGATCGCAGACTACCTGACAGAACGGCCACAGTTCGTCAGACTGAAGGACTGCCTCTCCGACACTGTGCTCCACAGGGGACAGTGCTCTCTCCAGTCCTGTTCACCCTGTATACATCCGACTTCTGCTACAACACAGAGTCATGCCACATGCAGAAGTTCTCAGACGACACTGCAATTGTGGGCTGTATCAGGGATGGGCAGGAGGAGGAATACAGGAGCCTGGTGGAGGACTTTGTGAAATGGTGCAGACTCAACAACCTACATCTCAACACCGCCAAGACCAAGGAGATGGTGGTGGATTTCAGGAGGTCTAAGCCCGCCCTGCTGCCAGTCACCATCGAGGGGGTCAATGTGGAGGTGGTGGACACTTACAAGTACCTGGGAGTACATCTGGATGATAAACTGGACTGGTCAGTCAACACTGCAGCAGTATACAAGAAGGGACAGAGCAGGCTGTACTTCCTGAGGAGGCTGCGGTCCTTCAACGTCTGCAGCAAGCTCCTCTGGATGGTTTACCAGTCTGTTGTTGCCAGCGTCCTCTTCTATGCTGTGGCATGCTGGGGAGGAAGCACTAGGAAGAGGGATGCTGGGCGACTAGACAGGCTGGTAAGGAAAGCTGGCTCTGTGGTGGGTGCTGAACTGGAGTGCATCACTTCAGTATCAGACAAAAGGACCCTGAACAAACTGCTGAACATCCTGGACAACGACTGCCACCCACTCTACAGCATTATCACACAGCAAAAGAGCTTGTTCAGTTGGAGACTACGCTCCCTGACATGCACTACAGACAGACTCAGGAAGTAATTTGTTCCTAGGGCCATCCATCTTTACAACGCCTCACTAAAGGGAAAAAGGTGAGCTGGACTTCTCTGCATAGTCCATCTGCACCCCCACCTCGTATACACCCACTGGACTTCCTACAGGACTTTTCTTGCACTTTCTTTTGCAGAGGACTTTTTTTTTTGCACAACACCCCCTTACACTACAGGACACTTTTTTGCACATTTCTTTTATTACACTACTCTATACTGTGTACTGTTGATTCTGCCTAAATGAATGTCTTCTTACTGGCTACATTAGCCCATATATGCACAGCCTCTCCTTCATCCATCCCCGGGACTGGACATGCATTCATTCATGCGCATCCTTATCCTCAGTCTTTCTCATATTATACTGTTATTATAATGTTATAATTTTATAATGTTTTTAGTTAGGAATGTTTTTGTTTTTTTTCTTTTTCTTCTTAGTAATGTTGGCTGTTTTTTTAGTTGATTATTATTGATTTGTCCGTATCATTCTCAGGGATACTGTAATGTCTTTGTTTCTTGTCATGTATGGTGTCTTAAAGCTGCTGGGACCTCAAATTTCCCCTCGGGGATCAATAAAGTATTGACCTACCGACCTACCTTGTACGCTGAAAAGGCCTCAGTAAAGTTGTTTAGAAGGCCCTCATTGACTTAAAGGAGAACTCCGGTGTAAAATGGTTCTGGGATGTTTAGTGTGATAACGAGTTCGAACGTTCCATGGAGAGCAAAAAAAGCAGATACGACGCGAAGCTAAGTTCGCTGTTTTTAGCCGATTCTAAAAAAACTTGAGCATGTGAGCTCTGTGTTCATCAATCGACTTATCACAGAGCTCGCGTGATCGTCAATCGACTTATCGAGCCTAAAAAAAAACATGCCGTCGACGGGTGAACTACTGAAGGTATTGTGTGTATAAAATGTGCTTTTTAATAAACTATCTGTACACTTACGAAGTTGTCAATGCCTCGTTTTATATGTTAAGACCCTCATTATACTACCAAAGAAGTGTCAGGCTATTTCTAGCCTTGTAAGTGCTTTAAAAAAGCTATTTATTTTTTACCAGGTCAGATGCCCGTAGCACTCAAACGTATAGCAGTTTGGTAGAATTCTGCTAAAAACAGCTAACTTAGCTTTGCGTCGTACAGGCTTTTGTTTGCTCTCCATGGAACGTTTGAACTCGTTATCATACTAAACATCCCACAACCATTTTACACCAGAGTTCTCCTTTAACATTGGTGACCTAACCTTTCCGACCCCTCACCTTTACACCCCATAAATCATGAACGGAAAGAGGTAGAGAGACGGGATGAAGTGTTCCCCAATGTTCTGGGTGAGCTCTATCACATATGTCAGAATTCATCTGTTTATTTGTTTACGGAATATCTCATCCACCACATATGCTTCTATACTGTAGGATATGCTCTGCATATGTTACCTGAAACATATCCCTTAAGATACCAGATTAATATATCCCGAAGATTGCTGATCTGGAAAAATGGAATCAACATCCAATCTGAGCATCTGCATAGTGAGAGAGAACCTGATAAGAACCTGTCAAATTGAAATATTTGTGGCCATAACTTACGTTAATTTGTAGTAACAATTGCTCATCACAGTCCACAGAAGACCCAAGAGGAAGTGGATTTTCAGCCTAGCCAATCAATCAGGCCCTTAAAAATTCAAAAATATGTAACCTGTTCTCATTTCCAGGTCGTCAAATACTGACACTTTCATCAATCCGGTGGGAGGACAGAGGATCATGGGTAATGTTAGCTGGGTGGGTAACGTTAGAGAAGCCGAGTGATTAAACCCTTACACACCTAGCTGGTGTAGACGGGGCTCAATGAGGATGACTCAGGAATAGGTTGCTTTGAACAATAAAGTTAGGTAGTTAGCTACTTAAGTTACCTAACTAGCCAACTAACTAAAGTTAGCATGTTCATTGTGCCCACCATAGATATAGAAACATGAGCCATTGGGGGGAAAAAATAGTCTTGTTTATTTTATTAATGAATTGATTTAATTATTAATAATCAACCAGGCGGCTTTATAACAATATAATTCTACTCTAGCCACCATTCATATAAAGATATATGAGTTGAGGTTAAGACATTTGGACATACAGGGGGAAAAAATAACATTAAATACAAACTGCATAAAACTTAACATTTATTTCTCATAAAAAGTGTCCTTGAATATGACTAGTACCAGCCACATGAAAAAAAAGAAGGGTAACACTTTAGATTAGGGACCACATATTCACCATTAACTAGTTGCTGATCGTAATTTATGTACAACAACTTCCTTACTTACTATCAATAAGCAGTAATTAGGAGGTTATTGAGGGAAAACTCTAATATTAAAGTTAATGGCCTAGTAGTTGTAGAATATGGTCATGCAGAATAATGCATTAATAAGTGCTTTATAATGACTAATAAAGAGCCAATATGTGTGCTTATAAGCAACTAGTTAATGGTGAATATGTGGTCCCTAATCTAAAGTGTTACCAGAGGAAGTCATGTCTGTGTGCTCCTCACACTGTCCACGACCACACGTCGCTGTTTGTCATTTGATCATGGTGGATCAATGTGGTCTGGGCAAAAATATTTGCTTTGATTTCTGTAATTGTTTTGTGTAATGTTGTTTTCTGTAATGGCTGGATTTATCATATTACATCATTTTAAAATCGCAACTGAAACTGTATTTCAGAGCCTGACTAATGTCAGGCATGCACAAAACCAGTTGGTGGAGAAAATGGATGTTATGAATGAAAAGCTGGGAAAGTTCAAGGAGGACATGGAGCAACTAAAAGCAGCAGCAGCAGATACGCACCTGCAAATTTCCCAGCAGATTCCTAAGGCCTTATCTGTAAGTTGTCATTGTTGGCTAGAAGTGCTTGACAGACATACAGATGTATCTCTTTACAATGCCTTTTTCTCTGCATTTATTAGTTTATTTTTCTTTACCTATACATTTATCATCCTTTATTATATAATATAATATTATTATATATAGCATATGAATTGATATTTAAAGGGTTATTTCAGATTTTTGGACATAAGCTAGTATGAATTATTGACCAGTAGTGATATGGTTGCAGGGACCTCAGGCAGCAAGTCCTGTGGTTGGAGATCTCCAGGCCAGCCCTGGCTTGGAGGGACAACAGCAGCAAACGGGATCGACTGAATATCCACAGCAGAATACACCATATACTGTACTTTCAGAGCCTGGAGCCTCTCAACTATGGAGTCAGAATAGTGTCATCATTCAAACCTGAAAAAAAAGGTTTCAAAGGCTTGTAAGTCTGTGTTTGAAAACTCAACACCTTGTAAAAAAGGTTTTGCACCACTGAAAAAAGAGATTATAGCCTGAAAAAAAAAAAGTCAAACATCTGCAAACATGATTTTGTGTTCTATTTTATCTTCTTCATCATTTTAACCAACACATTTTCAAAGCTAAAATGTTTTCACAAACACATTTTCAAAGTTTAAAAATGTTCACCAGCGCATTTGCAGAGTTTCAAATCTGACACTGTTCTAACAGTGTATTACTTTGTTTCCCGGTTTTGAAACCTTGTAAATGGGATTCTGCAAACAGCTGTTCAAACATTGAGAAATACGTTTTGAAAGGTTGAATATCTATTTTTAAAAACTTGTAAAGGTGTAAATTTACACCATTGCAATGTATTTTTTCAGAACTTAATTTTCAGCACTGACTTTTCAGAGATTTGACCACACGGGCGCAAGCTTGCGAGTCACGTGATTATTGACACTGTTCTGACGCCGTTCGTTTTGAAACTCCTTTAGCTCAAAGCTCTGAAAACGTGGTTCTGAAAAAAAGGAAAAAAAAACCTTCCTGGGGGCGGGACCATCTTGCTCTAAACCTATTGGTTGCTCTCTGCTGAGGCACAGTCCAATCACATGCGCCGTTGACCGGGCTGTGCGGGATTGACAGTGCTCTGCCGATGACTAACAAGCGACTTGCGTGGTTGATTTTGTTGTCTATTTTCTGGAACCATGGCTGGTAGACAGGCGAGCAATTTTATTCTGTATTGTTTGCGTTCTAACCACCCGCGAGCCTCCTGCGGCTCGCCAAGCTGTCATTTGCAACACGTTCTCATCGCAACTCGTAATATACCGACGGTTTGTCACGCCCCTAGACGTGATACTGACGCAAAATGTACACTCCCGCGTCTGTGTGAAACGATCTGTGTGAAACAATCTCATAAACCCGTTCGCGGTGGTAAGAGACGAGCAGAGTCTACAGCGTCCGCTCGCAGAGCAGAGTCTACAGCGTCCGCAGTCTACTGTGAAACAATTCACTCCATAAAGGGTTATGTTTAGGGTTATGGTTAGCGTAATCTATCACCGTGACCGGGGTATTATTGGAGTGAATGGACTCTGTAGACTCTGCTGGTCTCTTACCACCGCGAACGGGTTTATGAGAACCCCCAGATTGTTTCACGATCTGGTAGAGTCTTTGCCAGCTTCAAAGCAATGAATAACCTACATCAGCGGGTGCTGTGTATGGATCACAAGTTCCGAGTATGTTTATCTTCTCTTCATATCTAATTTTAACATTTTGTGACAAATGGTCTAAATAGTTGATTTATTTAAGTATCGGAAATCTGCAAGGCTGCAATTCCCCTGGTTGGCCGTTGTTCGTCGCCATTTTGCCAGCGTTTGTTGCCCTCCAGGTATCCATGGTAGTCACGTGACCGCAAAGTATGACTATTATTTATGCCATGCGAGCCACAAATTAGTCTACAGCGTCCATTCACTCCAATAATAACCCGGTCACGGTGATAGATTACGCTAACCATAACCCTAACCATAATCCTTTATGGAGTGAATTGTTTCACAGTAGACTGCGGACGCTGTAGACTCTGTTCTGCGAGCGGACGCTGTAGACTCTGCTCGTCTCTTACCACCGCGAACGGGTTTATGAGATTGTTTCACACAGATCGTTTCACACAGACGCGGGAGGGTACATTTTGCGTCAGTATCACGTCTAGGGGCGTGACAAACCGTCGGTATATTACGAGTTGGGATGAGAACGTGTTGCAAATTACAGCTTGGCGAGCCGCAGGAGGCTCGCGGGTGGTTAGAACGCAAACAATACAGAATAAAATTGCTCGCCTGTCTACCAGCCATGGTTCCAGAAAATAGACAACAAAATCAACCACGCAAGTCGCTTGTTATTCTTGTCATCGGCAGAGCACTGTCAATCCCGCACAGCCCGGTCAACGGCGCATGTGATTGGACTGTGCCTCAGCAGAGAGCAACCAATAGGTTTAGAGCAAGATGGTCCCGCCCCCAAGAAGGTTTTTTTTTCCTTTTTTTCAGAACCACGTTTTCAGAGCTTTGAGCTAAAGGAGTTTCAAAACGAACGGCGTCAGAACAGTGTCAATAATCACGTGACTCGCAAGCTTGCGCCCGTGTGGTCAAATCTCTGAAAAGTCAGTGCTGAAAATTAAGTTCTGAAAAAATACATTGCAATGGTGTAAATTTACACCTTTACAAGTTTTTAAAAATAGATATTCAACCTTTCAAAACGTATTTCTCAATGTTTGAACAGCTGTTTGCAGAATCCCATTTACAAGGTTTCGAAACCGGGAAACAAAGTAATACACTGTTAGAACAGTGTCAGATTTGAAACTCTGCAAATGCGCTGGTGAACATTTTTAAACTTTGAAAATGTGTTTGTGAAAACATTTTAGCTTTGAAAATGTGTTGGTTAAAATGATGAAGAAGATAAAATAGAACACAAAATCATGTTTGCAGATGTTTGACTTTTTTTTTTTCAGGCTATAATCTCTTTTTTCAGTGGTGCAAAACCTTTTTTACAAGGTGTTGAGTTTTCAAACACAGACTTACAAGCCTTTGAAACCTTTTTTTTCAGGTTTGAATGATGACACTATTCTGACTCCATACTCAACGGCTTATGCGGTGGCGTGATATGCAAACAGGCTCCAGTGTGTAGTAATACTGGTGTTCTTCAACAATCAAAATAGTTCCAAGGTGAGGACTGGTCTGAAGAAGTAAAACTATACTATATACTATATTCATTCATAAAGACCTGATAAAGAGTGGATAAAAAGTAGCTTTCAGTTCAAGTCATTCATTATGTTGTCTGATCAGTGCTATTCTTAATATGCAACCTGCAGGTTTGCCTCGGAGCACAATCATTCGGTGACCAAAGCCATTTCACAGGCAATAATGGATGGCGATGAGTTTGATGCTTCTTTGATAAGTAGTGGGTTCACTTTTCTTAAATTAGTTTTGAGCAACTCATAAAAATGTTTATATGTATAGCCTTAAAATTGCTTTATTAAATGTTGTAAGAGTACACTAGCCTGGCATCGCCAGACCAATTCGCAAATGCATATTAGTCTGGAACCTCTAAGTTCACTTTCGATTTCCAAGGGGCATTATCAACGGGTGCAGACCAAAATGCCTCTGACACAATTGGATAGACCTACAACCAATCAGAGCAACACATTTGAATTTTAAATGAGTTTGGTCACTTCCCTGATCTGCACAAACAGACCGTTCAGCCATCTTGGTTGTCAGTCATCATATCAAACCTGCCCCATATTAGATAAACAGTTGTGATTGGCCCGGCCAAAAACTGGCCAGGTGGAAATCCGTTTGTATGGGAGAGGGGCCATACCAATCTGCCAGAGCAAATTAATCATGAGCAGACCAATCAGACTAATTATTTTGCAGGGTGGGAAGCACCTGTTATATAATTAATAATTATGCAATTTGGGTGAACTATCCCTTTCATATTTATTGACATGCAATATATTAAAGTCAGTTTATAAAACAAAAGTGGCTTTTTATGTTGATAGGAGTCTGCAACCGATATTATGAACATGTCAAATGGGAGTTGAAGCTTCATGTGGAGAACAAGTTGGAAGAGGATCAGAGGGCCAAAGCCCTCAACAACAGAAGGCACAGGTTAAGTTGAATCATATGTGGTCATTTGTGGTGCCCCCTAACAGCAGACTCTTGGAGGTTCTGAAAAAGTACGTCAGTAAGTGGTGTTCGAGTTTCTTACAAACACTCTTTCTTTAAAAAACAGCAAAAAAACAACCAAACAAAAAAACAGCTCTTACAATAGAACTATTGCTATAAACAGGGTTCGTACAAAGTCTTGAAAGTTTGGAAAATGCTTAATTTTAACTGTTATGTTTTCAAGGTTAGGACTATGCTTGAATTCAAATATACTCCTTGAAAAATGCTTGATTTTCAACATAATCTGGTGTTTCATCTACACAATCACTCATGTAAACCAAAAATATTTTAATATTTGAAATTAAACAATCCAGTCGTCAAACATACAATCAAAGTTAATATGAACAGCTAGTAAAATATACAAAGTGACAATATACGTATATTGCCTGGTGTGGATTGTTTAACTACTGTTTAACATCTCTTCTTTGACTGGCACTCCACAAATTCTACTATTACAACTATTACTACAACTACAATTACATGGACCTAACCATGTCAAGGAACAGACGAGGGGACCCAAATGCTGGACACAGGGAGACGGAGACGGAATAAAAGAAAAGGGTTTTATTCCGTAGACAGGCGAGTAGTCAGACAAGCAGGGATCAGGAGCCAGCGGGGTAGTCAGACAGGCGGGGATCAGGAACCAGCGGGGTAGTCAGACAAGCGGGGATCAGGAACCAGCGGGGTAGTCAGACAGGCAGGGATCAGGAACCAGCGGGGTAGTCAGACAGGCGGGGATCAGGAACCAGCGGGGTAGTCAGACAGGCGGGGATCAGGAACCAGCGGGGTAGTCAGACAGGCGGGGATCAGGAACCAGCGGGGTAGTCAGACAGGCGGGGATCAGGAACCAGCGGGGTAGTCAGACAGGCGGGGATCAGGAACCAGCGGGGTAGTCAGACAGGCAGGGGTCGGCAACAGGGGACTGGAGCAGGCGGGTAGTCAAGCAGGCAGGGGTCGGAAACAGGGGGCTGGAACAGGCGGGTCGTCAGGCAGGCAGGGGTCGGCAACAGGGGACTGGAGCAGGCGGGTAGTCAGGCAGGCAGGGGTCGGCAACAGGGGGCTGGAACAGGCGGGTCGTCAGGCAGGCAGGGGTCGGCAAAAGGATACTGGAACAGGCGGGTAGTCAGGCTGGGAATTACTAGTAGGTTAGGGAAACAACGAACTGGCGCCGGCCGCTTGACAATCCCCTGCTTAAATAGGGAACAAGGTGATTAGCAATTGGGAACAGGTGTGTGTGGGAAATTAACGGTTAGTAGCGACAAGCGTCCACTAGATGGAGGTGTTGGACCGTGTAGCAGGACGCGACGTGACAGTACCCCCCCCTCTAGGGACGCCTCTCGGCGGACGACCCACAGCCGGCGGACGGCCCACAGCCGGCGGACGACCCACAGCCGACGGATGGTCCCGATGGAAATCCCGAACCAGCGAGGCATCCAGGATACTCCTCCGGGGAACCCAGGAGCGCTCCTCGGGCCCGTACCCCTCCCAGTCGACAAGATACTGGCGACCCCGGCCACGGCGACGTACCTCCAGGAGTCGGCGGACTGTCCACGCCGGATGGTTGTCGATGACCCTGGGTGGAGGTGGAGGCGGAGCGGGTGGAGACAACGGGCTGGTGGAGACAGGCTTGAGCTGGGAGACATGGAAGGTCGGATGGACACGGAGAGATGGAGGGAGTCGGAGACGAACGGCACAGGGGTTGATGACAGACTCCACTTCGAAAGGACCGATGAACCGGGGAGAGATCTTAGGGGAGATTCCCTTCAAGGGAAGATCCTTCGCCCGAAGCCACACCGACTGTCCGGGAGCATACTGGGGGGCAGGCAGACGGCGCCTATTGGCTTGCAGTTGGGAGCGGGAGGATGCGCGGAGCAGTGCGGTGCGTGTGCGCTTCCAAGTGCGCCGGCACCTGCGCATATGAGCCTGGACAGACGGGACAGAGATCTCCTCCTCCAACTCGGGAAACAAGGGCGGTTGGTAACACAACGGAGTGCGGCCTCCATCTCCTGGTTGGCCCGCTCCGATTGTCCATTGGACTGGGGGTGGAACCCGGAGGACAGGCTGGGCGTGGCCCCTAAAACCGCACAGAATGCACGCCACACCTGAGAGGTGAACTGGGGGCCCCTGTCGGAAACGATGTCCACAGGGATGCCATGGAGACGAAACACGTGCCTGACCAGGAGATCCGCCGTCTCACTCGAGGAGGGGAGGTTGGGAAGAGCGACGAAGTGTGCAGCCTTGGAGAACCGATCGATCACCGTGAGGATGGTGGTGTTGCCACCGGACGTGGGCAGGCCGGTGACGAAGTCCAGGGCGATGTGCGACCACGGTCGGTTAGGGATGGGCAGAGGCCGAAGCAGACCGGAATGAGGACGAGTCGAGGTCTTATTCCGGGCGCAGGTAGCACACGCCGCAACGAAAGCACGGACGTCCGCATCCATGGAAGGCCACCAGAATCGCCGGCGGATGAAATCCAGGGTGCGCGTGATTCCAGGGTGACAGGTGAGCTTGGAGGAATGGCCCCAGAGCAGCACTCTGGATCGTACCTTGTCCGGGACGAACAACCGATTCGGGGGACCAGAACCAGGATCCGGCTGCTGCCCCTGTGCAAGGCGCACCGCAGACTCAACCTCCCAGGTGAGCGTGGCGATCCGACAAGCGGAAGGCAGGATGGTCGTGGGCTCAGTACTCGGGTCCTCGGGGGAGTACAGGCGGGACAAGGCATCCGGCTTGCCGTTCTGGGAACCGGGACGGTAGGTCAATGAAAAATCAAATCTCCCGAAGAATAAGGCCCACCTAGCCTGTCGCGAATTCAGTCTCCTGGCTGCCTGAATGTATGCCAGGTTGCGGTGGTCAGTCCAGACAATAAAAGGAAGGGCTGCGCCCTCCAGCCAATGCCGCCACTCCTCCAATGCAAGCTTGACGGCCAAGAGCTCGCGGTTGCCGACATCATAATTCCTCTCCGGCGGGGACAACCGGCGGGAGAAAAAGGCACAGGGGTGGAGCTTGTGGTCGGAGGGAGAACGCTGGGAGAGGACCGCGCCCACTCCAGTGTCCGAAGCGTCGGCCTCCACCACGAACTGAAGGGCGGGATCGGGCTGGACGAGGATGGGAGCGGAAACGAAGCGTCTCTTGAGGCCCTGGAATGCGGCCTCCGCCTCAGGCGTCCATGAGAATGGGCTCTTGGTAGAGGTCAGCGCTGTGAGAGGTGCCGCGACCTGACTGTAGCCCCGAATGAACCGTCTATAAAAATTTGCAAAGCCCAGGAACTGCTGCAGCCTCTTGCGGGTCGAAGGGGAGGTCCACTCGGCCACCGCTGAAACCTTGGAAGGATCCATCCTGATCTGGCCCTGACCGATGATGTAGCCCAGGAATGAGACGGATGAGACGTGGAAGTCGCACTTCTCCGCCTTGACGTAAAGACGATTCTCCAGCAACCGCTGAAGCACCTGCCGGACGTGAACCCTGTGCTCCTCCACGGATCTAGAGAAGATCAGAATGTCATCAATATACACAAATACAGAGCGGTTCAACATGTCCCGGAGGACATCGTTTACCAGAGACTGGAAGACAGCGGGGGCGTTTGTGAGTCCGAAAGGCATAACCAAATATTCAAAATGACCCAAAGGCGTGTTGAACGCGGTCTTCCACTCATCCCCCTCCCGGATGCGGACCAAGTGGTATGCGTTGCGCAGATCGAGCTTAGAAAAGACCACGGCTCCGTGGAGGGGAACGAAGGCAGAACTAATCAGAGGCAAAGGATACCTGTTCTTCACGGTGATAGTGTTCAGCCCCCGGTAGTCAATGCAGGGACGAAGCGAACCGTCCTTCTTCCCAACAAAGAAGAACCCCGCTCCCACCGGCGAAGAGGAAGGGCGGATGATCCCAGCGGAGAGGGACTCCCCGATATACTCCTCCATGGACTCCCGCTCGGGCCGGGAGAGATTGAATAGACGACTCCCCGGAAGAGGAGCTCCAGAAAGGAGGTCGATGGCGCAGTCATACGGACGGTGGGGGGGCAGGGACAAGGCGCGGGACTTACTGAACACCTCCCCAAGGTCGTGGTACTCCTCCGGAACGGAGGACAGGTCAGGAGGGACGGCGGCGGACGCGAGCTCCGGCGCCCGAGGTGACTGGGCGGACCGCAAACAATGGGAAAGACAGTGTGTACTCCAGGACACCACTCAACCGGTTCCCCAATCCATCTGGGGATTGTGTGTCTTGAGCCAGGGGTAACCCAGAACCACCGGAGAGAAAGGACTGGTGATAACTAGAAGCGAGATGGACTCATGATGATTCCCCGAAACAAGCAGTTTGACCGGAACGGTGCGGCGCTCCACCCGCGTGAGGGTCCTCCCGTCCAGAGCCTGGGTCTCGATAGGAGGATCCAGAGGAACAGTGTCAATCCCAAAACGAAAAACCAGCTCCCGATCAATAAAACTTTCATCCGCTCCGGAGTCCAGGAGGATAGAGAGCGGTAGTGTCTGATCCTGCCACAGGAGAACGGCCTCCAGGAGGGGACGGGACCCCGAGGGGTTACGGGAGCGGCTCGCCAGGATTCCCCGGATTACTGGCGAGCCCGATCTTTTCCCGAGAGAGCGGGGCAGCCAGCCCGGAGATGGCCTGACAGGCCACAGTAAAGACAGGCTCCGGAGCGTATGCGGCGTTCCCTCTCCTCAGAGGAAAGCTGTGTACGTCCGATCTGCATGGGCTCAGGAGAGAGACCCCGCTCACGGCGAGATGAAGCGGAGAACGAAGGGGAGGACCGAGGCGTTGCCGCTGACTCGAACGAGGGCGTGGCTACCGAACGTGAGCCTCTCTCTCTGCGGCGCTCCCGCAGTCGATTGTCCATTCTAATGGAGAGAGCGATCAACTGATCCAGACCCAACTCCTCCTCCCGAGAAGTCAACTGGTCCTTCACCTCGTCAGAGAGCGCACCCAGGAAAACCCCCTGTAGAGCCTCCTCGTTCCAGCCGCTCTCAGCAGCAAGGGTGCGGAACTCCACCGCGAAGGAAGCGACACTGCGGGATCCCTGGCGAAGGCGCAGAAGACGCTGGGAAGCCTCTCTTCCCCGAACCGGATGATCAAAAACCCTCCGCATCTCTTCGGTGAAGGCGGAGTAGCTGCACGAAGCCGCGGAACCACGTTCCCATACGGCCGCCGCCCACGCGAGAGCCTCCCCTCGCAGGGAGCCGATCAGGTAAGCGATCCGTGACTTATCGGTGGGGTAAGTCTGGGGCTGAAGCTCGAAAACCAGGGAGCACTGTAGAAGGAAGGACCGACAGGTTCCCAGGTCCCCCTCGTAGCGTTCCGGGGCCGGAATGAACGGTTCACGGGATGCAGGTAATGAAGGTGGTGTCGGAGAGACGGGACGCCGGGAGTGAATCGAAAGAGTTAAATCTTGAAGGCTAGAAGTAATCTCCTGCAGAGTCCGATCGTGTTGCGTCAGGAGATCCCCCTGACGGGACAAGACCTGGCGGAAAGCCTCTGCGTCCGCTGGGTCCATCTTGGCCAGTTCGTACTGTCAAGGAACAGACGAGGGGACCCAAATGCTGGACACAGGGGACTGGAGCAGGCGGGTAGTCAGGCAGGCAGGGGTCGGCAACAGGGGGCTGGAACAGGCGGGTCGTCAGGCAGGCAGGGGTCGGCAACAGGATACTGGAACAGGCGGGTAGTCAGGCTGGGAATTACTAGTAGGTTAGGGAAACAACGAACTGGCGCCGGCCGCTTGACAATCCCCTGCTTAAATAGGGAACAAGGTGATTAGCAATTGGGAACAGGTGTGTGTGGGAAATTAACGGTTAGTAGCGACAAGCGTCCACTAGATGGAGGTGTTGGACCGTGTAGCAGGACGCGACGTGACAAACCAGTTCTAATTTAAAAATCTAGTCTCCTACACTAACACTACTACTTCTAGACACCACATAGTAATCACATCCCCAGCACAACAATTATTGCCAACCACTAGCATCACAAAGAAGCAAGTGCAATATCCCTTGAACAGTTGTTTTCTGTTTCAGCATCTGAATGCACACAAGGCTGTGGCAGAGCAAGTGCTTCAGAAGGAGGACTGCAGGCTTTTGAAAGACGTCCCTGCATGCCTTATGAGTGATGATGACAGGCAAACCTGGAGAGTCAGCCTGCCTGAGTGGAGGGCCACCAGACTAAACGACATTTTACACAATTGCCAGCAGCAACTAACAGCAGAACAACTGTTGCAGGATGGTACACCGGAGGGTGGCCAGTGGTGTGGCCAGCAGGAGAGAGCCCAGGGGGTTAAGGACCTTTATTTGAAAGACAATTCAAGTTCTAAGGTTCTAGTGTTAATGGCTCGCCAGTTAGAACATGCATATTGCCACAGTTGCTGCTCTGCAATTAAGGGAGTTGGGAGTCTGTTGTCTGTGTGTGTTGAATGTTGTATGTTCATACAACATTCTGAGGTTTTTTATATCTATTTTTCATTCATCTATCCACACCCACATCCAAACATACCCATGCATAGACACAAAGACAAATACACAAGCATATACATACCCACCCACATATTAGTTAATAAACACTTGGTTAATTTACAGAATTCATTTAATTTTTAACAAGCAATTAGTGTTGTCAGGTGGTATTTTGTATGCATGTTTTTGGAAGTAAAAGGTTTTTATAGGATTTTTAAGTTAAATAAATGTTTAGTCCTCAATAACTATGCTTGTATATGTTGAATTATGAAGTCAGTTCTTTGCCAGTTTGTGCCAGTGTTGCATGTGTGACTTGGGCCCTGGCCCATAGCTAATGTTATATACAAAATAGTTGGGTTCAGTTAAAATGAAAGATTGCGGGACATATTATAACCTGTTTGTTTTAGATGTCAATAAAAAATACGAGGGATATAAACGGGATTTTGCTGGTCCTGTTGACAAGGTAAGAGATACATGTCTTTACTCTCTTTACGGATACTGTAAAATAAGCATAACATATCGGGCAAGAATAAACATGATTTTGAATGGATGTGAATGATGTATTCGTTAGCTATCTGGCATTCGTATTTTTTCAGGATATCAAAGATTCAATAAATATGCAAAATTATATCTGTCATTATCTAGTTTTGGTCCATTTACATCTCAAAACAGGATACATCAAAGATGCACTTAATATGTGAAAAGATCAGAAAAAATAACTTTAGTGGATTACGTAGATGTTAGGATATTATATGTATATTTCACGGGTGGGTATCCAGATTTGGGATTTTTCTGTGTCCAATCTTGTCTATTTACGGAGATATATCTCAAAATAGAATCCGTCAAAGATCCAGTGTGTAATCGTCTGGATATTGTTTGTATCTTTGCCGGATACAAACATATCACTACCTACCTACTTGGATAGTACCGTATTTTTGTGCATTTATTCCAGTGTTGTGAACTTAATATAAACACAATTACATAAATCATAATCTCAGAAAACACCACATCTTGCATCTCACAATATTTTGCAATGCTCACAATTTTGTACTGGCAATCAAGCAATGTTGATGCAAACAAAAGGCCAACAGAGCACAGTAAAGGCCTGTAGCTGTAGTAAAGAGAGAGCATAACAAACCAGAAGAGAGCAAGATGTTGAAAATAATCAAACCCAAACCCCCCCTACTCTCCACCATTGAAAAATGTTGCATTTTATGCACATGTGGTGGAGTTAAGACAACGCTGTGTGCAAGCTTGTGATTGACAGGAAGGACAGATTCCTAGAACAAATCAGGGAAGAGATGCCCTGATTAATCAGAAATTAGCAAGGAGGCAAAGTCTCGTACAGAGAAAGGTCAACCAGACATATATTCACAGGCTGTGAATACGGGCTATATGGCACACTTACATTATAGCTTTTAAATCTTACCTCCAGCACCTTTAAGACTAACTGTGATAAAGGGCTATATAAATATTGAATTATGTCTGTAGCCCCCTTGAGTGCCAAGTACACCATCGCTCTGGATTTGATGGTTTAAAGCGGGTTCCACAAATGAATGGATTAAGAGTTTATGCACATGACAATCAAATACAATTGTACGATTCCCACCATGTTGAACGTACATGAGCCAAACTCATATTTACCAATGATCCAGGAAGAGAGTTGCTTGTTCTTTTTTTACTCCTTAATTGAAAGAAAGAAAATACAAAACAAGTTTTTAATAACAAATTAAACTTTCATCTATTGCCTTCCATGAACACTTGAACAGTTAAACCATCACCAACAGCACCAAACATCTGGAAGACTATTTATTGAATTGCCATTCATGAGGCAGAGGTCAATGTTGCAATCAATTAGAAATAGACTAATATTAATATTACCAGCTTAAATGCAACGACAATAAAACGATTGAGCAAAGAAAGTATACATATTGGTCTGTTGGCTCACATGATTCATCTTCAGAGTGATACACTGGGGAACTGACGTCCTCTCCTCTGGCCAACTTTTCTGTCCCCTGACAGAAAACACTTTAGTTTTGAGCCAATAGACCGTGGAATGTACAGCATAGCCCTGCCAGAGGATCCACGTCTACAACCTGTCTGTAACCTGTCTACAACCCATCTATAACCTGTCTGTAACCTGTCTACAACCTGTCTACAACCTGTCTATAACCTGTCTACAACCTGTCTATAACCTGTCTACAACCTGTCTATAACCTGTCTATAACCTGTCTACAACCTGTCTACAACCTGTCTCATAGTAGGATATACCATCTGAGATGGAGGGAGGGAGTGAACCCCTGTCTGGCCTTAAACCATATTCCAAATGAAAGTTGAATTTGTGTGTGCATTCATGTCGATCTTAAATGTATGAAAGAAAAACAGGGGCGGCTATCACACAAGGTCCAAACTATCACACAAGGTCCCACACATGACCGGTGTCTCATGAACGCTCTTCTGTGTTGACCTATTTTGCACAGTTTATGGTCTTGACGGAGGAGGGTAGGAGGATAAGGAGCCATATGCAATTTAAGCCTTTGTATTGAGAAGCTGTTTGAGATAATTAAAATGTAACCGACTCGTTTTAAAAAGACACCAGCTGGCTCAAGCTGGGGCTGTGGTGATGGAATGCAATTTAGAAAAGGGGGGGGGGGGGGGGCGACACGTGTGCGACTGCATCCCTTACTGTGGTTCCTCTTACCTCCCACACATACATAGACTATTTCAATTGTGTGTGTGTGTGTGTGTGTGTTTGTTTAAGACAGTTATCCCTACTATTTTACCAAGGATTTTTTTACTTAAACATGTTTCTGGCTTGGGATAGTATGTCGTTGCTTTTAAAGGACCCCTATTTCACCAGGTGTGAGTGTGATTAGCCATTATGAGCCATTTCAGTTGACTATCCTCTAGTGACATCACAAGTGGGCGTGTCCACCCAGATGTATGATAGATAGATAAGCCTACCAGTTAGTACAGTCCACTGGGTAGGCTGGTAGACTGAGCTAGTTATCATACATCTGGGTGAACACTCCAACTTGTGATGTCACTAGAGGGTAGTGACATCACAATTTTGAAACGGCTTGTAACCACACTCACACCAGGTGGTAAAATAGGGGCCCTTTAAGCATATTTTTAGCAAGTGTTGTTGTCTGAGCTCCTAATCTCCTAAAGAAAACGCTAAATGGCATTGAGCGCATATCTTACTTGATGAGCGCGTTTTCCAAATGAAACCAATTAGTGTGGGATGGTACGTAGGTGGAATGTGTGCTGCTTTTGGATTTGATTGGATCTGAAAAATCTGCTGAAGATGAAGTTGCATTCATTAGATCGGTAGCACTTTAGAATAACTGCAACTTTGAAGCATTAATAAAGTAGTTGTGAATAGTGAATTCATATTCCTCATTTATTTAAAGCATTACTGAACTGAACTCTGCCGTCACGCTGTTTACAACGCTGTGTGCGACGTCACTCTGTATTTAAATGCGGGGAGGGGCAACGGTTTCCCATGTGTACATGCCTGCGCTATCATGAACGTGCGGCCAGCCCGGCTACCAAAACAAAGAAAAGAGAAGCTGGGATTACAACACACACAGAGGGAGTGTGAGAGTGTTAGATTCCCTGGTCAGGACACCACTATATCTTTACATTTTAGCCAATAGTTGTTTGCTGCTATATTAATGTTCAAAAAAATGTTTATAGCTCATTTGAGCCTATGGCGCTGTTGGTTATGGAGGGGGGGGGGGGTGCTTTTTTAGAAACATAACAATGTCATGTGAATTGCAGCGTCGACTATAAGCACTGCAGACCTGGGACCACTAAGAACGTTCTCCTTGAAAACCATATTACATTTTGTTATGAGGTTACAAAATTTAAACTTGGACTAAATATGACTAATTTTATACCAAACCAATGAGAATGCAACATTCATAACCTACTCATTTATTTACCTATCCACAGTCACCAATCCACCCTCATTCATCCATCCACTCACTCACCCTCAATCATCCACTCATCAACCCATTCATCCACCTACTCACGCATTTTCATTCATCCCGTCTTATAATTCACATGACATTGTTACATTTCTAAAAATGATATTTCCATGGAGAATGCTCTCAGCAGGAGTTGAACCCATGTCTCCAGATTTGATAACCAAGAACTCAGCAAGAGGTTATAACTAACATCAATATTCACATTTTACAAAATAAGATCATTACTTTAAGATTCTGTGTAGCGCCGCATCGGCAGGACTTGCACCCTGGACCAAGGACGATAGCCAACAGCTCGCTCTGCTGTACTGACAAGACGACGGCTATGGCCTGGTCGGAGGTTATAATTGACATTACAATTCACATGGCATCGTTTAGTTTCCAAAATGAAACTAAACGATGAGGAGCAGTAATGGAGCCCAACATATGACAAAAGGATATGCATGTCCGTATTTGCATTTCAATAATAGTAAAGTAATGAATACAAAACTACAAGCTTTGTATCAATACACAATTGTATTTGCCATAGTTTGCTGCCTGCCAAATCACCGCTGGACTGGTCTTTAACATCTTCTGCAGCTGCCGCAGACATTGTAATCCTAGTCTTCACGGTATAAATGCTAGACCGTAATCTTCGTGAGCCTGCTGTTGTTCGGTTTCACTAATACTACATGAGTGAACCCTGACAATGGTAGTTAAACATAAACATCACTTCCATGCTACATGTATATAAGCATTGCTACTTTATGCATTGAATGAGATGTTCAAAGTGCCCAAGTAAACTCTAAAAATAGTGGTTTAGTAATGGTAATACTGCATTTATAAACTTAGGCGTAAAAGCTATTTGTCAAATGTCCATGCAGTGATAAAATCATTAACTTACGATTTATAAATGATCTTATAGACTATTAGATCATTATCTTATTAATTTATAACTGATTATGAATTGCTTACTAATGAGTATGATCATGAACAATGCTTCATAAATGACCATTAGATTTAAATGTAAAAGTAACTTTCATATATACTTTGGCCTACTTTGTTGACTGCCTTATTGGCAGCTTTATTCCAAAGAACATTACCTCAGTGGCTCATCTTTGAGCAAGGTGAGGTCAGTCATTGAGTCGTGTTTCTTTGAGTTGCAATCTGTGTGCACTGACCCGGCGAGTCGTGTATGTCTGTGTGGGTATAAAAGATAAAGGAGACAGAGAGAGAGACAGGGAGGGGGGAGTATGTGCCTTTTAACAGGTCAGAAAAAAAAATGTCAGTCACAGCTGACAATTCATTCAGCACCTGATCTAATGCATCTCTTCTGCTGCCACCACCACCACTGCCCAGCATATCAGCTGTGGATGTGTGTGCCACTCTGCCACAATACCCTAGTGGTTATTACTTCTAGTGTGGCCGTCACTGAATGATAGGGCAGACGCGCCATATTTTGTTTTGCATCGCCCGGCACCTGCCATCGAGTTGATCTTTTCCTAAGAGTCTTTGATCTGTGGCAGGGGAAGTCATTCGGAAAATAAAGGCACTGAACTCTAAAATGGCTCATGTATTCATGGATATTATGAGAGAGAGAGTCTGAGACAGATAGCCACAGTAAATGAAACAGTGAGCCAGAGGGAGAGAGAGAGACAGAGAGAGAGAGAGAGAGAGAAGGGGAGTTGCTTCAACACAGGACCATGCTGTGGGCGATGCTGAATAGACTTGTAGAATTCATTTCTCAGCAGTGATAAACAGCAATTATGTCTCGGTGAATACAAACTTTGCAGTAGCTAAGGGGGATCCTATTTAGAGGTAAAAATATATGTTTATAAATACGCCGCGCCTCATGAATACATGGCAGCTGTTTGATATTGGATACGCACGCATTCAAAATAAGCTCTTTTTACAATGTTGTTTTTTCAGTCGGCTGGATATTTTTTTGTTCCCCTTTTCTGGCAATATATCCGGTTACGGGTAATCCTCACTGGGGCCCTGTGTGTTTAAAGTAGACAGCTAGAACAGTACATCTTTTAGAATTAAAGGAAACGAATCGGGCATCAAATGTGACGTTGCTTGCATCTATAACAATAGGCCGAGGTTAAAAAACATTATAATAAAGAGAAAACCCCATAAAAAACATGAAGGTAACTGATGTCTTTTTTGTACTTCAGTATGTGAAAATAAAGAGGGGGTGGAGGGCTGGAGGTAGGGGGGTGCGAGGCTAGCAGCGTGAGAGTATCGGCTGGGTAATCGGGTTAGCCTCGTCAGGAAGGATCACAGCTGGCAAATGTCAGATAATGCTATAGCCGTATCATTCCCACAGAAAGTCACCTATGACTCTAATCCAGTTACCAGCTGGGCTGAAAATAACACAATCCATCCTAATCAGATGAATAGGTGAATACAGACAGAGCACACTACTTTCTCTTTCGAGGTGTGCCGGAAGAACAAGTCTTTTATTTTACCAATGCACTTGCCGATTAATAAGAATTATACAAGAATCACCTCCAACATGTTGGAAGAAATTTGGTTGTGTAAGAGAAGACAAGGTTTATTAACTATTGCAGTGATGAACTGATGATCAATACTGATAAACTCAATACTGTATCAGTCAAATATTCTGGCTAGCAAATGAAATATAAGAAATGCTTCTGCTTGCAACGTTGAGATACAAGGTGTACACCAACCAGATGAACCAGCAATTGTAAACATTATTTCAAACTTGATATGCTAGAAGACCATTCATCTTTGCATGTCCTTTGGGATTGTAGTTATTTATTGAAGAAATGAATGTCCAATTCTATTAAAAATAATTCTCAGGATGGGGTTGACCTACAGGCTGAGGTGGCAAGTTAATATTCAAAACAACACTGCACACATAATTTGTATGTACTGGGAATGTTGAGAAAATCATCAACTATTCATATACATTATTTGAATTGCTCCTAAGCTCTGTGTGTGTGCAGTGTGTGTGTGTGTGTGTGTGTGCGGTTGTGATAGGTTTTAGCTTAGGTGGAAGTGTCATGTTATACTGAAGAGCTTGCCAATCACACACACTCGTACCCACAGATGAATTAACTTTTGAAATTGTTGACAGCCAAATGCTCACTATTAAATAGGCATTTAGTGGGCCAGAATATAAGAGTTTTCACACTTTTCTTACATGACACTGTGCTGACAGTGACACTGCCGTTAACACCACTTGATTCCTGCTCAGTATACAGATATTTGAGACCACTGTTTGACATGGTTGGATGAAAATTCAATCATTAGTCAACCATTTTGATTCCAGTTCCGGTTTTCATGTTTATTCCCATGAATGTTTTTACTTTGTATCCACTTGAAACAAATCGATGAGGAACATTGGCCAAGATATGACCATTCATACTTACTATATGAGTTTTAGCTTAACATTAACTATATGAGTTTGAGCTTAACATTAGCCTTCACCTTGAAGATGTCAATGCTCTATGAAATCAATTTCTATGAAATAAGGGAGGGAAACATGATCCCATTGGATGCCACATCAATAAGGTTTAGTGTTTGAATCTAACCATCTCTCGATTCAGGGCCTGACCACTTATCCCGTTACCTTCACCAGTGAGAAGATATGCCTTCCTTACAGGGCTCGTGCTGATCCATCCATACATGCTTCTAGTCACAACATGGAGATGAAAATCAGCAGTCACAAGGCCAGACGGGCACACAAAACTCCCACTCCAAGCAGGCCTGTGCTTAGCTCGCTACCGTAGTTGAATGTCCTGCGCAATATATCTTTGGTTTAACAGCCTTTAGCATATTTCTTGGACTGTCTCATTTATTTAGACAATGGCACTGTAGTTTGCCCAAATTCTAGTTACGACCATGGCATAGTACCTGCATTTAAGTTGCCATCCCACTTTAATATCTCCATCAGCTTACTTGTCAGCCCTCAGGAGCTGCAAATGGCACTGTCGTAAACCATTATGTCATCTAGTGTGAGCCGTGAGGCCACTGCTGCAGTGTGTCCGTGAGACATTAACACACGGCAGGTGCCGTGCATAACCTGAGCTGAGCAAATAGCTCCAGAGGGCCAGGGGGACCGCCGTCTGCCCCCTGGCCTGCCCAGCAAGAAGAGGAAGTAGCCTTTAACAAAACACCAACAAGCATATCGTGGGAGGCTACTCCACTGAACTGATTTGATTGGAGGGCAGCGTTCCTCATGAGAATACAGACGAGTCATTATACATCTTTCACTTTGTCCTGATCTGTACAACTTTTACGGGGGGGGGTATGAGGTGTGCTACTTCTGAAGTCGCAATTCAGCCATTTTCTGTTGGTCCTCTTTTTTCCCAAATAGGAATATGTCAGATTATAACATTAGCTACACTATAGGATTATGATTACTTTATTTGTCCTCCAGATATCTGTTGTACTTTATAAGACTTCCTCGTAGTCAGTGTCTGTATTTATTTAGCGCCTTTCAGCCAGGGATCAAACCAGCAACCTTCCGGTTGCTGGACAACTCGCGCTACCTCTTGAGCCACTGGCTGCTGTCTTTAACAGCAGCTCAGAGCTATGGAATGACTGGGAGGCTGCGCTGTCACAAACATTACTCTCTTCAATATAGCTATTCTTTGGCATGAGCAAAGATTATATCTCAGACTGCTCCATTGACTCTCCACTATCCTGTCTGAGGTCTTATTTTTCGTTTTATTTTGAGCTAGATCTTTCTCAACTGCTTTGCATGTACTTGGGCAATGGGAAGATCAAAGTCTCAATCGGTAGATGGAATAAAGGGAATAAAGAGAATAAAGAGTCTGTGCAGTATTTCAGCTTTATTATTAGTGAATGTTGCATCAAATATAAACCAAAACGCTGCACAGAGACAGTGTGTGCCAGCAAGTCGATAGCAATTTAAAAAAAACTATTAATTTATCAAAAATAACATTGACGACATGTTTGGGGCGGGGTGGGGGCGTCATCCAGGGTACTGGCATTATGAACTTAATCTTCACAGAAATGCAATGACCTGGGGCCGTATTCACAAAGCATTTTATCTTACCGCTAGGAGTGCTCCTAACTCGCGCTAAAACATTTTACGTACAAGTTTTTTCTTAAAAGTTATTCACAAAGCCGCTGAGACCTACTCATACTAAGGATAAATCACTAAGAGTGAACTAATGCTGGGCTTACACCAAAAGATTTTCACAGTCCCAGACTAAAAACTGAAAGTCTTTAGTAAATCTCGGAGTTTTACTGGAGTCACAGCGCGCTCCCGTCATCTCGGTCGTTAAGTTTAAGGTAGTAATCTGCGCTGTTTCAGGTCAGTCTTTTCCTAGTCTTGGGCTTGCGATAATATCAAACGTGTTTGATATTATCGCAAGTCGCAGTGACGTAACACAATCAACAACCAATAGATGAGCCCTGACAACAGCGGAAACAGGAAACCTGACAGTTTGTACTAAGGGCATGATGGGAAAAAATTGCATGGTGGGAAAAAAGAATAAAAGAATCTAGTTGTAGTCTTGTAAATAGTGACCCTGCAAGATTCACAGTCTTTGTAAAATCTCAGTCTGAGACCAGGCTGTGACTAAAGACTCTAAACACTTGTCTTTAGATGTGAGCAGGTGTGAGCTGATAGTTTTCCAAGAGTCTTTTCCAAGTCTTTTCAAAGTCTTCTGATGTGTGGGTAGCATAAGAGTGACGCGCCGTTGCTATGGATTACGTCGATTCTCGTGCACGAGTTTAGAAGCGGTCAGTACGGTGATTGGTTGTTCAGAGCAGGCGGTCTCTGTGAAACTCATCCGCAACATCCCACAAACGAGCCCACTAAATCACAGAAGAACAAGGAAATAGCCTAGGCTAGAAATTAATTCCTATCAAATAGTTATAATAAATAGTTATGGACAGTGCACTTAGCAGAATACACGCACGACGACAAATTTGTGCAGACCACGATAATGACGTTGTAGCCTATATGCACGTTAAAGAGAGAGAGAAAAAGCAAACAATAAAAATACGTAAATTGCATTAAATCAAGGAGGCAATTAAAAGCACCCTGCAAACTATTATCTAATGAGCATATCTCCACTATTCAACACTTTAAATAACAGCCCATACCGGTTGTGGAGAATGGCGCATACAGTGATCACTGTACTTGCCCTCTCTGGGCTGAGGCGTTTCGCCGTGCAGGACTTGAAATCGACGTTTCATCTGCCCAATCCCTCTCTCAACAACATTTCGTGTATTTTTGTGTGCTCTAACATATATTGCGGAAAACAGTAAACAATAATAAATATGGATTCAACAAATAAAAGGCGACAAAGAGCTAATACGATGTTTTTTACGCATAGGACTAAGCGTAATCTGCGTAATCACTTACATGTTATACTTTAACTGTGCTCCCGGTTGTGGATTGAGAGGGTGTCAAGACGTCTTGCAGGGATAGCCACTGTCACCCAGCAAGTGACACCCAACTGGTAGCCTACATGGTGCGTCACGCCTCAGACCGCTCTCCATTAAAATACGCGGATCATGGGTAGACCCAGGCCACTTTGCAACAACATCAATAATGTTACGTTGCATCAAAAACAATCTGCGTGTTGATGGAATGTACTTTCTTTCTATTGACGGACACGTCCTCATCTTTTAATGGCGCAATTATTTTTATGCGTGTCCCGCCAATAGCACCGACCACACCGGCATACCTGCATGCCATGAAGTTGGCTTTGACTGTTGTTGTTGATTGTCCAAAGGAAACCGGATAAACTGTTGGATGATATTAATGGTATTATTTCAGCCTTAACCAACTTTGAACTGAGCTCTGTCAGCTCTTCTAGCCTGTATGTAAATATATGATCATTGTGGAATCGTGTGTGTGTGTGTGTGTGTGTGTATTTGTGTGTATTTACATATATGTATGTACATGTGTGTTATGTGTATGTATATTTTATTTTTATTATTTTATTATTATTGTATTGTGTTGTGTTGGTGTTATGGACCTTTCATGAGATGTGTCCTTAATAAAGTTTGAATTGAATTGAATTGATATGTGGTCTACAGAGCGCGTTGATGGTTTGGTTTACGGCTGACTGATGGTTGCGATATTCCTAAATCGTCGGCATTGCAAAGTTGCATTTTCCCTGTTGCTAAATATCGTAGTGTTGCCAAACATTTTATTTCCAGACTAATCGGGTTATTCCTGTTAGGATGTTATTGCATCCCGCACTAATTCCACAACAAGTTTTATACCCTCACGATTTAGCCTATATCTCTTGATCAATTCACAGTCTTCCATTGTCTCCAAAACATTTCGTCTCGCAGTCATTTTCCGATTCTTTGTGAATAGGTCTTACTGAGTTAGGAGTCCTCTCGAGGACTTTTACGCTCTCCTAGACTTAGGTGCTTATGGTGCGTTCTATTTGTCTCGTAATCGCGACTTGCAGCTTGGGTGTGACGTCACATCCGTCTCGGAAAATGAGTGACCCCGGGTTTTTGCGTTCTATTTGGCACACAACAAGACGAGTCGGAGAAAAGGACGCGACTTTAATATGCTTGAAAAATATGGCGTCAGATTAGTGCCAAAATGCGCTCGTGTGATAAAACATGCAGTCGGGCGTATTATATTATTTCACACGCGTAGTTATTACCTGCGAGCGCGCAAATTCTCTCTGCGCGCTCGCGCACACTCAGAGCGCTTCTCCCGAGCGAGTAAATCGGGGACTCGAGAGCATTTCGTCGTTGCTCTCACATCGGACAGCCTCTCGCACAGTGGCGTCCCTAGGCTAGAACATTCGGGGCTAAAGCCCCGGATGTTTTTTAATTAGCCCCAAATATTAATTTTCAATTGTTTTTATTTTTTTAATTTTTTTGTTAAGGTTAAACTACAGTCATCTTATGTTGATGCTTCGATAAAACAGTGTTTTTGGACAGGTTTGAGTAACAATTAATTTTTTTTAATTTTTTTTTTAAAGCCACTTCTTTGGCTTTGGCGCACAAGTCATTCACCCAAAACAGCGGTGTCAGGCAGCAGGCGCACTTGGTAACAGGCAGCAGGCAGCAAGCTGTTCAGGTGTCTTTGGGATGTCACAAAAAAAGATTTCCACGTTTTTCCCCCCAAAGGTGGTCAGCAATAAAAGAGGTAATGGGAATAGAAATTATGTAAAAATGTCTCTATGTCTAAAAATTTCATTTGCTTAACTCTTCTGGGCTAAGCCCCGGATGTGTCAAAATCCTAGAGACGCCCCTGCTCTCGCAGCTCACGTTCTGCTCGCTCGAAAGGAATAGTTTTGGCACTTTGGGGGAGGGAACTCAGGCAGGGCGGGCTCTCCTGTGATTGGCAGTTTCTGAGGAGCGATATTTGATTGACAGCCTTGCTTTCTCTCATGGATGGAAGTCTGCTGGTGAACTCGGAGGTCTGAACGAGACAACGGCGTCAGGGCGGCGGAGGTACCTTCAGGTAAAAAAGCCTTGGCTTAATTTGGGCATTTGTGGGTGGGTTAGTATCTTCCATTCATTCAAAGATTCAACCAAAGACTGGACTAGTCAGTAGTCGACCTGGCTCTTATTAGCAGGCATTTCACAGGCCACCAGGCTCTGTCCTGCTCAATTTGCGGCTCTTTCTCTCACTCGCACAATTTGTGCCCTAGATCTGTGTCTGTAGGCCAACCACCCAAGCCCCTTTTCAAAACCCCAAACCGAAGAAACCAAGGTGACTCAACTAATAACTCCCATGTGCTTCAAATTCAACGAAAATGTGTGCAAGTTCTATAATTGTAAATATATTCATACTTGCAGTTATTGTGGAGACGGGCATCCCAAATCGGTTACATGCCGCTATTCCGACATGCCGCTACTTAGACATTGACGTCTAGTGGTCGGAGTGGCGGCATTAATATTATTTTCCAAGCGTCCCACTACTGCGACAATTTTTTTTCCCCCATTGTCTGAGTAGCGGCACTTTACTTTTTTTCAAACGTCCTGCCATTCCGACATGAGGCCATTAATATTTGTCATTATCATTGTACTTTAAATTAATTAATTAATGTGATTATACCCATATGTTCTGGACTTAGCATACACGCAGCTTATGCATGGGTGTGACAAATACATGGGAAAACAATTTCTAAAAAGAGCCAATCATCCAACTTCGAGGCTGCCCCTAGTTGGTAATATATAGGACTAGCCTATCCATATCAAATCCAAAAGCAACAATCTTCATAACAAAATCAGAGTATCCTTTTCAAAAAATATTATTTCGCCGTTCTTAAATTAGGCTTCCACAGCGCAAAAAAGGTAGGCCTACACCTTGAAACTTTGTTCAATCAACTTAAACTCCGATTAAACTTCATTCAAAGGCAGTCCATAATTCTAATTAAATTGATTTCTAACGAACAAGTCCAAATTTCAGGTCCTAGAGCTTTATTCGTGCTTCTTCTTATATATTTTAAGTAGACTGCTGGCCTGCACGCACAGAGTTTGTTTGATGCATGGAGTTTCAACCTTTTCCCCCTGAGAGCTGAATAAAAATGAGGAGAGCTCCCTGTCTTTTACATAATGTGTAGGCCTAACATTTATTCACATGGCCGGTTCAAAATCACCTAGTTTTTGACTGAAATGTGTGCCGATATCAATTATTGTGAAAAACATTGTTTGGAGTAGAGGTCTGCACTCGCGATGCAAATGGAAGCTCATTGCGGGTGCGGGCGGGATGATAGAGGTAGGCCTACATTTATTCTATATTAATAACTATTATTAATATTCTATTGCACTTTCTATGAAAAGTAGGCCTAATTGTCGTAATAGCGGTACCAAAAAAGATCGGATGCGGGCGGGATGATAGAGGTAGGCCTACATTTATTCTATATTAATAACTATTAATATTATTCTATTGCACTTTCTATGAAAAGTAGGCCTAATTGTCATATTAATAACTATTATTATTATTCTATTGCACTTTCTATGAAAAGTAGGCCTAATTGTCGTAATAGCGGTACCAAATTGTAGTAGGCCTAATTGTCGTAATAGCGGTACCAAATTGTCGTAATAGCGGTACCAAAAAAGATCGGATTAGGGGCATGTCTAAATAGAGGCATGTCGTAATGACGGGATGTCGTAATGGAGGGTTGTCGTAATAACGGGCTGTCGTAATAAAGGGCGGACCCCTCCCAAATCAGTGTGCCCGAGACGAAGCTGCCTCCCAAAAGGGGGCTTGAAAAAAAAATAAAGCCTTCGACACCAATCAACGTCCCTGAACTGGGGAAGGCGCTTAAGGAGCATCCTAACCGCTGTTTCGTGAATTATTTGATCACAGGACTGGTTCAAGGGTTCTTAGCTGGGCTGACTTGGTTGCAAAAATGTCATTTCTTTGCAAAAAAAACTACAATCTGCTTTAAAAGAACCTGAGGTAGTCGATACTTTACTGGAGAAAGAGATAACAAAAGGGGTTCATGATTGGTCCATTTGATAAATCACCTTTTTCAACAACCCGCACTAACCCTATAGGTATAGCTACCAGGAAATATTCAGGGAAAAAGCGCTTAATCATTGATCTATCTGCTCCTCACAACGACGAAATGAAAAGCATTAATAGTTTAATTCCTCTGGCACCTTTCTCCTTATTCTATGCTACCATAGACATGCCATCAAGTCCCCAGGGACGTTCCTTTATATCCAGGCTTCTGGACCTCTCTAAATCGTAGAGAAACTCCATGACATGGTAACCTTAGATGAGGGCTGCAGATCCAAGCTCCAGTCCTGGTCTCTTTTGTGCGATAAATGGAATGGCATCTCCTTCTTTTATAATGAGCAGCTAGAACCATCAATTGCCATGAAATTATACACAGACGCTGCCCCTTCTGTTGGTTTCGGCGGGTATTTTTCAGTGGTTCGCAGACACATGGCCAAAAGAACTGTTGTCCTTGCCAGCTAATGCCTCTTCTACTGCTTTAATTTAAATGTACCCAATTGTTTCATGTCTTCCATGGGGGAAAAGACTGGTCAAGGAAACGAATCATATTTTTTTTGTGACAATGAGGCAACTGTTAACATCATTAACAAAGGGCGTTCTTCAGTTCCTTTTATTAATAGATTCGTAAGGCGCCCCACTTGGTTATCCGTGCTGGGTAACTTCATTATTAGAGCAGCTCACATTCCAGGCTTGGATAACAAAATTGCGACAATAGATTCCTTGTCCCGGTTTGAATTACAGAATTTTCAGGTTACAGGTATTCAGTTCCATCTGCGCTGTCTGGATCCATCCACCATCAGCCTGCTCGGGAACCCACCTGTCCATCTTCTGCTTAATGGCCTTAAGAAAGAGAAACCTCAAGGCAATGATATTTGTCTTCCTTTCACTCTTACACTCTCGAAAAAACAAATCACATACTTAAAGGGACACTAAGTAGTTTTTTCCCCCATCTAGTGGTCAAATTGTATTTTGCATTCAAAAGAATTTATGCTCTCTAGCGCCTCGCGTTTTCGAACTACGGCAAGAGGTATTAGTCAAGATTCAAGAAGCTATGACAACATGATAACAACATGTCTTCAAACACCACTTCATCAAGTTTTGTTTTGTTTGTTTTATTCACATATAAGCGACGTGGGGGGGGGGGGGGGGGCGCGGACGTACGACCGACGGGGCGGGGGGGAAGATACTAACCCACCCCGGACCTACGACCGACGGGGGGGGGGGGGGGGGGATATTAACCCACCCCGGACCTACGACTGACGGGGGGGGGGGATATTAACCCACCCCGGACCTACGACCGACGGGGGGGGGGGGGGGTGGCGCGATCGTAACCCACCGCGGACCTACGACCGCAGCCTGTGACAAGTGCCGGTACGCAAGAAAAAGTGCCGGTACGCTAAAGGGTAAAATGTAGAAGTGCCGGTACTGCGTACCGGTGTGTACCGGCCCACTTCGAGCACTGGGTACGTTATTTCAAACAAACTTCAAACTGCATTGAATCATTAGTGTGAGCATGTATGAGTAATTACTCCTCGAGCAAGATAGTGAATTATGTTCTCATGTTTATATCGTTTTTAAGTGACAAGCGCGTCTCGCTAAGCTCCTTCTCTGTTCCACAGTC
The DNA here is from genome assembly GCA_030340625.1 of Merluccius polli. Lineage (NCBI taxonomy): Eukaryota > Metazoa > Chordata > Actinopteri > Gadiformes > Merlucciidae > Merluccius > Merluccius polli. The sequence continues at coordinate 269,894 of JAOPHQ010001990.1, read as the reverse complement.
ACGCTGGCTCTGAGTGAAAACGCGTTTAGCCTTTCCTGTACCACGTAGTGCTTTTTGTCCCTCTCGGGAGTCCATAGACCGGAAAGACATGGCAGCCTCCATAGAGCTTGCCCGCCCTATGTATATTCTGATAAGTGATTCTTCGCTCAGGAGGATAAGTGAGATTGTTGACAGAGATAATTGTACACCAATGGGGACTTATTTATGAATGAAGACGTTGATTTGAGGTAATAAATTACTAAAAAAACTACTTAGTGTCCCTTTAAGGGGCAGGTGCTTTGGTCAATACACAGATTTACTATTGGAAACTGTCTTTCTCATCACTTTCTATGGATTTCTCAGAGGTGGCGAATTCACTACACGCACAGGATCTTTTGATCCTTCGCATGACCTCACTATTGCTGACGTATCAATTAATCCTCACCACTTCTCTTTATTACTCAAGCATTCAAAGACTGACAGGGATAGAAAAGGATCATCAGTCATCATTTCCTAATCTAATTCTGCTTTTTGTCCCCTGTCTTCCATGACTCAATACATGAAAAGTCGTCCCCGAGCCAGCAATCAGGAGCCTCTCCTTGCCACGGAGGAAGGAAATTCCATGTCCCGAGCTTGGTTTGCCTCACGTCTTCGCCTACTCTGCCAAACCTGCGGGCTTCCTCCAGAGCGCTACACTCCTCATTCATTCTGGATAGGAGCAGCAACAACTGCAGCATCGGTAGCTCCCGTCTCAACTCTTAAGGCTATGGGCAGATGGTCATCATCGGCTTATGAATGATACCTCCGGCCTGAGGCGCAAGCAATCCTTGATGCTCAAAAAGCAATGAGTGCCCTGTAACTTCTGGCTAAATTCAATAAATGTATAGCAAATTCTGGGGACATTTCTAGTTATACTTAGCATGTACTTCAACTAGTGTCTGCTTAGAGGTATCGGTTATTATGCTGCTGGCTCCTCTTACCGGCACTTCCATGTAGCTCATGGAAGGGAGGTAGCCTGGTGTGGTTCTTTGGGGGTGTGCTGCCGCTCTCCTTGTCTTAAACTTTTCCATGTAGGCACATGGAAGGGCAGGGAGGTGTGCTCTCCCTGCCTTAAGGTTTTCCACGTAGGCACGTGGAAGGACAAGGAGGTCCCAGAACAGAGCCACACCGCCAAATGTAAGAACAAAATAATTTAAATATACTTCTAGCATAACTCCTCAGGGATCTCTTTATTAATCTCTTTATTAATCTCAACAAGTTACTTAAACTAGACTCTGCATAAAATATCGGCTTATGTCTGCTATTATTCCTTAAAAAATGTTTGCGCTGCTGGCTCCTCTTAATGGCACTTCCATGTAGCTCATGGAACGGAGGTTGCCTGGTATGGTTCTTGGGGGTCTCTGCTGCCGCTCTCCTTGTCTTAAACTTTTCCATGTATGCACATGGAAGGGCAGGGAGGTGTGCTCTCCCTGCCTTAAGGTTTTCCACGTAGGCACGTGGAAGGACAAGGAGGTCCCAGAACAGAGCCTGTTGTGCTGTTCTTTGAGGAAGAAGGCCGCCGACACAGGATCGCTTTTAACTCACTTTATTTGTTTAGCTTTAGTTCTATTATCTATGAAGCAAATGGAGGGATATTGTATAGGTCACGCGTGGAGCGACCCTTAGCCGGATATCTATCCAGATACGTGGCCTCTAGGGTTTCTGCCCTTCCCCCGGATGTGTGGTTTGGTAGTACCTGGGCAGGCGTGGCCTCTATGACGCATACTATGCTCTGATTGGCTAGTGTTGAGCGCCCGCCCCCAGTGTATTATGTGTGCTGCCATCTGGTGGCCAGGTGCGGTTAATACAACTTATATATTTGTTTCTATTCCCTAGTGGCTATGTGTAGATATTACAGCTCATGTATTTGTTCCTGTCCCCTTGTGGCTATGTGAGGATATTACAGCTTAGTGTTATATGTGCGGTTATACATTCGTCACAAGCCATACTGCCAAATGTAATATTCTGCTTTAGAATAAAAGATATTTTTACAAAAGTGGTCCTGACTGAATTAGGAGTCCTAAATTTAAGACTGACACGCCCATTATGTTTAGGAGTTTCTCCTAAATTCGCCAGTTAGGAGCTACTTTTAGCCCTAAGATCCTTTGTGAATACGGCCCCTGGACAGTATTTGGGTCTGTAAATGTAATTAAAGGTGTGTGGCAGTGGACTCTAACCACACGCCACATCAGTTGCTTTTGCTGGGGCCCTCCGAGACAGGACACAGGTAGATGTTGGTTGAGGAATGCTTTTATTGGAGATGGCAAGATGGTATTCGCCGAGCAGATATAACGTGCTGCCATGACAGAGGCTCTCTCCTGAGTGTGTTGATAGCTGGTTTATCCTGGGTGCCATGATTGCTCTGCACCACAGGTGTGCAGCCCCACCCAGCCCAGAGTCTAATCAGTCTGACTCAGGCCAGGGGCCTCATTTATAAAACTCTGCGTGAAACCCTCCGTAGAACATTGCGTACGCCCAAACCTCAGAATGTGCGTACGCACAAAAACATTCCGATTTATAAAACCTTGCTACGCACACCTGTACGCACTCTTCTCGTTATAAATACCAACGTGCGTCTAATTTGGCATGCGTGCACGAGCGCTCTGCTCCTCCCAAGTCCATCCCTTAATAGTCCTTAAAAGGTCAATGCTAATTAATCACTTAATATTTATAAGTAGGAAGGAGCCTTTTCTGACCAATCATTAGACGGAAAAATGGATGCACCTTTTAAAAAGAAAGCGCGTTTTTCGGATTCGGAGATCGAAGTGCTTCTAAATGAAGTAGACCAACGCAAGTCTATTTTGTGGCTTATTTATCAAGCTCATTATTTAAATGTTTAAGTGACACAGTTGGTCTGGCCGAGGATTGTGATTTGAAAGGGCTGTAGTGTGTTGAACATAATTTTGCTTTAATTCATATTTCATAATGGGTGCTTTTCATAAAATAAATATATAAATGAGTAAATAACTCGTATGTGGTCCGCAATGAGCTCCGGGGGTTACAGCATCTTCTTCTTCTTTTGGCGTTATTGGCGGTTTGCAAACACATGCGTTACCACCACCTTCTTCCTGTGGTCCTCTCCGGAGTTCACTGTTTGAAAAACTTTGCGGGAGCTTTACTCCAGGGTGAAAGGATGCGTAGAACTGCGCACTCTTTTCCGCAAGTTTTTTTTCTATAAATCACGACGTTGGCGGTGAAAGATGCGTACGCACATTTCATCCCTGTTTCCGCAACATTTTCGTGCGCAGAGACCTTTATAAATGAGGCCCCAGGTGAGGCTGTAAACCAGCTATCAACCACACACACTCCACAAGGTGCTGTAGGTAAGATTCGAGTGTTGTAAAGAGAGAGCGAGAGACAGAAAAGAGTGAAAGAGGGCAAGATTTTGAAACTAAACAACCAAAAAAAGTCCCCTCCCTCTCTGCTCCCTCCCGCCCTACGTTTCCCCGCCATTGAGAAGTGTTGACATTGACATGACATTGCATCACAACAGATCCATATGTATGGTGCTGTTAATATTCCTCTGAAGGCTTTGCCGAAAGGGAAATTAAACCTTGACCCCTTGTTCAAATATTGTAGCATAAAAGAGCAACAGACAACATACTCTTGTTTACACCAATAACTTGACATGAAATTCTCAAGAAGATGAAAAGTCCCCAGAGTTCACCTTGAAGGATAGTAGCATTAGCTTAACTAGAGTATAGGTGGAAGGCAACCACGGTTTGAACCACCACTAACCCCCCAATGCTCCCCACTATTCAGTACTCTGTTTCCAAGCTCTAATTGAATGCGTTGTGCTCAAAAGTACGATGTGGCGCTGACATTTCAGCGGCCCTCCTGAGGGAGCTACTATGCTTTTAGGTTCGATGGACACAGCTTGGATGTAGTGAAGGCCTTGTTTCTCAGATCTCACCAAACCCTGGAGGTGATTTTGACAAGATGAATGTAACTGTAGCTGTCAGCTGATCCTGTGTGTGTGTGTGTGTACAAACAAGTTTAATATTGATCCCGCGTCATTCACCAGTGCAGCTGCTTCAAATTAGCGACAGCTAAGCCGCTAATTTGAAGCAGCATGATTGGGCAGACATTACTACATTAAAGACTCCTTTTGACTCTTGAAGGAAGTTCATTATGTTGAAAGAATATGTGCCTGGTGCCTGGTAACTTTCACACATTGGTTTTTAGCTTATCCGATTTCATGTTGCTCTGTAGATTACATCGTTTACAGAGCGACCAGAGGCTGTTACTGAATTAATCTTTTGTGGGATGTAGGTTTATCTCTCTCTCTCTCTCTCTCTCGATGAGTCCCTCCCACTCTCGTACTGGCTGTCATGCATAACCCTCACATAAAATTAATGGAAACCCCCCCCATTTCTCCTCTGGCGTCCCTGACTCTCTGCTCACACACTCTCTAAGTAATTCATTCTGGTGGAACTGTCATCGTCTGTTCATTTATTTTACACACACACACACACACACACACACACACTTCTCATTTCTTTACTCTGCATCTTGTTCCCATTGTGGTCTGTTTGTTTACATGCACACATGTAAGGTCAACGATCATAGTCAAACAAGTATCCTGTTGAAAGCGACACAAACTGGTCTCCATTTCTTAATGGAAATAAATACACAAGCATGTTGGAGTGTGTAGGCATGTGTGTGTGCTGGTATGTGTGTGTGTGCGTGTGCGTCACTGTGACTGTGACATGACCATGGCTGTGACACTGCAACCAGTGTTGGTCTGATTATTGTGTGTGCATGCGTGTGTGTGCTGGTGTGTGTGTGTGTGTGTGTGTGCGCATGCCTGTGTGTGTGTGGTGTGCCTGTGGGAGTGTGTGTGGTGCTGCCGGCATCTGCTAGGTTAACGAGGTGCAAGCAGGAGGGTGGGGTATGAGTGTGTTAACAGTCTGCTGGACAGCAAGTACCCCCCTCCGCCACTCCACATTCTGATGCTGATCAACAATTACCGCCCATCATGCCAAATGTCATTCACTCACCCTGGCCCAAACAAACAAGATGAACATGTGAAGCAGCAGAGAAATCCCTTTGCATTTGTTCCTTGTTAAGTCAAGGTGATTTGTATCGCCTTTTATCACAATTACAGACTAGCGGGGAGTCACAGGCTTTCATTCTAACGAGCTTTGACACCCAATGGCCTTATGTCCTTACAAGACACCCAGTGGGAGAAGCAAGAAACCTTGAGAAGGAGCCACGTTCTCTGATGGCTTTGAGAGAGCATTGTGTGGATGTCTGGCACATATTATAGAAAGGTATGTCGTTCGAGTTTGAAAAAAACTATGGTTGAAATTCAAATAAAGACGCCATAGGACGAAGCTTACCTTACCTTACCTTACGAGGTAAGAAAAGTAAGAAAAGTGTTCTGGCTGCACATTATCTCTCAGGTGATGATGGGTCAGGGTTAGCTACCTACAAAGGCAAGGGTAGCATAGATGGGGGAGAGGACAGTTCAATATATTTAGTATACTAGTGCACGTGTCCGTCGGGGGTGTGGCTGGTCAGAGCGTGTTGCACATTGGGAGCGCATTTTGGTGCAGTCAGTGAGCCGCTGCCTGTAAAAGAGCTGCTGTTGCGTACATAAGAGAAGACTACATTACCCACAATCCAACACGGTGTGGCGTTAACTGCCAGTGTGCGCTAGTTTTCAAAGTTTATTATTAATATATTGAACGTGTTGTGTGTCCAAATTGCACCAAATTCGACACTGCACCGTGAATGTATCACTCCGGACTGATACATCCACCGAGTGCGGAGTGGAGTTGACGAACAGCTGCCGAGATAATCGATATGGGAGGTAAGGCACGCAGACACTCAGAGATTCCTGCCTTCATAGTTAGATTTTTCAATTGAATCGATTCCTGTTTTCCCTGTATTTTTTTCGGGAAGCCCTGTGGATCCAGCAGCTTTGTCCTTCAGGATTCCTTCAGCCGTGTCCTTCAGGAGTCCTTCAGCCGTGTCCTTCAGGATTCCTTTAGGAGTCCTGGCAATGCTTGCACAATATCCTCGGTGTGTGAATGCTCATTCAGCCAGCTATCTTTCCTGCACACACTGCAAAATGCACAAAAAGTTAATCGGTCATCAGTCATCTGCACAGCTACACACACCCACACGTGTGTGTGTGTGTGATGGCGCCATTATCTGTGCCTTCACCCGGGAGGTTGAGGTGATCATGTGTGTCTATCTGTCTCTGGTGTCCTATGAAAGTGCCTGCCTTATCCACCTGCCGCCTGTGACCGCACCATGCCATTGTAAAGGTTGACCTTGTCCCCCCCCCCCCCCCCCCCCCCCCCCCCCCCCACACACACACACACACACACACACACACATACACAGCTCTTCAAAGTGATGGCATGTCAGTCTATCTTATAGCTCGTCGTTACTAAATGAAATATCTGTATTGTTTTGAGGAGAGGAATGATGCAATATGATGATTGCAGTATAGGGAACCCATTGAGATGTATCGCCCGAGAAGTGTGTGTGTGTGTGTGTGTGTTTGTGCTGTGTGTGTGTGGTCAGTGTGATACTCGGGCTGAACTGTAGTTGCAACACAGGTTCAGTTTATTTTGTGAAGTGTGCAAACCAGGTGAAGAAAACTATATTTGTAATCAGTGCTTATTTTGTATCATGTATCTGCTCTGCCAGGTGCCAGCAAAAAAGTCAAAATTCAACGTACTGTTAACAACAACTGTTACTGTTAACATCGGTAGCAAGTGTTGTTCTGCCTTCTCAACGCCTTGAAGGGTGCAGTGAGTAACGTGACAAACAAACCTGCAGAGGCCCTGCTGCACATCAGGCTCAATTTCACCACACTCACTCTCCATGTCAATTTACCCAGAAACCCAGGCACGTGCTCTCTCTCTCTCTCTCTCTCTCTCTCTCTCCTCCACTCGTCAGCGGTGATTGGGACTCCACCTCTGCAGTTTTTGTATAATTCATCTCATTATTCCCGAGTATGAGGTAATTGACCTGATATATTCCTCGCTTGACGCCCTAATTGGCAAGAGGACACAGGGATGGGGGGATGGACAGTGTGCAGAACTGGGAGGGGCCGCAGGATTTAGCCAGGACGGGTGAAATATGGATGGCATGGCTAAAAATAGTGGCTGGTATAAGCAAGCTTCTGATTGTGTGGTGAGCGGCGTTCCTTCCATATGTGCATATATGCATGAGGCTACATGCGCTGGAGACAGGAGACTTTAATTATCCTTTCCTTCCATGTCAATTATCTCCATTTTCATTTTGTGACCTATTTTGTTCTGTGTCGACTACGACCACTTCCCTGCACTGCCACGCAGCAGGCACTATATTATATATATTAGGAATGTGCCTGGGGGAGGCGCACTATAGGTGTTACAGAGCAGGATTTGCAAGGGGAATAACAAGTGGCTGTCTTGTATTTATAAAGCATGAGGGAATTGCTTGTAAAATCAGTCCTCACTACAGATATACGTTTTGATAAATAACCTCCAATGTACCGATCAAAACAGCACAGCAGAGCACACTGCACTACGATGCTGTTATAGTTTAGTTTTAATGCTGTTTCATGTATATGTATTTTTTATGTACATTTTGGTGTATATTTGCATATTTTATAATATGTAATATGTATATATTTATTCCTATTTTGTGATTATATTGTTTACATATTGTTTATATATTGTATTTTCTATTCTCTGTTCTTATTATTATATTCCATCTTGAGCAAATATGACAAACGATTTCCTTCAGGATTAATAAAGTGAATCTAAATCTGAGAATCTTTGCAAAAGTCAAGGATGTAATGTATGTCATTATGTCCCTCAGTCTGTCTGTCCGCTGTGTTTTCTGTTTTGCATTTGTCTTACTCATTAGTTGATTTCTGAGGACTGTAATGGTTCTAGCTGTGTGCTATTGTGTTTGTTCTAACGCCAAATGCAAACCTATAGAGACTAATAGAACTTAATCAAATGTTATCCATTCATGCTTCTTGATAGATGAGTGCATGGGCGTCACCATAATATAATTGGGGGGGGGACACGTCCCCCCCACCCTTGCAAAAAAGTCGTTTGGACCCCCCCACATTTGCCATCAAAAATATTAGTGCATGACTGGTCTACTAGTCCAGCGTTCTTTCCATTGCTTCACAATCAAATCCGTTCCACTTTATCAGTAGGGGGAATACCCATATAAATAGAAATCCACTCCGCGTTTTCCTGTTTTTTTAACACACAAAGCAGCATCACGCACGCATTCAAAACACGCACCGAAGCACGCCTATGTTGAGAGTCGGATCAACGACAGCGGTAGACTTCAGAAACACAGACTGAACGCTGAACACAGTCACTTCAGTCCTCTGTGTATTTGTGTTGTCACAATACCGATACCAAGTTGAGAATTGCGATTTCGATACTTTTCCTGGACAAGGAGAAACACTCTTGAATAACATTGTTGTGCGTTACCGCGGCGCTGCGGCGGCAGCGTGAAGTGCAAAACCAACACGTTCTCATCCCAACTCGTAATATACCGACGATTTGTCACGCCAGATGTCTGATACTGACGCAAAAGGTACCCTCCCGCGTCTGTGTGAAACGATCTGGGGGTTCTCTTAAACTCGTTCGCGTTGGTAAGAGACGAGCAGAGTCTACAGCGTCCGCTCGCAGAGCAGAGTCTACAGCGTCCGCAGTGTACTGTGAAACAATTCACTCCAAAAAGGGTTATGGGTTATGGTTAGGGTTAGGCAGTAGACTCTGCTCGTCTCTTACCACCGCGAACGGGTTTATGAGAACCCCCAGATCGTTTCACACAGAGGAGGCGGTGTGTTACGATCGCGACGCCCCCCCCCCCCCCCCCCCCCCCCCCCCCGAGAATCGCGGTACTTTTGAAGTATTGGTGCACCGTGCAACACTACTGTGTTTTACACCAGAACATAATAGTAGTCAGTAATTGCAGATCATGCAAGCTCCAAGGAAAATCAATGAAAGAGGGAGATCATTTTAAATCTGAAAACATGGTAAAATGCACCAGAATGCGGGAAATTGCATCTACTTCTTTCAAATTTTTAGGGGGGAGGACCCCCAAACCCCCCGTCAAAATATGTCCCCCCCACTTTCAAAAAGCTGGTGACGCCCTTGGATGACTGTATTAGAGTCACTGATGTGTTCCCTGTCGTAAGTATATATGGTATCTTAAACAGTTCAATGAAAAAGCAACTTTTACAAAAATCCAACAAGAACTAGACAGACGGCTTAATAGAGAGATTCTCTGCAAATAGAAAATACATATAAATGATAAATAAATGAATGTTTTTACTTTTTTCTTTCTATATGACCTGGAACTGCACTGCGCCCCCTACTGTGCACACGTGTCATAAATATTACACACCGCTCCCTTGCAGGAGCTAAATTGGGCGAGAGCTGTCGGAGTGAATGCGGCGCACGCTTGAAAAGATGTCCTGTGTTGTGCAACAATGTGACTGTGAAGTGGAAGAAGATGGGCCACAGCCACTAATGGCCTATTAGAGCCCTATTGTGGCTCACAGTAGGTCGATTCTGACAGCTGGACGGCTTTGGCTCGAACTGAGCTCATTGGGCTTGATGGGTCTGCTACCATTTGGATGTGTGGGAGGCCCAGGTGCACAGGGTTATTGTCCGAGAGGTCAGAGAGAATATGCCATTAATCTTACTTTATTCAAATGTGTAGATGGTGTATGTGTGTTTCCCCTGTGGGTTTCTGTTGGGAGGGGGCATAGGTAGTCCAACCTTTTTTATAGAGCAGATATTTAGTTAAGCACCGTATTTAGTTCAATAGGTGAGAGCTGTAGTCACATGAGCACACATTTTGATGGGGGCACACATTTCCAATAAAATACACAACTATACTTGGGTATAGACACAGAAGCACGGTCTATACCCAACTAAAATGGAGTCAGTCAAAAAAAGTCTTCCTGCCTCCCGAATGAATGGGTTTATGGTGCTTCAGAGCAGTTTGTATGTGAAGTCCGTCTGGCAGGGAGGGCCAGAACGGCCAAGCATTCCTACCTGGTTTCGTAGATGACCATATGCTACCCTCCCCCCCCAACAGAAAAATATTCACGGGTGGCTTGCTGGTCAACATGACATTATAAACCCTGATTGAAAACCTATGCTCAATGTCATTCTAAAAACCACAGATGTGATGAGCACAGAATGATGAGTTGGTTGTTTTTTTTAGCTATCACAATATCACACTATTACACTTTTAACATATTAATAGGATCAATCAATAATTGATCCTATTTGTATTTCACCCTCACACACCTTATAATATATTAGCAGTAACAATCTCATTGGTGGAGAAATGTCACATGACTTGATCATAATTGTTGACCCCAACATTTCCATGGGCAAGGTGGTCTATTTATAGTTCATTCTTATTTACCAAGTCCCTTTTTTTCTGAGAAGGCCACTAAGTTGTTTGCCCTTTTTCCTCTAATGACTCGCCCCTCCAAAAGGCAAGGACAAGAGCGGATTCGTGCCGACATTAAATGTAATTACCGCTCACAAAAGAAGCATTCATCACATCGGGACTCTCCTCCCTTACATGAATCTATTGAATTACGTTGCCCTGTCCTGTCGCTGGAGCCGAGTGCCTGCCTCCATATCACAGGTCAACAATAAAAGGCTACATAGGCATACATAAATATATACTGTACTACTGCTAAAATGTGTGTGTGGTGTGCATGTGCACGTGCGTGTCTGTGTGTGTGTAAAACTGGCCTAGGGCCCCCAGAACAGAGTTTGACTGCATTCCAATGAGATGTGGGTGCTGGTTGACATGATCCTGTTCAACTGCACACATCCATGTTCACCTGTGAGCCCCCCGCCTCTCCACGGTGCTGTGGATTGAGATCAGCGGTTTCTGAGATACTCAAACCATCTGGTCTGGCACCGAATTCCCTGAGAACACATGTCTTCCTTATTGTTATGTTTTGTGTGAACAACTGAATCTCTTCACCATGTATGCTGTAATGCATTCAGTTGTTGCCACGCGATATTTGTATTTGTACAAGCAGATGTACAGGTGAACCAATGTGTGTGTGTGTGTCACTGTGAAAGTAGTCGATCAAGGATTGGATGTGGTTTAAAGTTGTGTCCTACAGTTCCTGTGGCAGGGGTTTAAGTGTCTGCGAGAGATAAAGGGAGGAAGGGAGGGAAGGCAGGAGAGGATAAAGAAAACAAGCAAGTGATAAAGTGGGCAAGAGAGAGAGAGAGAGACTGCCAGGATGGTCCCGGTGCATGGCTGGTCTGCTGCAGATTATGGCTAAAGGCAACCTGTCAAACAGCCACTATGTCTGTGGTCAGTCCATTTCCATGTATATATATGTGTGTTGCTGTGCATATTTACAAAGAATAATAATGCATTCACTGTCAACATAATGGAGTATGTGTGCAAAGCAGCAATGCCTTTCACCTTGATTTTAAGTGTGTGCTGATTGTTTTTACTCTCTGTACATGCAGGCATGTTTACAAATGGCATAATAATGTGTGTGCATACTGATGTGATTCATTATATACGCACATATGCATCTTATTGGCAGAGCCATATACTGGTCTGTGCATGTATGGTGTGTGTGCGTGCGTGTGTGTACGTGTGTGTGTTCTGTGATAACATCAAGGCTTATCTTCACCCTCCACGCAAGCAGTGCACCCCTTAACTCCCTGTCCACACACGCACACACAGGCACGCACATATGCACACACACAAACACACACAGGCATGCACACACACACACACACACTTAATTTCCTTTTCCTAATCCCAGTTGCTCTTGGTCTTTGCTGCCATTGGGCAGGCCGCAGAAAATCAGGCAAGCTCAATTCATCACTAATCCCCTGTGCCTGCCCAGCACCCCCCCCCCCCCCCCCCCCCCCCCCCGCACCCCACCCCAATATAAAAAATAGAAGTGTAGCAGAGAGTGGGGCGTTCAACAAATAAGTCCCAAGCACTGCCCTCCTTCCTCTGATCTCCCTCCCTCCTCCCTCTCAACCCTCCCCCCTCGCCCCTTTGAACAGGAGCAGCTTTGATGTGAGCAAAAGATGATTTGCGTGCGCGTTGGAGTCTGCGTGAAACACGGACTGGTGATGGGTGTTTTCTTTCTTTCTTTTCTTCTTCTTGAGTCAATGACGTGTTGTAAACATATCATACATGAATGAAGGAGGTTGCTCCTCAATGGGGTTTTTCTGCAGAAGAAACTGCCATTCATAAATGCAGACAAGTGTAGCCCTGTGAGTTATAAGGTATGGGGATTTCAGTTTTAAACCCTTATCTGTTTTGATAATGATGAATATTTTGTTTGTTAACCTTTTATTTTTATACGTTTCACTATGTAAGAATATTGTGTTAAATGTTAGGATGAACAATGCGGCAAATGTATTATTTTACGGTTTATATTACCATCCCCTGAACCAATCAGGAGTGAGTTGGAGGTCAGGGGGACGTGAGGTTGGTGCGTGAGAGCCGGAAGAAGACGGGAGCTATAGAACAGAGACGTGTTTTATGAGTGTGAGAAGCTAACTTAGTTTGACTGAGTATACCGCGAGTATTCATGTACTTAACTCATGTATGTGTAGATGGTTCAACTTAGGAACACTGGGTATACAATTCGTGTGCTCAGAATTAGGGGTGTAAGAAAATATCGATACACTTAAATATATCGCGATATTTTTTTTCATGATACCGTATCGATATTCAAAAGCACTGTATCGATTATTTATATTACGTCCTCCGCGCCAAAGGAACAATGAAATCCCGCGAGATCCCGCGAGAGCACCAGTCTGTGGCAACTTGCATGCTAACCGCGAACTTAGCACAGTGCACCGATGACTGAGGATGAGAGGATACAGACGACTCCAGCAGCTTTTAAAGCTGATGTTTGGGCATATTTTGGTTTTAAAGCAAAGGAAGGCAGTTACGAGTTAGACAAGAGCCACGCGGTCTGTAAACTCTGCAACGCCAAGTAGTCAAGTACTCGGGCAATACTACAAATTTGCGAGCACATGTGGCGAGACACCATGACAACGTAGCATTACAGGCTAACGTGAAACGAGTGGATCCTGCTCAATGAACTATTAAAGAAATTAACTTTTCGAAACTACCAGCGACCTCAACTCGCGCAACAAACGTAACACAGTCAGTACTTTCTTTTATTTGCAAAGACATGCGCCCTCTGAGTGTTGTGGAGAATGAGGGATTTCGTAATATGATGACAACACTGGAGCCCGTTACACCATCCCTTCCCGACAACACATCACGGACATCGCTCTCCCGAAGTTGTACGGACAAGTCAAAGCGACGGTGCTGGACTCGCTGAAATCTGTTAACTTAGTTTTTTCATGTGTTTATCCAAAAAATCCTGCAAATGCTTGTATTTCTTCTCTTGTCAAATACAAATATAGATCCCTCTGTTTGAATTCAGCAAGCTGATGTTAAGCATGTAACAGCATTGTGTGTTTACTATGCCAGGACAGTTTTCCTACAATTAAATTCTTTAAAAGAAACTCAATATATCGTTGTTCCTACAGTATCGCAATATATCGCAATATATCGTATCGTTGCCCCTGTATCGTGATACGTATCGTATCGCCAGATTCTTGCCAATACACACCCCTACTCAGAATGTTGTAATCCGAAGTGTATAGATTGTAAAGAGTTCGCTACAAATCGTAGTAAACGTCCTGGCGATCGGCCATTATATCGCGGGTTAAACTAGTTAAACAGAAGGGAGCTACCGGGTCATCTGGGCTGCTACAAGGACAGTGTTCGCCAAAAACGTGGGCACACCAGTTCGCGGAGGAGACCAGAAAGGACAGATGCTCAGGAGATCGTGGAAGCTACAGCTCAACTCGTCTTGCCGATCCCAGTTCCTGGTGGAGCTGTGCTGAGCGCGTGAGTGATTGCATCAGCTAGCTCGACAGCGTGGAGGGACCGCCATCTTGTGATCATTGCTTCGCACTCAAACTTACTCCTTCAGGCCTGCAACGTGCGCTGGAACTGGGGTATTTGGTTATTAGTTTGCCGGCTGCTAAGTTTTCTTTCTTATTTGGTTTGTGGGGATGTTTTGGGAATGTGATATGAATGTGTGATACTAACTATTAGATGTAAGGTCATACCCATGCTACACAAAGGGTGTATGCTATTTCAGTTCAAGTTTAACCAATGCTTTTCATTTAACTATAATTTTGTGTGAATAAAACAAAGGTTTATATTTCTATTTACAACGGATTTAGCAGTGGTTATTGGGACACTCAAAGTTTATCAAAACTGTATACAAGAACTTAGGGTAGCCACCCCTAATAATTGCCAGGAAGAGCAAAGGGGCGCTACATAAAATGGAGGCACCACTGGGATTATAAGTATATGAGTGTCATTTTTGTATTTTTAGTGCTAATTAAGTGCAGTGTGAGTGCACTAGGCACTAGCCAAACACATTAAAGGTGCAGTAGCTAAAAATAGAGAAAAAAAAAAGTTTTAGTTGTCAGTATTACTCCAGTGTATACCATGGACATTCAATCAGTGCAGGCAGAGCTGGTGACAGAGCTCAGAGAGTGGTGTGAAGGTGAGTTCCTCGATGAAGAAACGGCATTATTTGCACTGGCACCCAGAGGCCATGAAGTTGCAGAGATAGAAGAGACTCTCGGAACTGTTAAAGCTTTTGGACGCGTGCGAGTAAGAGGAAGAAAATTCAACACCAAATTGAACAGATTGAGTGTGCTTTGTGAAACAAGAGAGAAGCTGGATCCCACAAAGATTCCTCCTGATGTAAAACACCCCACTACAGAAGACAGTTGGCCTGTCATCATAGTAGGTGAGCGTACTGCTTTAGGTGACGCTGTTAAAACTCCTTTGAAGAGTCTGCTTGATGCTTCAGCCTCAAATGACTCCGCCGAGTCCATCATTCGGGCTGTTGGGGATCTGTTGTCGAAAATTGAGAAGCCTTCTGGTGAAAATAGCAGCTATCGTCGCCTAAGGATGTTTTCAGGCACCTTACCCACACCCGCAGGAGAAGAAGCATTAGAGCACTGGCTTGAGCAGGCTCGTTTAATGGTAGAGGAGAGTGACTGCTCGATAAAAGAAAAGCGCAGACGTATTATGGAGTGTCTTAGAGGACCTGCTCTATCAGTAGTGAAAGCAGTGCGAACAGCTGAAGCTAACGTCACTCCTTCTAAGTGCTTGGATGCAATTGAGAGTGCTTTTGGTGCAGCTGAGTCTGGTGAAGACCTCTATTTTGAGTTTAGGTTGCTGCAACAAGAAAAAAATGAAAAACTGTCTGACTTCTTGAGGCGCTTAGAGCAGTCTCTTACGAAAGTAGTTTCCAAAGGCGGTATTCCAGCCAGTCGTGTGGACGTTGCCCGAGTAGAGCAGCTACTACGGGGGGCCATACATTCGGACCTGATGTTAATTCAGCTTAAAATAAGAGAGCGAAAGCAGAATCCTCCAAA
Organism: Merluccius polli; assembly: GCA_030340625.1. NCBI lineage: Eukaryota > Metazoa > Chordata > Actinopteri > Gadiformes > Merlucciidae > Merluccius > Merluccius polli. The sequence goes on along the minus strand of JAOPHQ010001990.1, from coordinate 254,400 downwards.
GTTCTTAGAGCTGCTAGCTGAGATCCGAGCTGAAGAGGAGTACGCTGCTGCTAGAGTCAAGCTTAGTACGTCCGTACACCGAGTTCATGCCAACAAGGAAGTGGACGGTCGACAGACGGAAATACTGACCTTGAAAGCCGAAATAAAGGAGTTGAAGACATTGTTTGCCACTATGAAAACAGAGCCGTGTCAAGAAGTGGGCGATGATAACGACACTGTTCCGGTGCCTGTGTCGTCGGTGGAGTTTTGGAAATGCAGAGGTAGCAGCGCTGAAGAAACAAGTGTGTAGGTTACAGAATAAAATGTCAACCAAAGGGGCCAAAGTGTCTGATTCACCGGCTAGTGCATTAAGAGTAGAGCCATCAACAACTGCTCCAAACAACCAAAAGCCATACAAGGCCACCCGAGCCTCTGATGTAAGCATTTGCTATCGTTGTGGTGAACAAGGGCACTTCGCCAACAAATGTCAGAATGCAGAGAATCAGAGCAAAGTTATTCAAAAGCTCATTCAGTCTCTTAAGAGGGCTAAGACAGGACAGACACCTAGCCAAGAAGACAAGAGCTCTGATACTGTTTGCCTCAGTAATAAAAGTGAAGTGACTTCAGTGGGAGGCCCACACCTTCCCAAAGGCCTGATAGGTCCCCCCCTCTGTTGTACCCTTGCGAGTAAATGGCCATCAGTGTGACGCTGTCCTAGACAGTGGCTCACAAGTAACCATTATTTTTGAGACATGGTACAAGCAGCATTTGTCAGATGTACTGATCCATCCTGTCTCAGGCCTGGCCATATGGGGGTTAAGTGAGACTAGCTATCCCTATCTGGGCTATGTTGTAGTAGAGGTAGAGTTCCCTGAGCGTGTCAGCGGGTCCAAAGAATCCATCTCTGTCTTAGCATTGATATGTCCTGGCCAGGCCTGGAATTTCGTAATTTTAGGGGCAAGGCCACTTGGCCTTTCGTGTTGTCAATTATTTGAGGGCACAAAGGCCAAAAGCCAGGGCAGCAAGGCCATAAAATAAAACAATGATTTTAAGACTAAGAATGTATAAATATATGTGAATTGAATACATAACAGAAGCTCAAGCAAGATATTTTCAACTGTAAATTCAAATGCATTTATTTATTTGCACAAACGTCCAGTACACTAAATACAGATCTTTAACATACTTTTTTTCTTTTTTGTATTCGTTATTAAATGTGTCTTGTAATCTGGGATGGGATGGGCCACAGTGGTGGCAATGACACACACACACAAAAAAATCATTCATTCATTCAACTACATGACTAGCATTTATGCCAGGTTATGTGATCAGTAGGGATGGGGATCGTTAATATTTATTGATATTGATACCTTTATCGATACTCCTTATCGATCCGAGTCTTTATCGATACCACTATCGATACTTTATTATATTATTATTTGGTGGAAAGACGACGCGACAATATGTTTTTAACAGAACTGGTATTGCTTAACAAGTGAGCATAACAAAAACGTTTCTAGCCTTCAATAAACATGGCTAATGTAATAGGCCACTTCGAAACGACATACAACTAACAATAGAAAGAATATATCAGCAGCACCAAATGCTGGGTCACACAAAAGGAAATAAAATATAAGCTCATAATTTAACAGGTATTTTTTTGCAGAAGAATTAACATGTCTGCCTTGTCAGGCATGATCCTCCAGATGTTTAATACATATTGGCATCAGTAGTTTAATTATATATTCTAAAATGTTTAGAGCACTATACAACTGTATTGCTCATGTTTCTCGCCAAAATCTCAATTTCCCTTTTCTTTACATTACACTTGAACACATCATGATAACCTAATAGTCGTTTTACTGAGCCGACCTGAACACATCATCACGCAGCACGTCTGAATCTTTATTTACTTTTCAATATAACTAGCTAGTATGCTGCCGATTACAACACGGATTTCACAATTGGATTACTATTTTTAACTAACGGGACAAGCAGGGGTGGACTGGCCATCGGGCGTACCGGGTGAGCCGATGCACATTTTTGGGCCGGTCCAGATTTTTGGGCCGGTCCAGGACTGTCATAATTAGGGTTGGGCGATGTCCCTTAAATTGGCAGTTGAGGATGTTTACAGTAAAACATCGTGATGGACGAATATATCGTCTTCGGGGGGGGGGGGGGGGGGGGGCGGGGCCGCTAATAGAAAAAGTATCGATAGTGGTATCGTTAATAGGCGGCCCACGGGCCGATTAACGGCATGGACCAAGCGGTTCTGGACCAGAAAGGAGACATGAACGATGTATTTAACCGTATAACTGCACACAACTTTATTTAAAAGCAATCAAATGTAAAACATGTGTGTTTGTATTTTGGTGTCCGGTGCGTGTGGATGTGCGGCTCCTCCGGCGGAGCGGTTCATGTTAATAGCGGAGTCCGGGAGGGTTCACCTTCACGGCGTAGTTACGAGGGATGTGCGACTATCGTCTTAAAAATACTAAAGTGTTTTTTAAAGTTAGAAAGATATTAGATATTCAACCGATATTCACGCTCCGAATTACAGCGATCAGACACGGGGAACTAAAGCCGCGATCACCGCGAGTCCCGTATGTCTAGCGGTGTCTATCTGCCCCCCCCCCCCCGGTCGTAGGTCCGGGGTGGCTTACGATTCAAAGCCGTGTTTACAGGGAAGAGGCAGAGGAGAAACCCGCGATATCAACTAGGGCAGTGCGGGCGGGGCATCAAGGCCACTGTGGCCTCAGGGCAGATATATTTTTTAGGGGCACAAGGCCAAATTGCGAGGGCACGAGGGCCATGGCCCTCGTGGCCCTCGTGAAATTCCTGCGCTGGTCCTGGCCCTAGAACTCCAGACCAGATTCCAGTCATCCTGGGAACCAACGCCAGCCTCTTCAAGCGTCTGGCTAAGATCTGCAAAGAGGCTGCGGGTGTGACATAGCTGAGACATTGGGGATCAGAGTTGATGAAACAGTCCAGAACACCACTCAAGTGACCTGTGAGGGAGAAGAGGACATAGGATGCATTCAGTGGATGGGTCCGGGTCCCCTGACTTTACCTGCTGGTGAAGAGTGTCGAGCTGTTTGCTGTGTGAAGATGGAGAAGCCATTGGACAACGAGGTGCTGATGGTGGATGCTTCGCCCACAGATCCGCTTCTAGCTGGTGTACTGCTGCAACCCATGGTAGTGCCCAGTTCAGAGGTGGATGTGAACCACTTTCGTGTGGTGGTCCGCAATGAGTCAGTACGTGATACAGTCTTACCTGTTGGAACAGTAATGGGAAATTTGTGTTCTGCTGATCCGGTAATGACTGCTCTACAGCCCAAGTTCACCTCAAGGACTGAGGGGGCATCAGCAGCGTTTGACCCCAGCTAGAGATGTTCCGATACCATTTTTTCCCTCCCGATACTGATTCCGATACTTGTGCTGTGGCTATCGGCTGATACTGAGTACCGTTCCGATACCAGTATGTTATAAAAATAGCATACATGCATGACTGTGATATGATTATCATAGTGGTAAGGCTCAGGTTAAACTCTTTGTAAAACATGAATAAATAGAGCAAATTCAAGCCATTTATTTTTAAATAGAACAGTTAACAGCTAACCTACTTAGCCCTTTTTAGTGTTGGCGTTTTATTTGATTTTAACATCTGAATGTTAGTGAGAAGAAAAGATGGATGAAAAAACAAACAAAAAAAAACAGCAGTTAAAGCTAGCGAGTGAGTCTGGGAGAGGGCTACTCTCCTCGGGCACATTACTCTGAAGCCCCGGTGACGGTCTGGAAGTGCGGATTAAAAAACAAAAACAAAACAGCGGTAAAAGCTAGCGTGTGTCCGGGAGAGGGCTACTCTCCTCGGACATATTACTCTGAAGCCCCGGTGACGGTCTGGAAGTAGGGTGACCATTTATGAGTTGTTGAAAAGGAGGACACCTCAGCCCGTGGGGGGGGGGGGGGGGGGGCGCGCGCGATCGCAACACACCGCGGACCTACGGCCGACGGGAGGGGGGAACCGGACAGTCCGGCCTAAAGCCGGACGAATGGCCACCCTATCTGGAAGTGCGGATTAATAAATAAAATAATGTGAGCGCGGTACAGCGGACCTGAACCGGATGTGATGAGACCTGTTTCGCAGAATGCAGAAGTATGTTGCGCATAACGCCTATTAGATTACTAATTGAATAAATTACGTGGTATCGGATCGGTGCCTGGACTCCAGTAGTCGCCAATACCGATGCCAGCATTTTCGGCAGTATCGGAGCAATTTCCGATACTGGTATCGGAATCGGAACAACTCTAACCCCAGCCTCCTTGATTTTGGCGACTCACCCATCCCAGTGCACTGGAAGTCCCGACTCCAGCGAAAGCTGTCTGAACGAGCAAGTGTCTTCTCTCTGCATGAATGGGACGTGGGACTGGCGAGAGAAGTGGAGCATCACATCAGACTGTCAGACACAAGACCATTTCGAGAGAGGTCGCGGCGTTTACCGCCGGCAGACATTGAAGATGTACGCAGACACTTACAAGATCTTCTGAAAGCTGGCATTATCAAAGAGTCTCGTAGCCCATACGCCTCTCCAATAGTAGTAGCAAGGAAGAAGAATGGTAGTGTCAGAATGTGCATCGACTACCGAACATTAAATAGCAGAACAGTACCTGACCAATACACCACTCCTCGCATTGACGATGTGCTCGATTGCCTGACAGGGAGTAGGTGGTTTTCGGTGTTAGATCTGAGATCAGGATATTACCAGATTGCTATGGCAGAACCTGACAAAGAAAAAACAGCGTTTATCTGTCCGTTAGGGTTCTATGAATTTGAAAGAATGCCACAGGGTATCACCGGAGCCCTTGCGACATTCCAACGATTAATGGAACGAGCTGTAGGTGATATGAACCTGCTCCAGGTATTAGTTTACCTTGATGACCTAATCGTCTTTGGGAAGTCCTTGGAGGAACACGAAGAGCGGCTGCTCAAAGTTCTAGACCGACTCGAGGAAGTGGGACTTAAACTTTCTCTAGACAAGTGCCAGTTTTGTCAACCCAAAGTGAAATATGTAGGGCACATAATCTCTGCAGATGGCATCGCAACCGACCCTGATAAAGTGAAGGCAGTCACCCACTGGCCTCGGCCCACAGACCTGAAGACTCTGCGGTCATTTCTGGGGTTCTGTGGCTATTATCGGCGGTTCGTGGCAAACTATTCGGCCATTGTCAGACCCCTCACAGAACTCACCAAAGGGTATGCTCCCACTCAGAAGAGTAAGAAGCCTGACAAAGAGAAGACTAAGGCATATCTCAAAGAGTCAGAGCCATTTGGCGATCGGTGGGACCAGGCGTGCAATGGTGCTTACCACCGTATCATCCAATGCCTCACTAATGCGCCAGTCCTTGCTTTCGCGGACGCGAATAAGCCATACATCTTGCACACAGACGCCAGCTTGAAAGGGCTTGGTGCTGTGTTGTACCAAGAACACCCTGAAGGACTCAGGCCAGTGGATTTCGCCAGTCGAAGAGTGAGTGCTACTGAACAGCGTTATCCTGTGCACCAACTGGAATTTTTTAGCTTTAAAGTGGGCTGTTGTGGACAAATACCACGATTACCTTTATGGGGCTAAATTCACTGTCCGCACAGACAATAATCCGTTAACTTATGTGTTAACCACAGCCAAGCTAAATGCAATGGGACACCGCTGGTTGGCTGCTTTAGCTACCTATGAATTTGATATCAAGTATCGACCAGGCAAAACCAACATTGATGCCGACCTGCTTTCCAGAAACATGGCTGATGAGGCAGGAAGAGGAGAATGGGAAGAGATACCTCAGAGTGGGGTGAAATCCATCTGTCAGAGGATCTGTGCCACAGAGCTGTCTGGGACCCCAACTAGATATGTGGACCAGCTCGGAGCTTCCCCTGACTGTATCCCTGAAGTGTTTGCATTCCCTACGCACCTTAACCTGTGTTCCTTGAAGCAGATGAGTAAAGCTGAATTGATGGCAGCTCAGCAGAGGGACGACATCATCCATAGAGTGATGGAAGCTGTGCAAGAAGGAAAGTGGCCGAAGGACAAGGAGACAGCTCCTGATCTTATGTTGTATAAAAGAGAGAGAGACCGTCTGGTGCTGAAAGATGGCATGCTTCAAAGGACACGCAAGAGACCTTCCAGCGAACTGGTAACACAGCTCGTGCTGCCTACTGAGTTCAAAGAGACCGTCCTGCGATCCCTGCATGATGACATGGGTCACCTAGGCGTGGAGCGGACCATTGACCTGCTACGCAGTAGGTTTTACTGGCCCAAGATGGCAATGGATGCTGAAAAGTATATCAAGGACTGTGGCGAGTGTCATGTTCCCTGTTTCCTGTCTGCCCTGCCCCCTCCTTGTCTGTGTGCACCTGATCCCTGATTGTGTCTCCCTCACCTGTGTCTCATCACTCCCAATCAACCCTGCATATATTCCCCCTTTGTGTCTTGTCTCGTCGCCAGTTCGTCGATTCTTTTCAGATCACGTCCCAGCCTTTTGCTCTCAGTCATAGTCATAGCTTACTTGTGTTTGGACCTTCGCTTGTTTTTTGACCTTGCCTTTTGCCTAACGTTTTTGGATACCTCTGCCTGTCTGACTGCTTACCCGTGTACCGAACCCTGCCTGGAATAAAACCCTGCTTTTTGAACATCCAACCGTGTTGAGTTGTGCAGTTGAGTCCTCGCCTTCCTGAGCCTAGTTCATGACAGAACGAACTGGCCAGAATGGACTCAGCCGACTCTGACCCGGTTCGAAAAACCCTCCATGCACAGGAACAAAGGCTGGCTCAACAGCAAGAGCAGCTAGCCTCCCTGTGCGATGGGTTGAGAGAACTGGCGGCCCGCCAGGACTCGATGATGACTACATTGGGCTCACAGTTAAATGAATTGCTCGCTCACCTGCCACGAGGGACGCCAGCGGAGACAGCTCCCAACCCGGCCACTCTTCTGGGTTTGTCTGCAGAGACGCAGCCTTCGTTCGGCGCCACGTCGCCCTGCCTTCAGCTCTCCCGTCCGGAGAAATTTTCCGGGGAATCAGGAGATGTGAAACCTTTCTTGACTCAATGCGAACTGCATTTTGAATTACAGGCCGCTGCTTTCCCTACGGACCGATCCAAGGTGGCATACATTGTTTCCCACCTCACGGGGCGAGCAGAGGCATGGGCCACTGCTGAGTGGAGCCGCAGATCCGCAACCTGCTCCACCCAGCATATCTCGTCGGGCAGGGAAGCCGCCAGATCACTGTTAAGGCTCAGGCAAGGGAAACGCAAGGTTTCTGATTATGCCATTGATTTCCGCACCCTCGCCGCTGAGAGCGAGTGGAACCCTGCGGCTCTGACTGATGCATTTTTTCAAGGACTTTCTGAAGCGGTAAAGGACCAGCTAATTTCCATAGATCTTCCTGAGGGTCTGGATTCACTCATCGCCTTAGCCATCAGGACCGACAAGAGGCTCGCCGAGCGGGACCAGGAGCGGGGCCGTCTTCGGGCTCGTTCATCGCCACACCGCGGGTGGAGGACCGGCTCGCAGGATCGACCTAACCCCGTCCGTCCACCGATCGACAGCCTGTTTCCCATAAACCTTCCTGCGGAGGAGCCTATGCAGCTGGGTCGAACCCGTCTCTCTCCGGAGGAACGCCTTCGCCGACAACGAGAGGGACGGTGCTTTTACTGTGGACAGTTGGGACATTCGGTGAGTGACTGTCATGTCAAGGGCGCCGGCACACAGACTATGAGACTGCTCAGGGTGAGTAGAAGCCTAGTTTTTAGCAACCCAGCACAATTTCAGCCCCAGGTCGAGATCACCTCAGATTGCAATTCATTGCGGGCTTCTGTGTTCATTGACTCTGGTGCTGACGCTAATATTATGAACTCCTCTCTTGTTAGAAGACTGAGGCTGAGGAGGTTCGTCCTCCAACGACCACTTGAGGTAAAAGCCGTGGATGGCACTCCCCTGGGTTTGATTACTCATCAGGCACAATCAGTTAAACTAACTTTCCCTGATTTTCATTCTGAAAAACTAAGCTTCCATGTGTTTGACTCAGAGGATCATCAGGTGATTTTAGGCCACCCCTGGCTTAAAAAACACAATCCTGACTTTGACTGGGTCAGTGGGAGGATTACCTCCTGGGGACCTAGATGCACTGAAACCTGTCTTCCCAGACAGTCGGTTGCGGCCTCGGGGCCCACTAACCCTGACCTGGTTAATGTGCCACCATGCTACCATGACCTAGCTGAAGTTTTTAGCAAGGCTAAAGCCACGTCACTACCACCACATCGTCCTTATGATTGTGCCATTGACCTGTTGCCAGGTAGCACCCCACCCAGGGGCAGATTATTCTCTCTCTCCGCTCCAGAACGCAAAACTATGGAGGACTACGTTAAGGACTCTCTTGCCACTGGAATCATCCGTCCATCCTCCTCCCCTGCTGGTGCGGGGTTTTTTTTCGTGGATAAAAAGGATAAAACCCTCAGGCCCTGCATTGATTATCGTGGCCTCAATGACATCACCATTAAGAACAGGTACCCCCCTCCCCCTCATCTCTACTGCTTTCGAGCTGTTGGAAGGAGCCACCATATTCACCAAACTTGATCTCCGTAATGCCTACCATTTGGTGAGGATCAGGGAGGGGGACGAATGGAAGACTGCCTTTAACACTCCCACTGGTCACTATGAGTATCTAGTCATGCCTTTTGGCCTCACGAATGCTCCCGCAGTTTTCCAAAATTTGGTCAATGATGTACTCCGTGACATGCTTAATGTGTTTGTTTTTGTCTATTTAGACGACATCCTGATCTTTTCCCCTGATGAAAAGACCCACACTCTCCATGTCTGTTCTGTTCTTCAGCGGTTGCTTCAAAATCAGCTCTTTGTCAAAGCAGAGAAATGTGAATTTCACAAACCCTCGGTTTCATTCCTTGGGTTTGTGCTGGCTGAGGGGGAGATCAGGATGGACCCCGAAAAGATCTCTGCAGTTGCAGATTGGGCCACCCCCAGCTCACGCAGGGAGGTCCAAAGATTTCTGGGTTTCGCCAATTTCTATCGTAAATTCATTCGCAATTACAGTTCCATTGCCTCACCTTTGCATGACCTCACTTCCCTTCACAGACCTTTCGTCTGGAGCCCTGCATGTGAAACTGCATTCCAGGGCCTCAAAAAGAGCTTTACCTCTGCCCCTGTTCTCACCCTCCCGGACCCCAGCCAGCAGTTCGTGGTGGAGGTAGACGCCTCTGACATTGGGGTCGGAGCGGTCCTCTCTCAATTCTCTTCCACGGATGGTAAGTTGCACCCCTGCGCCTACCTATCCAAGAAACTCTCTTCTTCAGAGCAAAATTATGATATTGGTGACCGCGAGCTGCTGGCTGTTAAGGTGGCCCTGGAGGAGTGGAGGCACTGGCTGGAGGGAGCTTCCCACCCTTTTCAGGTGTGGACTGATCACAAAAACCTTGAATATTTAAAAACTGCTAAGAGGTTGAATGCTAGGCAGGCTAGATGGGCTATCTTTTTTAGCCGCTTCAACTTTACCCTCTCATACCGACCTGGTTCCAAGAATGTTAAACCTGATTCTTTGTCCCGTTTGTTTTATCGCGACCATGTTGATCCCGAACCCAAGACCATCCTGCCCGAGACCTGTTTTGTTGCCATGCTGTCATGGGTAGTGGAGGGTAAGGTTGAGGCGGCGGCCGAAGGAGTTAATATTCCCCCAGAGTGTCCTAAGGGCAAGCTCTTTGTTGTTCAGGCTCTCAGGGGAGATGTGATTCATTGGGCTCACACCAACAAGACTGTCTGTCACCCTGGTATTAACAAAACATTGTTTGTGGTGCAACAAAGGTTTTGGTGGCCAAAAATGGCTCAAGATGTTAAAGATTATGTCAACGCTTGTTCTGTGTGTGCCAGTAACAAGGTTTCTCACCAGAAACCCGCAGGAGAACTCAGGCCCCTGCCCATTCCTCAACGCCCCTGGTCCCACATCTCCATGGACTTCGTCACAGGGTTGCCCCCCTCTAACGGTAACACGGTGGTTCTGACCGTGGTTGACAGGCTTTCCAAGATGGCGCATTTCATTGCCCTGCCCAAGCTTCCCTCAGCCAAGGAAACGGCTGAGGTTATGATGACTAACATTATTCGTATTCACGGCTTTCCTAAGGATATTGTCTCGGACCGTGGCCCTCAGTTCATTTCGCGGTTTTGGAAGGAGTTCTGCAGCCTGCTGGGTGCCACGGTCAGCCTCTCTTCCGGGTTTCATCCCCAGACCAATGGGCAGTCTGAGCGCCTCAACCAGATACTGGAGACCGGACTCCGCATCACCGCCTCCCAGAACCCGGACACCTGGTCACAGAAACTGGTTTGGGTCGAATTTGCCCACAACACTCTTCCGTCCACTTCCACTGGTTTGTCTCCATTTCATATTGTTCATGGTCATCAACCCTCCCTGTTTCCCACCATAGACTCGGAGTCTTCAGTGCCCTCCGCATTGGCCTTGGTGAGACGCTGTAGGAGAACCTGGGAGCAAGCCCGCCGGAATCTCCAACGACAGTCCAATATCTACAAAGCAGCAGCAGATCGCAAAAGGACACCGGCCCCACACTACAGGAATGGTCAGAGGGTGTGGCTATCCACCAAGAACCTGCCCCTCCGGGTGGAATCCAAGAAGCTCGCTCCCAGGTTTGTTGGTCCGTTCCCCATCGCCAAGGTCATCAACCCAGTCACAGTCCAGCTGAAACTCCCAAGGTCAATGCGGGTCCACCCCACATTTCATGTCAGCCACGTTAAACCGGTCAGATCCAGTCCTCTGGTCCCTCCGGCCAGACCCCCTCCACCCGCCCGGTTCATTGATGGCGATCCGGTGTTCACAGTGCGGAAACTCCTGTCTGCCCGCCGTCGGGGCCGGGGGATCCAGTACCTGGTTGACTGGGATGGCTATGGGCCTGAGGAGCGCTCGTGGATCCCATCGAGATTCGTCATGGACCCCTCCCTCATCCAGGACTTCCATGCCGCCCACCCTGATGTGCCTGGGCCTTCAGGGGCCGGCCCTTGAGGGGGGGGTACTGTCATGTTCCCTGTTTCCTGTCTGCCCTGCCCCCTCCTTGTCTGTGTGCACCTGATCCCTGATTGTGTCTCCCTCACCTGTGTCTCATCACTCCCAATCAACCCTGCATATATTCCCCCTTTGTGTCTTGTCTCGTCGCCAGTTCGTCGATTCTTTTCAGATCACGTCCCAGCCTTTTGCTCTCAGTCATAGTCATAGCTTTCTTGTGTTTGGACCTTCGCTTGTTTTTTGACCTTGCCTTTTGCCTAACGTTTTTGGATACCTCTGCCTGTCTGACTGCTTACCCGTGTACCGAACCCTGCCTGGAATAAAACCCTGCTTTTTGAACATCCAACCGTGTTGAGTTGTGCAGTTGAGTCCTCGCCTTCCTGAGCCTAGTTCATGACAGCGAGTGTGTCATGCGAAAGACACCTTGCAAGAAGGCTGCACCGCTGCATCAGATTGTAAGCAGTGGCCCGATGGACCTAGTATGCATAGATTTCCTCTCCTTGGAACCCGACTCGAAGGGGATCAGTAATGTACTGGTGGTGACAGATCATTTTACACGGTACGCCCAAGCCTTCCCAGTGAGGAACCAGAAAGCCCTCACTGTGGCTAAGATCCTGGTAGAAAAGTATTTTGTGCACTATGGACTGCCAAGTAGAATACACTCTGACCAAGGAAGAGACTTTGAGAGTCGGTTGATTCGAGAGCTCCTGGTGATGCTGGGGGTACGGAAATCCCGAACCACGCCCTATCATCCTCAAGGGGATCCTCAACCCGAAAGATTCAATCGCACTCTACTGTCTATGTTGGCTACATTGGGGCAGGACAAGAGACGTTCTTGGAGTCAGCACATTCCATATGTTGTCCATGCCTATAACAGTACGAAATGTGACTCGACTGGATTTTCACCGTATCTACTGATGTTCGGCAGAGAAGCTAGGCTGCCAGTGGATCTTTGATTCCACACCTCGGCTGATGGAACCGGAGACAGACATCATTCTCGGTATGTGGAGAGACTGAGGGAAGACCTGCAGAAAGCCTACGAGATTGCTACCAAATCATCAGACAAGACTCATCAAAGAAATAAACGGGCATATGACCAGAAAGTTCGTTTCCAGACTATTGACATTGGTGACAGAGTACTCCTCAGAAATCTGGGGCTAAAAGGTAAACACAAACTCGAAGGCCGCTGGAGCTCAGTGCCCTATGTTGTGGTCGGAAAATTACCAAACTTACCTGTGTACAAAGTGAGGCCTGAATATGGTAAAGGTAGCGTGAAAACGATACACCGAGATCATATCTTGCCAGTCAGTCAGTCACTGAGGATGCCAGAGGCTGAAGGTCGTGAACAGGAACCCGAGAGACCGAAGACGCGTCTACAGAGGACAAGGACCAAAGACAGACACCAAAGAAAGACTGAAACAGCACCAGTAATGGAACATGATGAGACGGATTCATCTTCAGAGACGGATTATGGACGGACTCGTAGATCTTACTGGGGAAATCTGCAACAGCTTTTACCGAGGAGGACCTATGGAAAGCCCAGTGCTGCAAGTTCCAGAGAAGAGGATGAGGAGCCAGATGTCCATGAACCAGTTGAAGAGGAGGAAAGAGTCTCTAGACACGATGAGGCTGAAACGTCAGTCAATGAAGAACCTGACGAGGTCTTTGAACATGAAGAATATCCCACCCATCGGGATGACGGAGGTGATGAGTCGTCTGAGGCAGATGATGTCAGCATTCACACCACTGACTCTGATCACTCTGACTCTGAGCAAGAACATGTAGTTAGAACACCCATTAGTCTTCCTAAAGCTAAACCTAGGACTTCAACCAAGGTAGAGCGTAATCTTAGATCCAGAGATAGATCTAAAAGACAAGTGAAGCCTGTAATTCGTTTGACATATGATGAACCAGGGAAGGCTAGGGATCAGCCTATCACAATTGTCCACAAGGGCATTGTTATTAAACTAGGATACTAGAAAGTTTAATAATCTTTCCTTATTCAGGGTAATGTCTCATGAGGACATGCAGACAGTTAGAAGGGGGAGGATGTAGCCCTGTGAGTTATAAGGTATGGGGATTTCAGTTTTAAACCCTTATCTGTTTTGATAATGATGAATATTTTGTTTGTTAACCTTTTATTTTATACGTTTCACTATGTAAGAATATTGTGTTAAATGTTAGGATGAATAATGCGGCAAAGGTATTATTTTACAGTTTATATTACCATCCCCTGAACCAATCAGGAGTGAGTTGGAGGTCAGGGGGACGTGAGGTTGGTGCGTGAGAGCCGGAAGAAGACGGGAGCTATAGAACAGAGACGTGTTTTATGAGTGTGAGAAGCTAACTTAGTTTGACTGAGTATACCGCGAGTATTCATGTACTTAACTCATGTATGTGTAGATGGTTCAACTTAGGAACACTGGGTATACAATTCGTGTGCTCAGAATGTTGTAATCCGAAGTGTATAGATTGTAAAGAGTTCGCTACAAATCGTAGTAAACGTCCTGGCGATCGGCCATTATATCGCGGGTTAAACTAGCTAAACAGAAGGGAGCTACCGGGTCATCTGGGCTGCTACAAGGACAGTGTTCGCCAAAAACGTGGGCACACCAGTTCGCGGAGGAGACCAGAAAGGACAGATGCTCAGGAGATCGTGGAAGCTACAGCTCAACTCGTCTTGCCGATCCCAGTTCCTGGTGGAGCTGTGCTGAGCGCGTGAGTGATTGCATCAGCTAGCTCGACAGCATGGAGGGACCGCCATCTTGTGATCATTGCTTCGCACTCAAACTTACTCCTTCAGGCCTGCAACGCGCGCTGGAACTGGGGTATTTGGTTATTAGTTTGCCGGCTGCTAAGTTTTCTTTCTTATTTGGTTTGTGGGGATGTTTTGGGAATGTGATATGAATGTGTGATACTAACTATTAGATGTAAGGTCATACCCATGCTACACAAAGGGTGTATGCTATTTCAGTTCAAGTTTAACCAATGCTTTTCATTTAACTATAATTTTGTGTGAATAAAACAAAGGTTTATATTTCTATTTACAACAGATTTAGCAGTGGTTATTGGGACACTCAAAGTTTATCAAAACTGTATACAAGAACTTAGGGTAGCCACCCCTAATAATTGCCAGGAAGAGCAAAGGGGCGCGACACAAGCAAAGTGCATTTTTATTCACGGCTTTCTCTCCATCATTAAGTGCATTGATTGGAATAAGGTAATTTGTTTGTATTGACATATTGTATGATTACTTAGACTATATATTACTGTAAAATATTTATTTTTTAATCATGGGTTAGGGTTAGGGTTAGGGTTATCATATGTTTCACCTTTTTGTTCATTTTATACACAAGATGTTTGTAAAGACTTACATTGTCTTGCACAGTAAAGAAAACATGAATACACATGGAAAATGGCATTTTATCACAAATGTCAGAATAAATTATTTGTGTGAGCAATGTGAAGCAATGGCAGGCACCAAAACTCTCATTGTTCGTCATTTATACAAGGCAGAACCTTTTCCCCTGAGTGTACACACATTGATGCAAACATGAGGGAGGAGGGGGATGTGTGAATTAAACTGATTACAGCTGGGAGTTTACTTCATGAGGTGTTATATTTCAATTCATGAAGAAATAGATGTATGCAATGATGCAGAGGTCCAAGGTCCAACAGGGCCTGGCCAGGACAGTAAAATGCAGTTGTAGTATTAAAAAAAAAGATGGCCCACCAGAAGTACACCATGACAAGATGTGGCAAGAAGTAAGGATGTGTAAAGATTAACAGTTAAGAGTTGAAAGTTTGTGGATGGTATTTACATCAGTGTTTTCTTGACCTTTAAATGGACAGCAACATTACGTGATTCATGTGTCATACTGGAGTTCTGTGAAAGCAAGGAATTAAAGTAGGGTGACCATACGTCCGTATTTCCCGGGACATGTCCGTATTTCACGTCCTGTCCCGGGTGTCCCGGGTTATTTTTAGAAAGTGAGGAAATGTCCTGGTTTTTAAAATTACCTTCTTTGGACCATTACATTTACATGCACTAGGGCACTGCCCACGGCGCTGCGTGCGACGTAGCCTAATCCCCGCCCCTATGCTGTCAGCCCTATTAATCAGAACGTAGACAACGTGACTGTCAGTCATACGCAAGCAACATGCCGAAGCTAGGGTGACCATACGTCCGTATTTCCCGGGACATGTCCGTATTTCACGTCCTGTCCCGGGTGTCCCGGGTTATTTTTAGAAAGTGAGGAAATATCCTGGTTTTTAAAATTACCTTCTTTGGACCATTACATTTACATGCACTAGGGCACTGCCCACGGCGCTGCGTGCGACGTAGCCTAATCCCCGCCCCTATGCTGTCAGCCCTATTAATCAGAACGTAGACAACGTGACTGTCAGTCATACGCAAGCAACATGCCGAAGCGCAAGTGCTCGTTTACCGACAAATTACTAAAGAGTTTCCCGGCTTTCAGACCGGGTCGAGACAAATGGGAAGCCTTGTGCACAGTGTGCAAAGCAGGCACATATGTCTCGGTGTCCAATGGAGGTGCAAGAGATCTGAAAATCCACCTGGACACCGAGAAGCACAAAACAGCTGTCCGAGGCGAGGGTAGTGCTAGCTCGATCACACAGTACTTTCTCAGACCAGGGAACGAGGATGCAGTGAATGCAGCGGAGGCTGCATGGTCATTTCACACAGTGAAACACCACAACAGTTACAGATCCATGGACTGCACTAGTGCATTGCTCAAAAAGACCCTCCCCGATTCAGACACTGCTAAAAAGTTTAGTTGTGCCCGAACTAAGACCGAGGCTATTGTTGATAGTGTACTGGCACCGCATTCTGTAGAAGTGGCGCACGAAGCACTAAAAGACATCCCTTATTGTGGTGTAAGTACTGATGGGAGCAATCATGGTGCGGTGAAAATCTTCCCCATCATTATTCAGTATTTTGATTGGAAGGCGGGTGGTGTTCAGAGTAAACTAATTGAAGTGCAAGATACACCCAACGAGACTGCAACGACCACCGCCAATTACTTAATGCAAACATTGACGAAAAACAATTTGGCCTCCAAATGCGTCGCATTTACCGGCGACAATTGCAACACCAATTTTGGTGGAACTCGGCGTGACGAAGGGGGAAATAATGTGTTTGCACATTTGAAGAGGCTGCTACAAAACAAAACATTGATTGGCGTGGGATGCCCAGCACATATCCTTAACAACTGTGTCCATCATGGGGCAGATAGGCTTAATGTGGACATTGAAAATATCATTTTCAAAATCTACCAGTACTTCCACATATACACTGTGCGCACAGAGTCCCTCAAAGAGTACTGCGATTTTGTGGATGTGGAATACAGGAGGATGCTGTCACACAGCAAGACCAGGTGGCTCTCTCTATTCCCAGGAATAGAGAGGATGCTGCAGATGTTCCCTGCTCTAAAAGCATTCTTTTTATCCCAAGAAAAGCCACCTGTGATGATCAAGGTTTTTTTTGAAAACCCTTTTAGTGAGGTGTATTTGTGGCACATGCACTCCCTCATGTCCATCTTCCACTGCCACATTCAGGAGATGGAAAGGGAGGACAACTCCATCATGGAAATCAAGAAAATATTGAGCAGCATTCACAACGTTGTTATTGAACGGAAGACCAATAATTTCATGTCCCTGAAAGTCAAGGGACTGCTTGCCGCACACCGCAGAGAAGGACTTGGAGAGGGATGTGACAAGTTCATGGCGGATGTGCTAGGCATGTATAGCTCATGCTTGGAGTACCTGGAGAAATGGATGGCGCCTATGGAAGAATTCACACCTTTCATGTGGATGGACATGAGCGAGGCACCTAAGTGGGATGATGTGGAGGCCTGCATCAAGTACCTTGAGGAGAAAGGGGTGGCAATTGACGATGTGAAATGCTTTGACCAAGTGTCCAATTTAAAGACATTTGTGGAAAGCTGCAGTGAGGATGAAGCATTCATGGGCCTGCAGGTGCACCAGAGGTGGGTCAAGTACTTTGAGAAGGCCAAAAGCATCGGATGCTACTCGGAGCTGCTGAGGATGGCACAGTTTGTCTTCGCACTTTCTCCACATAATGCAAATGTGGAGAGAGTGTTTTCACTGATGCAGAGCCAGTGGACAAAGGAGAGGAACCAGCTCTCAGTTCCATCTTTGAAAGGGATCCTATTTGTGCAATACAATCTCAAAGATATGTCATGCAAGGACTTTCACACGTACATGTTGGGCCACAAGACACTGCTGAAGAAGATCAGCTCTACAGCAAAATACAAATGGGCAAAGAAGGACGAGGAAGAAAAACCAGACGAAGAGGAGGACAAAACAGATGAAGAGGGAGACGAGGATTAAGCAGGGAAGTTAAGATGGTGTGTTGATATTTATTATTATTTTTTGTATATTTTTATTTAAGTTATTTTTTCGAGTATACAAGAGGGTTTTTTTTGTATTATGCTCATTTGTTAATTTATTTTCTCCAATAGGCTACCTGATTGTAAATGAGCTCATTTGTTATTTATTTTAATTATTTTCAATGATTGTGTGACACTGCCACAAGTGTGAGTAATTCTATCCCTGTTACCCATGCTTTTACTTTGGGGCTATGGATAGTTTCCTGTTGCCTGTGTCCTCTGGGGGCAGCCAAGATCACAGGAGGAAGGGGTGTGGCCTAGGGAACAAAGGAGAGAATTGTTTGGGGCGGGGGGGGGGAAAATAGAGGAAAGGGGAAAATGCTGGGGATGGAAAGAAAGGCGAGAGGATCCTGGTTGTCTCCAGTAGCAAAGCATTTAGCTCTTTTTTGTGGTGTTTCCGTTTCGATCGAATGTTAAGGAATTCAATGAAGTGAGGACCATAACTATTGAGCGGAGGACTGGAAATCGAACTCTAGGCCGGACTACTCATTCCCCGTTCTGCGTCCGGTGAGCTCGTTTCTTTTGGACCCTTTTTCTTCCATTTTTGCAATGCATTGCTGTTCCTGATTTATATTTTTGCATTTTGAAGGGAGGACATATTCTTGGGTTTTTGGACATTTCATTTGGACTATGCGGGCTGTTTAAGGAGGCCTTGTTTGAGTTGGACACTGATTGCTTTAAGAATTGCTTTGTATTCCTAATAAATTGTTGTTATCATTCATTTAAGTTTTCTATTTAGTGCATCTGCTTGTCAGGGTGAAGAGGGCTTTAAAGGCTCAACAAACCGAATCTCCTCTACTAACCGGATCTTAGTAAATAGATCACATTAGCTCTCGAATTAATTATAACTAAGCTTAAAGTGGAAGCTGATTGTTATAGATGGTGGCCCGTACGGGGGGCTAATGTAACCTGGTTAGGGATAAACTTATTTTGATACTTAATTCAATTTTGGTTTGCTTTGAGGAGATTTTGAGATGGCAGGTGTTGAACAGGTTGAGCTTGAGGAAGAGGCAGAGCAGCTTTGGCAGGGAGAGCCTAGTCAGGAAACTTCCCCTCCCTCTTTGCAGCTTGGCCCTTTTGTCACCTTTAGAGAGCCTGTAACAGAGATATCCTCCCTTTTGAGCGAGATGTATTTGGATGAAGATGAAGAGGAGCAGGGCAATCAGGACACCACTGTTACCGCTTCCATTGATGTGGAGGAAATTAACCACACCGTCCAACTACTCCAGAGCAAGGTCAGGGAGTTAGAGGAGGGCTGCAAAACGTCCAGTGAAAGTGCCATTAATAGAGAAGAGAGCCTCCGAGGATATGTGGACCAAAGGTTTGAGGCTTTTGAGGAAACAGTGAATCAAGCCTTAACTCGGATGGAACAGGCAATGGTGAATTGCATGCTGAGGAGGGACGAGAAATGGAAGAGAGAACTAAGTAAGCTGAAAGTCACCAGTACACCCCACACACCTCGAACAGTCCCGCGGTGGTCACTTGATGTTAGTGATATCACAAGGGGGGACTCGTCTGTTTCCCAATCAGGGTATGCTAAGCCCCCTGTCCGGATCATGTTTCCATGTTTTGGAGAAAACAGAGATGCAACGGAGGTCTTCAACTTCGTGGAGCAATGTGAAAACTTTTTGTCTCTTAGGCCCCTATCTACCGGAGAACTTATGGCTTCCTTGACAGCAGTACTCACAGGCCCGGCCAGAAGCTGGTGGATGGCAGAAAAGGCTAGAGTGAGAGACTGGAAGGACTTTAAAGCTGCTTTCCTGAATGCCTTTTTACCCACTGACTACATGACTGAGGTGGAGGAAAAAGTGAGGGCCTTGGTCCAGGCTCCCGACCAGTGTCTTAGGGACTTTGCGTATGATTATAGGGCATTGTGCCTGAAGTGGAAACCAGATATGACAGAGACTGAGATGGTTAGAAGGATAATGAACAACTGTAATCCCTCCTTAGTCAGCAGCTTGCGAGGCACCTGTCATACAGTGGAACAGCTAGTCAAAGTGGGGTCAATGGTGGAAAGAGACTGGACAGCCAAAAAGGAGTATTGGGCTAAAGTGAACAGCCAGAGACTCCCTGAAAGGCCCAAGACAAAACAGGCCCAGAGACTCCGAGATGGCCAAGACAGCACTCCCTCTCATCACATGGCCTTAGCCGAGGTTGAACCTCCACCCCTTTTGGTGGTCCCCATGGAAACTCGGGGCTACACAGGGGAGGCTGTTGTGGATACAGGCAGCACCTACACTCTAATGCAGAACAGCCTGTGGCAGCAGCTGTCGAGACCAGGGGAAAGGATGGTCATAGGGGAGGACCGGCCCTTTGTGTTGGCGGATGGGAAAGCACACACTGCCATGGGGATGGTGAAGCTGGCGTACGTTTGGCATGGCTCGGTCTGGGCTGTCGAGACTTACATCATGGACGACAGACACCTGACCTTCCCCCTGATCCTAGGGTTGAACTTCATGGTGAGGACCGGGGTTCAGATTAATGTGGCCGAACGCAAGTACGGACTTAAGGTGAAAGGGAGATGGACATATTTCCACTTTCTTAACCGGGGGCTTGGCCAGTTGGCCTGGACTCCCAAGATGCTTTCCCATGTCAACCTATATGTTGCTATGCCTTTTCCCCAGGTAGTTGGGCTTCCCCAGGGGCAATCCGCTGCGCTCCAGGACTTGGTGAAGTGCCTGCCTGAGGAGGTGCAACCTCTAATCCAGAAGTGGACCTCAGTCTGCTCAGAGAAGATTGGTAAAACCACTGTCATCAAACACTCCATCCCCACAGTGGATAACATTCCAGTGCGCTCCAGAGCTTACCGGGTTTCACCAAAGAAAAAGGAGATCATTAAAGACCACGTGGAGAGAATGCTAAAGGATGACATCATTGAGCCGTGTCACTCCCCTTGGGGAGCTCCCGTGGTCCTGACAGATAAAGCTGATGGGACCCCGAGATTTTGCGTGGATTTCAGAGGTCTGAATGCCAAAACGCCACAGGATGCCTATCCCATGCCTTTGATTCACGATATCCTGGAGTCTCTGCATGGAGCTGAGTGTTTCAGCACTCTGGACCTTCGGTCAGGGTACTGGCAGGTGGACATGGAAGAGGAAAGCAGGGACAAAACGGCTGTTGTGACTCCCTTTGGCCTGTTTCGTTTCAAGGTTATGCCGTTTGGTCTTAAGAATGCTGGAGCAACGTTCCAAAGGCTGATGGAGAGGGTCCTCGAGGATCTGAGGGGGGACATTTGTTTCGTTTACATTGATGATATCATCGTATACTCCCCCAGCCGCCAGCAACATCTTAAAGATCTGGATGCGGTTTTCAGCAAACTACATCATGCCAACCTGACCTTGAACCTGAAGAAGTGTCATTTCTTCAAGTCTCAGCTGAAGTTCCTGGGCCATGTGGTCTCAAGGGAAGGAGTGGAGATTGATCCCGATAAGACGGCGGCGGTGACACACTACCCAACTCCCACGAACATTCCATCACTGAAGAGATTCCTGGGGCTCGTCGGCTGGTATCATAAGTTCATACCCCACTTTGCAAACTTGGCAGCTCCTCTGAACCGGCTGCAGCGTAAGGGAGAAAAGTGGGAGTGGACTGCAGAGTGCCAGCAGGCCATGGAAAAGCTGAAAGCTGCCCTAGAGAATCCTCCAGTCCTCGCCCAACCCAACCTATCCCTCCCTTTTCAGGTTCACACTGATGCTAGCTCCGTGGGCTTGGGTGCAGTCTTGACCCAATCCACCTCAGAGGGAGACCAGGTAATCGCCTATGCATCCAGAGGTCTTAAAGGGGCAGAGTGCAATTACTCTACGTCTGAGAAGGAGTGCCTGGCAGTAGTGTGGGCGGTAGAAAAGTGGGAGCACTATTTGGAAGGAGTTTCATTTGAGGTGTACACCGACCATGCAGCCTTGTCATGGGCCTTCAACACCCCCAAGACAACCTCGAGGTTAACGCGTTGGACCCTGAGGCTTCAGCGCTTCCAATTTCGGGTCCATTACCGTAAGGGCTGCATGAACACTGTGCCGGATGCTCTTTCAAGGGCTGCAGAACCACTGAGTGAAGTGGTGATGGCTTCCTGTGTGGATCCCAAAGCTGGATCCTGGGCCACTGACCTCCCTACTTCGCTTGCAGAAATTGCGCAGGCCCAAGCCCTCGATGACTATGTGCACGAAGTAAAGGACAAGGCAGCACCAGGCATGCAGCAGGCTGATAGGCTAGGATGGGAGATACAGCAGGACGTCCTATACAGGACTATTCCAACAAAAGAAGAGGGGAAGAAGTATCAGCTGGTGGTGCCCAAGTCGCTCGTCAGCCACTTCCTTCAGTATTTCCATGACAACCCAATAGGAGCCCACCTTGGGCGGCTGAAGACCCTTTTGAGGGTGTTGGAGGTGGCGTGGTGGCCGTCTGTTAGGAAAGATGTTTGGCAGCATGTAAAAATGTGTAGCACCTGCCAGCAGTACAAAGCTGGGAACACAAAGCCCGCTGGATATCTACAGTCAACTACGGTGGAGGAAGCTGGGGTGATGATAGGCTTAGACTTCATGGGGCCATTTCCGAGAAGTAAGAAAGGACATGTATACCTACTGGTGATAGTGGACTATTTCACGAAATGGGTGGAGTTATTCCCGTTAAAGGACAGTAAAACACACAAAGTCTGCCAGCTCTTGAAAGATGAAATCTTCACCAGGTGGGGAGTGCCAAAATACATGGTCTCGGATCGAGGGCCACAATTTACAAGTCAAATCCTCTCCGAGCTCTGCAAGAAATGGGGAGTGATTCAGAAACTGACAACCAGTTACCATCCTCAAACAAATCTCACAGAGAGAGTCAATAGGACTTTAAAGACCATGATGGCTTCCTTTGTTAAAGACAACCACCGAGACTGGGATAAGTGGTTGCCGGAATTCAGATTCGCCATTAACAGTGCCAAGCATGAATCCACCGGGCATACTCCCTCAGAACTCATGATGGGAAGGCCACTGAAGGGACCTCTGGAAAGGCTCATTCAAGCTCCCACCCCATCTCAGCCGCCGTATACACTGCTTGAACGGCAGCATGACATTAGACAAGCGGTTAGGAGAAGAGTGGAGGAGGCCCAAAGCAGACAAGCCAGATATTACAATGCCCATAGGAGAGTTGTGCAGTATCCGGTGGGAGATCTGGTCTGGGTTAGGGCTCACCCCCAGTCTAAAGCCTCTGAGTATTTTTCATCCAAGCTAGCACCTCGGTGGTCAGGCCCAGCGCAGGTGATGAAAAGGCTAGGGCCAGTGAACTATAGGCTTAAATGGCTTAATGACAAAGACAGGCAGGACACTGTGAATGTGGTAAATGTCAAACCCTTCTTTGGGGCTTCTCCCCTGATGCCGCTGGCTGGGGGGGGGGGGATCTGTGACACTGCCACAAGTGTGAGTAATTCTATCCCTGTTACCCATGCTTTTACTTTGGGGCTATGGATAGTTTCCTGTTGCCTGTGTCCTCTGGGGGCAGCCAAGATCACAGGAGGAAGGGGTGTGGCCTAGGGAACAAAGGAGAGAATTGTTTGGGGCGGGGGGGGGGAAATAGAGGAAAGGGGAAAATGCTGGGGATGGAAAGAAAGGCGAGAGGATCCTGGTTGTCTCCAGTAGCAAAGCATTTAGCTCTTTTTTGTGGTGTTTCCGTTTCGATCGAATGTTAAGGAATTCAATGAAGTGAGGACCATAACTATTGAGCGGAGGACTGGAAATCGAACTCTAGGCCGGACTACTCATTCCCCGTTCTGCGTCCGGTGAGCTCGTTTCTTTTGGACCCTTTTTCTTCCATTTTTGCAATGCATTGCTGTTCCTGATTTATATTTTTGCATTTTGAAGGGAGGACATATTCTTGGGTTTTTGGACATTTCATTTGGACTATGCGGGCTGTTTAAGGAGGCCTTGTTTGAGTTGGACACTGATTGCTTTAAGAATTGCTTTGTATTCCTAATAAATTGTTGTTATCATTCATTTAAGTTTTCTATTTAGTGCATCTGCTTGTCAGGGTGAAGAGGGCTTTAAAGGCTCAACAAACCGAATCTCCTCTACTAACCGGATCTTAGTAAATAGATCACATTAGCTCTCGAATTAATTATAACTAAGCTTAAAGTGGAAGCTGATTGTTATAATTGTAAATCAGCTCATTGGTTAATTCCCCCCCCCCCCCCCCCCCCCAATAGCCCTACAAAACAGACTTTATTTTGTTCATTACTGAGGCTAAGTGAGTGTTATTTCGAGTTCAGAGTTATTGTTAACTTGTTAAGTGAAGGATGTTAAGATGCAACATTATTTCTTTCATTGTGCTGTTCATTCATTACAGGAATTGTTGACTCAAGCATTTTGAATAAATACATTTTGAATAAAATTATCATTTGTTATTGGAGTTATTGTTATTGACTTTTACTGAAAAGCATTTTTAATAAACCAACTGTAAATATCTTGTTCTATCTATATAATATAATATACCGGTATAATTGAATAATAATAAAATACTATTAAAGCAGCAGCATCCTCCACATGACCGCCCACCCCCCAGCCACCCCCCCCCCCCCGCCCCGCCTTCATGTCGGACTGCTTCAGCAACGAGGGCCAGTTCACAGCAGGATTCACATCTACATTGAAGGTTAAAGATGGAGCAGTTCCCACTGTACATGACCGGTCTGCTAACTGTGAGTCTGTAAGTATCACCATGTTTTGATATTATTTGCAAGTTAGTATAGTTAGTATATTGCACTGCTGGTTACCTAACGAGCTAGCGGTCTTAGCTACGGGCTTGTTGGGTGTGGAAGAAGTAAGACAACTAAAGCTGGACTCAAAGTTAAAGTTATTTGTTGGAGTCAGGACTCATCTTAAAGCGACGTGTTGGGACCAGTGTCTGCTTTATAAGTCTGTCCAACATGTCTGGCTCGGTAAAGTAGAAACACATGAAAGCCTTGTATCAGATAACTGTTGAGGAGGGGGGGGGGGTTAAACAGAGGAAAACAAAAGCCTACAGTTTTCAATGTGGTTTATAGGAATCCAATTATTATTTGAATATATCAAAGAGGACAAATCGTCTTGCTCCTGTAGACAATGTAATAAGCAATGGAGCCACTTGTTATGGACATAGACATATTTACCCTGAACTTCAGTCATGATACTCTATAATAATAATAATTCATTGCATTTATATAGCGATTTACAAGATACTCAAAGCGACATAGTGTGTGTGTGTGTGTGAGTCCGTGACATAAATTGTGTGCCTTGGTCAGTCAGGATGTCTTTCGGGATCCCAACTCGGGAGATAACTTGAAACAGTGCCTGCGCCACACTCTTTGCGGAGATGGTGCGCAGCGGCACTGCCTCCAGATATCGCGTTGCGTAATCCACGAGAACTAACACAAAGCGATATCCGCGTGCGCTCCGGTGAAATGGCCCGATGAGGTCCATCCCGATGCGCTCAAACGGCACCTCCATCAGAGGTAATGGCCGCAGCGGCGCTCTCGGGATGGCCGGCTGGTTAACCAGTTGGCATTCGGGACAAGACGCGCACCAGCGGCGCACGTCCGCCCAAATGCCTGGCCAATAGAATCGTGCCATTACCCGGTTCAGTGTCTTCTCACACCCCATATGTCCAGCCATTGGGTTATAATGAGCCACCTGGAAAACTATTTCCCGGCGGCTCTTCGGTACAACCAACTGTGTAGTTATTTCCTCTGTCTGAGTGTCACGACTCACTCTATATAGTCTGTCCCTACGCAATGAAAAATGTGGATACGTTAACGCTGCGTCAGGGCGCACCATGTGACCATCAATTCTTATCACTTGGTCAAAGGCAAAGCGTAGAGTATCGTCACGAGACTGCTCAAGTGGAAAATCCTCCATGGAGTCGAACATGGGAACCCGCGGAGCCTCCTGTGAAGGCCCCGCCGGCTCCCCCTCCCCGTCTGCAGTGTCGGACGACCTCGCGTCACCGCTGAGCACAGCGCACGTATCCCCTGTCCCTGTCGGCCGTGAATGCACCCCCGCACACTGTCCCACTAACCTATCAAACCCTGGCCAATCCGTACCCAGAATCAGGGGGTGCGTCAGGCGGGAGCTAACCGCTGCCTTTACACTATGCTTTTTTCCCTTGAACTGAATTTCCACCAGTACTACAGGGTATGTGTGAATATCCCCATGCACACACCTAATATCCACACCTCCCGCCTCTATCAAAGCCCCGGGCCGAATCAGGTTCTGATGAACGATAGACTGCATGCAGCCTGAGTCCACCATCGCCTGATGTGTACCCCCCTGAATCCTTACCGGAACGCTGTACGTCCCCCCTGGACCAGGGGAGGGTGCTGGAGGGCCGACAACCCGGATCACTTGGCCCACCTCCATGAGGGGGCACTCACCTCGGAAGTGTCTGAGTTGTCCACACCTCCAGCACTCCTGCCCTGCCGCCTGAGGAGCCCTCTGTGGGTCAAGAGCTGCGCCCGTAGCGGCTGGACCCTGGGAAGGAAAAAAACCAGGAGGATTAGTGCGGGGGAGAGGGGAGGGGTGATTATTAGAAAATGTAGTGCGGGGCCTGGGGGATGGTCGAGCGGGAGTGTGTGTGTGGGGGTGGGTGTGTGTCCGGGGGTGGGGGACCCGATGCGGGTCCTCTCCGGAGTGCTGGCGTGGGACCTCCTGGAGAGGCCGGCCAGCCCTCATGTGCCTAGCCCCGAGAGAAGACGGCCAGGTGGTCCTCAGCCAGGGTGATGGCCGCGGCTAGGTCCGCCAGGCGGTGGCAGAGCACCCAGTCCGATGTGGCAGCTGGGAGCCCCTTCACAAACTGCTCCAGGATGATCTTTTCCAGTATTCTCCCCTCGCCGGCGGACCCCCCGGGTTGCAGCCACCTGGTTGGCGCGTCCTTCAGCTGCTGTGCCAAGACGAATGGCCGATCGGCGGGGCCCAGCCTGCCCCCTCCGGAACCGGCGGCGATGGTCCTCCGCCGAGAGCCCCAGTCAGTCGAGGACCGCCCGCTTGATCTCCCCGTACTGTCCTCGGGAGGGGGCGGGCAGGCCGAGCGCCGCCGCTTGCGCGTCCCCAGACAGCAGGGGCAGCAGCCGCATGGCCCACTCCGCCACCGGCCAGCCGCATGCCGTGGTCTCAAACATTTCCATGAAAGTCTGTGGATCGTCGTGCGCTGCCATTTTATGGAGAGCCAGGCCGGTGAACGAGGGGGCCGGCGACGCTGCCCCTGCCCGACTCACCATCGCCTCCAGCAGCTGGGTCTGCCTTTCCGCCTGGCCCTGGAGGGCCGCCAGCTGCTGTCGGCTGAGGACCACCTGGTCCCGGCTCATCGCCGCCACCTCCGCCAGCATCTGGGCCAACGTGTTCATGGGCTGTTGTGGGTCCATTCCTGCCGTCCCTGTTCAGGTGCCAATTGTGGCGTTGTACGATGCCACGGGTTTGGAGTAGGGAATAAACCTCACGGCTCACGGTGTAAACACGTTTTATTGACATATAATATATACGATCATGTACACCACACAGCGCCGCGGGCCCAGCTCTGGCTCCGTCGGTCCCCCGTGTGTCTGTGTCCGGTTCTCCCGGGTCCAGCACGCTACTGCGTTATAAAGGGAGAGAGTGATTAGCGTCAATGGAATACAGGTGTGCCAATCACTCTCACCTGGCACAGCTCTCCCGAGCGCCCTCCACAGCTCCCCCTTGCGGCCGATGCACCACGCCCCCCCACAATCACCTTTAAGGGTGACTCCATCTATGAAGACAAACTTTGATTACATGTTCCCATCAAGCCTAAACATTTCAGGCATATCAGTGTAACACTGATAGGGAGACCCAAACATAGGCAGAATCAGAATGAGATTTATTGCCAGATAAGTTATCACTGACAAGGAATGTGCCTTGTTCTTGAGTATTATCAAGAACATAAATATAAGAGAAATATTACAAAAAAATGTGTAACTATAACACTACATACTATATAACTATAACAAATGTGTAACTATAACAAATATGTACAATATGGACAATATGGGGATGTGCAACGTTCACAGTATATATAATATGTGCATTGGTCAGGTATTATAGTCCAGGATGTGTGTTAGTCACATGTAGTGTCTATGGGTGCGGGGGAGGTTGACAGTCTGTGTTAGTGGGGGTCCCGGGCCTTGTTGATGAGGCCCACTGCCGTCGAGAAGAAACCTTTTGTGGCATGAGGTTTTGGTCCTGATGGACCTAAGCCTCCTGCCAAAGGGGAGTGATTCTAAACGTTTGTGTCCGGGGTTGGAGGGATCGGCTACAAATTTCCCTGCCCATCTCAGGCTCTTGGAGGCATACAGGTCCTGGAGGGACGGCAGATTGCAGCCAATTACCTTCTCAGCATAGCAAATGATACGCTGTAGTCTGCCCTTGTCCTGGGCGGTGGAAGCAGCATACGAGATGTTGATGGAGGAGGTGAGGGTGGACTCAATGATGGCGGTGTAGAAGTGCACCATCATTGTCTTTGGCAGGTTACATTTCTTCAGCTGCTCCAGGAATGAGAGAGCTGATGTTCAGCTCGCATTTGAGGTCCTGGGAGATGTGTGGGGAGTCACCCAGGGTGATGGGGGCTGGTGGGGCTGCGTTCTTCCGGAAATCCACAACCATCTCCACTGTCTTTTGAGCGTTTAGCGCCAAGTTGTTCTGACTGCACCAGGTTGTCAGATGGTCAATCTCCCACCTGTAGGCGGACTCATCCCCACCAGAGATGAGTTAGATGAGGGTGGTGATCTGTCCGAGGCCCCGCCAGACAGAAGCAGAGTCATTAGCTGAAAACTGCTGGTGAAGTCTTTTAGCATCTCTCACCACCTTGCTAAGCCTGTACTTTGACCTCTCCCTGTCACCCACTCCTAAACACCTCTTCTTTTGCAACCTGAGCTGCCTGAGTTTGGCTGTGAACCAGGGTTTTTCATTGTTGTAACTCACCCTGGTACGTGATAGTACACAACTGTGTAACAATCTGCCTCTTAAACTTATTTGTTTTAACTGGCGGTGCTACTAAAACACAAAGGGGTTCTTCCGAATGACATTAATAATTAGCAGTATCAACAACCAGATATGTAGCCGGCGCTGAACACACAAGAAAAAAGCACACAGCAGACGTTGCACTCCCACAACCCTCGGATTCCCCCCCCCCCCCCCCCTTTGTCCAGTCCCCAAATGTAAACTAGAAGTCCGTCCCAGGATCGCGCAACAGTCTCATAGATCCACACCCGGAAAGAGGTAGGCCGAGCAAATATCCTCCCGATCCGAATAGTTCGAAAAAAAGTTTATGTCCCAGCGCGTCCTCTTGCTGGCGACGCGCACGGAATAAACAGCCACGACGGTTTTGACCACTCCACTCTCCCCAGTAACAGCATACACTTAGTTTTCACACTCAATGACCTGCTAGAAAAAGAAGGAGGTTATGGGTACTTAAGTGGCTGCAGTAATCCACTGGCGCCACACATTCAACACACTTGCTTCTCTCCCTCGACCCGAACCGAACCGACCTTGGTCTCCCCTAAGGCACTCCTACTAGTAAGTTTTGGGTGCGCGGTCCCCGGCACTGCGGCCGGCCCTCGTCTTAAAGAGACACCCCTTCATACCCTACTACACAGTGAACAGAACATAGCACAGATAAACATACATGAACACCCCATGTCGTACATAAACATCATATGCAATGAGGGAAATACATGCGTCTGTGTAGTACTCAGGTAATCAATTAAAGGACCCTAAAATTAATGTGACGGTGTCACAACTGTCCTAACCGAAGCTGATGTATGACATCACAGCCTCTGTGTACTCATCCAGACTGTTAGTAATAGTCCTGAAAACATCCCAGTCTGTACAGTCCAGGCACGCCTGAAGATCCTCCATGGCTTCACTGGTCCACTACTTGGATATCCTTACAACAGGTTTAGAAAGTTTCAATTTCTGCTGGTATGAGGGAATCAGGCACCGCTGACTGTAGTGTAACA
Organism: Merluccius polli; assembly: GCA_030340625.1. NCBI lineage: Eukaryota > Metazoa > Chordata > Actinopteri > Gadiformes > Merlucciidae > Merluccius > Merluccius polli. The sequence continues at coordinate 224,943 of JAOPHQ010001990.1, read as the reverse complement.
GTGATCTAACATGTTCTCCTCTCTTGTTGGACATTTAATAAACTGCCTGTATTTGGGGAGTTCATGGCTGAGATTACCTTAGTTAAAGTCAACAAGGACAACAATTTAGGAGTCAGGGTTTGTCCACTCCACACACTTTATTTAACTTTCCAATCTCCACCTGACTAAGAAGAGCAGAGGGAAGTAAGTTTTAATGTATTGCAATTAGGTGAGGTGCTGTAAGGGGCCAACATAATGCCATGAAAATTGCTTTTTTTATATTTTTACATCCCTCTTTCTACCTGTATTCTAAATAAACAAACATACTGTCGTGTTGTTGACTCACATGACAAGGAAGTAACGTATTCCACACTTTAGTTAAAGTTGTAAGGTAAGTACAGAACATTTAATGATGATGTTAACTGGCTACTAACAACTCGTTTACTACTCTGCAATAATTAACCCTAGCTCGGGCAAGAACAGGAATGTTTCTTCTATCTGTGCGTTGAGCCGGGAGTTCTGTGTTTTCCTTTTCACCGAGTGACGCTGACCTTTTAGACTGCTGCGTTACGCCCACAACAATTAGCAACCCTGCATGTAACATTGCATAACATCCATGTAACTTAGAGAGGATCACCAGCTTCAATAAAACCTGTCTGCACTACCCCCCCTCCGGGAGTGCTGACAACTGGAAAATAAAGCAGTTCTATGAAAGTACTGTTACAAATTAGCAATCAAAAACTGTCAAAAGTAACCAACACCACCACTAACACCAACAGCTCCCTGCTAATAACTTAAGAGTTCCTACTTTAACTTAAACATGTTAGTTCGCATTTTTATCTGGCTTACGAACTACACGTCCACTATGTGTTGTAACTGTGTCTGTCCCCCGACCACCTACATTATTAAAAGAAATAAAAACAAGAGGAGTTAACCATGAAAACCTAATAAAATTCAAACCAACTCCTCAGTAGCACAAAATAAAAGAATGAAATATGGACTGTTAAATATCAGGTCTCTTTCCTCTAAAGCTGTTTTAGTGAATGAATTAATATCAGATTATGATATTGTTTTACTTTGTCTTAGTGAGACCTGGTTGTCCCACGAGGAGTATGTTAGCCTAAATGAATCCACCCCCCCCAGTCATATTAATACTCACATTCCCAGAGGCACAGGCCGAGGAGGTGGCGTAGCAGCTATATATGACTCGAGCGTTTTAATGGACCCTAAACCAAAAATTGAGCATAGCGTTAGTTCAGGCAGGCCACGAAGTCAGGCTCGGCTCAGTACAGATATCACAGTAGTCATAATCATAGTCATAATTGCCGCTTTTAGGTTACGTTGCGTATGCAGAGCGCTTCAAATATGTAGTATTATCAAAACATACATCAGCTGATTCCCCTAGCTTCCTATTAGATACCATACACAGTCAGCTGACAGCTCAGCTGACTCCCCCTCAAACACCCATTGGCAAACATCATTTTTGGCGCCTTATTTAAGCTGCTTCAGCCCGCCTATCTTCGCTGCTTTCTCTGCTAGCTTTGCAACCCACCTCCACCCCAGCTCCTCCTTCATGTTGTATCTAATTAATCAATATCATTTTCTGATTTGGTAACCCTTCCTTTTACAGTACGGTAATTACCAGCTAATTACCTGGTAATAAGATGTATTTACTAAGTAATAACCAGGTAATTAAATGTAATTACCTTCTAATTACCAAGTACTTACCAGGTAATTACCAAGTACTTACCAGGTAATTACCAAGTATTTACATTACATATTTACCTGGTAACTACCACTTATTTACCTGGTAGTTACCTGATATTTACCTGGTAACTACCACTTATTTACCTGGTAGTTACCTGATATTTACCTGGTAACAACCACTTATTTACCTGGTAGTTACCTGATATTTACCTGGTAACTACCACTTATTTACCTGGTAGTTATCTGATATGGTAAAAACATAAACAAAAACTTGTTGGTATTTACCTGGTAAATACCAACAAGTTACCCAGTATTTACTAGATATATACTGAAAACTACCAGGTATTTATCCAGGAATTATAGATTATGTATTACCAATCAACCTGTGTAGTGACAGTGAGGGTAGTAATGACTCTGATATTTACCTGGTAATTACCCAGTATTTACTTGATAACTTGCAACTATTTACTAAGTAATTACTTTCTAATTACCCAGTAGTTACAATTTTCCCAATAACCCCATGTATGTATACAGATATTAACTGGTATTTACCCAGTAATTACAAATGTAATTCCAAAACATTATCAGGTAAAACCCTGTGAATTACCCTGTAAGGAAGGTGGAACTGTACTGTAAAAGGAAGTGTGGTTTGTTTCAATGATATTACCATATACTTTCCTGGTAACTGTAGATTATAATCCTCTAGTTTTGAACATGTATCTGGCAAAAACTCCCATACCTCCCTGATAATTATCGGGTAATTATCGGGGTGATATCAGAGTTTTACAGAGTAGTTACCGTGTAAGAAAGGTGGAACTGTACTGTAAAAGGAAGCGTGGTTTGTTTCAATGATATTACCATATACTTTCCTGGTAACTGTAGATTATAATCCTCTAGTTTTGAACATGGTCTCTGGCAAAAACTCCCATATCTCCCTGATAATTATCGGGTAATTTTCGGGGTGATATCAGAGTTTTACAGAGTAGTTACCTTGTAAGAAAGGTGGAACTGTACTGTAAAAGGAAGCGTGGTTTGTTTCAATGATATTACCATATACTTTCCTGGTAAAGATTATAATCCTCTACCACCCATTAGGGTGTGTAGTTTTGAACATGGTATCTGGCAAAAACTCCCATATCTCCCTGATAATTATCGGGGTGATATCAGAGTTTTACAGAGTAGTTACCTGTAAGAAAGGTGGAACTGTACTGTAAAAGGAAGCATGGTTTGTTTCAATGATATTACTGTAGCTCCCAAGTAGTACACACAAGGCCAGAGGTCTTTGTTAGAAAACAGGATTTATTTTCCAGGTCGAACCAACCCGTGAGAAATGGGTTTAAAGAGAACAATAATTCAAATCAATAAATACAATTGACAATATGCAAATGTCCGTTTTTTCAGCAGCACAACAGTACACTTACACCAAAAACCACTACGCACACCTCACATAGTCCACAACTCAATATTAACTTGTAAATTTACAAACTTAACTTACATATACATATTCACCACTTTACATCGTATGCAAATCCCCATCACGCACCAACTATGCAATGGAATGCAACACAATCGTTCACGTTCTTCATAGACGTAAATAAAAGATAAACATGCCTCGTCCACTGCTAACTGCTTAAGGAGGGAATGTTCTTGTATGCGTCTTCCTTGTCCTTTATAGTTGTTCTACTTTAAGTGCCTTTAGCTTTTAACTTTAACTTATAGCTTATAGAACGTGCTGCCTCTTTCGCGCTGTTTGGCTAGGTGCGTTGCTAAAAGGTGTCATATTCCGGCGGCAATTAGTTCCGCCCCAATGCCATTCTAAACAGTAGGAACAAAAGAAACGGGAGGTTAACAAATTAAACAAACTATACCAGGAAAGTATATGGTAACCATGTACTTTCCTGGTATAGTTTGTTTAATTAGCTGGCCTCGTGTGTACTACTTGGGAGCTACAGTAATATCATTGAAACAAACCACGCTTCCTTTTACAGTACAGTTCCGCCTTTCTTACAGGTAACTACTCTGTAAAACTCTGATATCACCCCGATAATTATCAGGGAGATATGGGAGTTTTTGCCAGATACCATGTTCAAAACTACACACCCTAATGGGTGGTAGAGGATTATAATCTACAGTTACCAGGAAAGTATATGGTAATATCATTGAAACAAACCACACTTCCTTTTACAGTACAGTTCCACCTTTCTTACACGGTAACTACTCTGTAAAACTCTGATATCACCCCGAAAATTACCCGATAATTATCAGGGAGATATGGGAGTTTTTGCCAGAGACCATGTTCAAAACTAGAGGATTATAATCTACAGTTACCAGGAAAGTATATGGTAATATCATTGAAACAAACCACACTTCCTTTTACAGTACAGTTCCACCTTCCTTACAGGGTAATTCACAGGGTTTTACCTGATGTTTTGGAATGTACGTGGTACACATTTGTAATTACTGGGTAAATACCAGTTAATATCTGCATACATACATGGGGGTTATTGGGAAAATTGTAACTACTGGGTAATTAGAAAGTAATTACTTAGTAAATAGTTGCAAGTTATCAAGTAAATACTGGGTAATTACCAGGTAAATATCAGAGTCATTACTACCCTCACTGTCACTACACAGGTTGATTGGTAATACATAATCTATAATTCCTGGATAAATACCTGGTAGTTTTCAGTATATATCTAGTAAATACTGGGTAACTTGTTGGTATTTACCAGGTAAATACCAACAAGTTTTTGTTTATGTTTTTACCATATCAGGTAACTACCAGGTAAATAAGTGGTAGTTACCAGGTAAATATCAGGTAACTACCAGGTAAATAAGTGGTTGTTACCAGGTAAATATCAGGTAACTACCAGGTAAATAAGTGGTAGTTACCAGGTAAATATCAGGTAACTACCAGGTAAATAAGTGGTAGTTACCAGGTAAATATGTAATGTAAATACTTGGTAATTACCTGGTAAGTACTTGGTAATTAGAAGGTAATTACATTTAATTACCTGGTTATTACTTAGTAAATACATCTTATTACCAGGTAATTAGCTGGTAATTACCGTACTGTAAAAGGAAGGGTTACCTCTGATTTTCATTGATGCTTGCTCTGTTCTGTACCCTGGGGGTCTCTGCTGCCGCTCTCCTTGTCTTAAACCTTTCCATGTAGGCACATGGAAGGGCAGGGAGGAGTGCTCCCCCTGCCTTAAGGCTTTCCACGTAGGCACGTGGAAGGACAAGGAGGTCCCAGAACAGAGCCATACCGCCAAATGTAATATTCTGCAATGTAATATTCTGCAATGTAATATTCTGCATGTAATATTCTGCTTTAGAATAAAAGATTATTTTGACAAAAGTGGTCCTGACTGAACTAAATTATAATTCATTTGAAAGCATTGTCCTTAGTTTTTCTCAAACTGGAAAACACTGCAGCCAGTCCTATTTGTTATAGTGTACCGCGCTCCTGGACCGTACTCTGATTTTATATCTGAATTCTCAGAGTTTTTATCAAGTTTAGTTCTTAAATCAGATAAAGTAATTATTGTAGGTGATTTTAATATCCATGTGGATGTTACAAATGACAGCATTAGTAACGCATTTACCTCATTAATAGACTCAATTGACTTCTGTAAGAGTGTAAATAAAACAACCCATTGTTCTAATCGACCTTGTTTTATCATATGGCATAGTTATTGAACATTTAATAGTTTTTCCACATAATCCTCTCCTATCTGACCATTATTTAATAACTTTTGAATTTCTATTATTAGATTATAAGCCATTAAGCAAAACCTCCTACAGCAGATGCCTATCTGACAGTGTTGTAGCTAAATTTAAGGAGGAGATTAGCCTAGAAATCTAGACGCCCCCTAGCGGCAGCAAATTTAATTTGCAGCCAGGGGGGTCTAGCAATTCTCAGTCATTTTTCTGTGCTGGAAACAGAAAATCTGTCAGGCCAATCACAGCGTGAGGGGTGGAGTCGGAAGCCGGGCTACCTAATGACGACAGAGTTGCGACGGTTCTGTGTTAGAGGGAAACAATGGCTGCTGCTGCTGGCGAACAGCTGTCTTTCGACTCGGCTTTGGCCGCGACTCTTCAAGACTTGAAGTTAACATTTTATTTCACTATTCTTCCACAATCCACCATACGGAACACTTCCCCATGGACTAATTTCCGTCGCTTTGACTACGTCACCTTCTCCGTTGCTCTGATTGGTTGTAGCGCTATCCTATTGCGTGCAGAGGGAACTTGAAAGACAACCGTTTATCCCGCCCACACTGCCAATGGAGCAGTGCCAGACCCTACATCTTTCTGATGTGGGTCTGGCTTGCCAGGCTAGGAGGAGATTCCATCAGTGTTTAATTCAATGCAATATCTGAATATAACAGAGTCCTATATTAACGTTAGTCACTCCCAAATTGATAATCTTGTTTATAGTGCTGCAGGCTCTCTACAATCAACATTAGATTCTATCGCTCCTAGAAAACAGAAAATAATAAAACATAGGAAACTAGCACCGTGGTACAACCAACAAACTCGTCAATTAAAACAAGAAACAAGGAAATCAGAAAGGAAATGGCGCGCTTTGAAATTATTAGAAAATCGCTTAATTTGGCAAAATAATCTTAAAAATTATAGAAAGGCCCTCCGTAATGCTAGAGGAGCCTTTTACTCAGCACTAATAGAAGAAAATAAGAACAATCTTAGGTTCCTCTTCAGCACTGTAGTCAGGCTGACAGAGAGTCACAGCTCTATTGAGCCATGTATCCCAATAAACTTAAGTAGCAATGACTTCATGAACTTCTTTTATAATAAAATTATTACTATTAGAGAGAAAATGAGTCACCAAATGCCCTCAATAGGTATCGCAGGCTCTCCCACATCAGACACTTTGACTGGTGCAACCTCAGATGTGTTTTTCTGCTGTCAGTCTTCATCAGTTAACTTCTATAATTTCTTCATCAAAGTCATCAACCTGTCTGTTAGACCCCATCCCAACTAGGCTGCTTAAAAAGTTGTACCCTTAATTGGCACTTCTTTACTGGATATGATTAATCTTTCTTTATTATCAGGATATGTACCACAGTCCTTTAAGGTAGCTGTAATTAAACACCTTCTTAAAAAGCCCACTCTTAACCCAGGGGTTTTAGCCAACTATAGACCGATTTCTAATCTCCCCTTTCTGTCTAAGATTCTGGAGAAAGTAGTCGCCAAACAATTGTGTGACTTTCTCCATAACAATAGTTTATTTGAGGATTTTCAGTCAGGATTTAGAGTTCATCATAGCACAGAGACAGCTCTGGTTAAAGTTAATAATGACCTTTTGATTGCTTCTGACAATGGACTTGTCTCTGTACTTCTATTATTAGATCTTAGTGCTGCATTTGACACCATTGATCATAATATTCTTTTACAGAGACTCGAGCATCAAATTGGCATTAAAGGAGCCGCAGTAAGCGGGTTTAGGTCCTATTTATCAGATCGTTCACAGTTTGTACATGTTAATGATGAATGTTCAATAAATACTACAGTTAGTCATGGAGTTCCATAAGGTTCTGTACTTGGACCAATACTATTTAATTTATATATGCTCCCTTTAGGCAACATTATTAGAAATCACTCCATTAACTTTCATTGTTATGCAGATGATACGCAGTTATATCTATCGATCAAGCCCGATGGAATTAATCAATTATCTAAATTACAAACATGTCTTAAGGACATAAAATCCTGGATGAGCTGCAATTTTCTGATGTTAAACTCAGAGAAAACCGAAATTCTTGTACTTGGCCCCAAAAACATTAGAGACTCAATGTCTACACACATAGCTACTCTAGATGGCATTACCTTGGCCTCTAGCACCACTGTCAGGAATCTTGGAGTTATCTTTGATCAGGATTTGTCATTTAATTCCCACATAAAGCAGACCTCTAGGACTGCCTTCTTTAATTTACGTAATATTACAAAAATCAGACACATCCTATCAAAGACAGATGCAGAGAAACTAATCCATGCATTTGTTACTTCAAGGCTGGATTACTGCAACTCTTTATTATCAGGTTGCCCTAATAAGTCCATTAAGACACTCCAATTAATTCAAAACGCTGCAGCACGAGTACTGACAGTAACTAGGAAAAGAGATCACATCTCTCCTGTACTAGCTTCTCTGCATTGGCTCCCTGTAAAATTTAGAATAGAATTTAAAATCTTCCTCCTCACCTATAAAACTCTTAATGGGCAGGCCCCTTCATATCTCAAAGAGCTCATAGTACCCTATTACCCCACTAGAACACTGCGTTCTCTGAATGCAGGGCTACTGGTGGTTTCTATAGTTTCTAAAAGTATAACACGAGCCAGAGCCTTCAGTTACCAAGCTCCTCTTCAGTGGAACCAGCTTCCAGTTGTGGTTCGGGAGGCAGACACCCTCTCCACATTTAAGAGTAGGCTTAAGATGTTCCTCTTTGCTAAAGCTTATAGTTAGGGCTGGATCAGGTGAGTCCTGAACCATCCCTTAGTTGTGCTGCTATAGGCCTAGACTATCAGGGGATTTCCCATGGTGCACTGAGACCCTCTCTCGCTCTTTCTGCACACATTCATGTCCCATTCATGCATGTTACTAACACTTCTTCCCCGGAGTTCTTGTGTTTTCTCATCTCGCAGGTTCTCATGGATCCTGGTGGAGACTCCTGCCATGGTCCTGCTTGACTGCCATTGCTAATATCCGTGATATTATTGCCGTTATTATTATAAGTTATTATTAAGTATTATCATTGCTACAGTTACTGTTGTTGTTGCTCGCTGTCCGCCATCATTGCTGCTGTCATCATCTTCTTCATGTTCATAAGTGTATTGATGTAGTCGTCGTGTCTCTCTCTCTCTCTCTCTCTCACCCCAACTGGTCAAGGCAGATGACCACCCACCTAGAGCCGAAGGGTCTGTCCGAGGTTTCTGCCTTTTAACGGGCAGTTTTTTCTTGCCCCCGTCGCCAAGTGCTTGCTCATGGTGGTACTGTTGGGTCTCTGTAAATGTTATAAGGAGTTCGGTCTAGACCTGCTCCATTTGAAAAGTGCCCTGAGATAACTTCTGTTATGAATTGGTGCTATACAAATAAAATTGAATTGAATTGTAACGGTCTCTTCTTGTGTGTCCCCCAGCTTGTTTTGTTGGTGTTGCACCATCCCACTAGGCAGATCTGCATTGTCTTCAACAGGCTCCTCCACAAAGTATTGCTCAATGGAGTCCTGTAGGGCCAACTCTGGTATTAGGGGAATCTCCTCCTCATGTGGCAGCATGGTAAGGTCCTGACTCTGTTGCAAGATTCGGCTTCTTTGATGTTTATCCCACGCTGGAACCACTTCACTGTCGTATGGCTTCAGACAATCATGATACATTATCTTCCCATGCTTAGGACCTTGAATCTTGTAGAGCACAGGACCATGACCTGCAGTGACAACAAAGGGACCTTCCCATGGGGTTGGAGTTTTGGGCTCACTCCTTACTTCTTGGTGCTATCTCGTACTCATTCTATAGTATGACCAACACAACACTGGATACAGTCAACATATGAACTGCTCTTTTCTGTAGGCCAGGCCTACGTAAGTGTTACAGTTTTGATGTCTGGACATCCCTGGCGAGTGGACATTATTTTAAAGTTGTTGAGCGCGTGGTTACTCCGCCCACCGGGCCAGCTACTAAACATTAGCGAACTAACCTATTTTCTACAACCTCTCAACAACATGTAGTGTTGCCATGTGTTGTAGCGAAGCATGTACAATACTTGACTCTGTGCAGCATCTTCTTTCCTTAATTCAAAATAGGTCCAGACAACCAACATACTGTTGTGTTCTTTGAGGAAGAAGGCCGCCGACACAGGATCGCTTTTAACTCACTTTATTTGTTTTAGGTTTTGGTCTATTATCTATGAAGCAAAAGGAGAGGAATTGTATAATTCATGCGTGGAGCGACTCTTAGCTGGATATCTAGTAGATACGCTGCCTATAGAGTTTCTGCCCTCTCCTGCTTGTGTGCGCTCGATAGTACTTTGGCAGGCGTGGCCTCTATGACGTGTAATGTGCTCTGATTGGCTAGTGTTGAGCGCCCGCCTCCTAGTGTATTATGTGCTGCCATCTTGTGGCCAGGTGCGGTTGTAGCACCCTGAAAAGGGGAGAAGTAAATGACCACTCTTGACACGGTGCTCTCTTTGTCGTAGCTTGACAAGAATTGTATTGATATTTCAAAAGGTTTTACAGAGGTACAATGTTCTTAAAATAAAGCATTAAAATGCAGAAAAATATACAACTTCTTCACATGGAAGTATTACTGTAATAATCTATAAACAAACTCAAATTAAATGCACAGGAATAAATAAAATATTACACCAGTACCTGTACCATTCCTGTGTAATTGTCCTCTCTTAAAGAGTTACATAGTATAAGACACATATCAATAAGTAGGCCTAAATGAACACTTCTTAACATTTCCTTACAACCCTATATAAGCACGATGTATTTTACTTCAATCAACCTCAAAACGTGGTCTCATGGCGCACTCTAGTGGCCATGGAAAAAAACAGTTTAACGAAGTTTAAGCTAGACGGTACAACCATTTCTAGCGAGCAAACTCAACAACGATTTAACATCTAAATTCGATCACAATGCACACACAATGCTAACTAAACATGTTATCAGACCTATTCTAACATTTAAGACCATAAATAGTCATACTCATCATACCTGAAAAGGGGAGAAGTAAATGACCACTCTTGACACGGTGCTCTCTTTGTCGTATCTTGACAAGAATGAGGCATGTGGCCAAGAGCTCCCCCTTCCGGACTCGACTCGGCAGGCATTACTAATCGAAAACAAATCTAACGGATTAATGAGTCGATCACAGATATTTAATCGAAAACAGATCTAACGGATTAATGAGTCGATCACAGATATCTGATCTCTTACATGACACATTTTCAATGAGTTTTTATAATAATAGATTACCTAATGATATCAATAACAATCAATCTATTACACGGTTAATACAACTTATATATTTGGTCCTGTTCCCTTGTGGCTATGTGAGGATATTACAGCCTATTGTTATGTGCTGTTAATTATTCGTCACAATACTGATCCTCTTTGACACTAAAGTCATCTATTCAGTGTTCGGTTCTGCCGAGGCCATTTTCACCAGATAACAAATCAAAGCGTGGCAAGTTGTTTTCCTCATCTATTGCTCTCACTTGCATGTCATGTCACATATGGTAGCGTCGTGTCCCCACGTGGCCAGGTGTGGAAGCATGTGATGGGCATGCCTCCACCACTGAGCGGTCATCATTGCTGGCCTCATCTCTTGAATGAATGCCCCTTACTGCCAATGGCACAAGATTGTCAACATCATCTTGGAACCTTGCCTATTGCTCAGTCTGCGGCAGTATTTGCACCCTTGGCATGGCAGGTCAACCAAGTTCTTCCCCGCTTGATAGCAGTCACAGGTGTCAGGAGTTGCAACACCTTGGCTGGACATGGCATCATTGGGGTGACATTTCCTGGCTCAGTGCTTAATTCATATTGGCTCAACTCCTCCAACCAACGAACCAGTTGACCTTAAAGGTGCTTGAACTGAAACAGCCAGATGAGACTGTTGTTGTGGTGAAGTGGTGGCGAAACTGGCGAGTGTAGCAAACGATGGCCAGTAACTTACATATGGTGACACAGTATCTCTGTTGAGCTGGTGTGAGGTGGGTGCTGCCATACATTATAACCCGTTCCTCTTCCAACTGGAGTTGTGACAAGACTGCTCCAGTGCTATGGTTTGAGGCATCCGTGTCAAGGATGAACTTGCTGTCTGCAGTTGGGTATCAAGTATTGGTGCAGTCACAAGCCGTTCTTTAAGCTGTTTGAACATGTCTTGGTACACTTCAGTCCACAGGAATGTGACTCCCTTCTTAGATCGTGGAGGGCTTGCGAGCTCCGCAAATACAGGGATAGATTTGCGGTAGTAGATACACAGCCCAAAGAACAGTGCGGGGTTAGGGTGGATGCTATTGCCACTCACGACATGGCCTAAGAACAGTACTTCACCTTTCAGCAGGTGACATTTAGCCAAATTCAGGCCGTAGCTGTGGAGACACTCAAAGACATACCCCAGCTGGTCCAAGCTATTTCTCTACCCAGGATGATGACGTCGTCCAGGTAGATCAGCAATGATTTCTACTGGAGCCCTCAAAGGAAAAGCTCCATGGCCCTCTGGAATGTGATTGGGGCATTACAAAGCCTGAATTGCATTCGGTGTATTCTTAGAGGCCATATCGGATTATGAATGCGGTCTTTGGACAGTCCTTTTCATCCACAGCTACCTTCTAATAGCCAGACTGGAGGTCAAGGGTTGAAAAGGTGGTAGCACCCCAAAGAACATCTTGACATTCTTAGATTTTAGGCAGGGGATAGGCGGCTTTCAGAATGATGCTGTTAAGGCGACAATAGTCAACACACCAGCCAATGAGGTACGTAACAACGTCTGTCTCCAGCATAGCCTGTAGATGTGCATCCTCTTCACTTTGGAATCCAAGAGGTTTTCGCCTCACTGGTTGCCGCACAGGCCTAGCCGATCCGGTGTTGATCTTGTGTGTAACGGCAGAGAGTTTTCTGCAAAAAGGGGCTGGTAGGGTAACAGTAGCTGGATGAATCGCTGCTGTGGTTCTGGGCTGAAGGTTTCGCTTGTAGCAGGGGCCGGAGGTGCTCAGGCAAGTGTAACAACCAGAATGAATTCATACACTACCTCACTATACTACAAATTAGAGTACAACAAACACTCAATATGGACCAGGGTCTCAGAAGTTCTAGGTCGCTCGGGAGAAATGGGTACCGGACAGCAAAGGTGACACAAGACACAGACAGCAGTTGCGTTTGAAAGGTAAAAATAGATTATTTATTTCCTCATCTTTCAATTATTTTCTTTTTTCAAATTTGTATCCTTTTGGCTTAGAACAATGTTCACAGTAGAATAAGCATAATGATATACCATAAATCAAAGAAAAACTCTTTCCCTTTAACACTTGTTTTTTTTTTTCCTTTCAGGTTAAACCAGGAATGCACCCGTCAGGTAAGTGTAACTACTTTATTTGCATTTAGGTGTTTTTTTAGTTGAAATGTTATTTTAGTTCACTATTAAATCAGGCACTTGTTAAGTTATTTATTCCTGTTTTGTCTTTTTTTTATTTTTATGACCATATAAATCTTATTTATAGTGCCTCTATTTCAACAGGTGCATCCTTTAATTTTTCTTGTTGACCTTGTGAGGTGTTCATTGAGGAAGAAGGCCGCCGACACAGGAAACGCTTTAACTCACTTTATTTGTTTAGCTTTAGTTATATTAATCTACGTAACAATGGAGGGGTATAGTAAAAGTCACGCCGCGTGGAGAGACCCCAAGCTTTGCATCCGTCCGAATGCGCTGCCTCGGGATTCTGACCCTCACCGGATCTTTCGCCCGGAAGTCTCTGCGCAGGAGGCGTGGCCTCCATGACGCACAATGGCTAGTGTTGAGCGCCCGCCCCCAGTGTATTATGTATGCCGCCACCTTGTGTTGAGGTGCAGTTAATACAACTTGTATATTTATTTCTACTCCTTTGTGGCTATGTGTAGATATTACAGCCTGCTGATACATTTGTTATTATTTATTCTTAACAACCTCAACTCAAAACTACCACTCAGCTCCCTTAATGGAACTGGATATCCCAAAGAAAAATAATAATAAATACCAAAAACAAAAACCACCAAAACCCCCCCCCCCCCCCCACAATAACACGTTCAGTTCAACAATGCAACTGTATGCTGTAGTGTCAATAAGGCAGTGAATCAAATAATTCAGTTCAATGAGTTACTGTGTAAGTCCATCCATGGCTATCAGTTCAACTCAGACTGTGTTGTATCCACTGATCATTTAAGAGCAGTGCATCAGTGTCTTCTCACTCACTGTGGGGCAATTGAATGCGATTGTCCTACCACTCTTTATTGAGCTTCAGTAATTCAAGCATCTCTCCCTTTCTGTTGATTCGTCTCACAGGTTTAGCTCGCCACTCCAGGACCAACTGCGCTTCTCTCCCCGGAAGCAAGCTGGACTGAAGACTCAAGGTGCTGGTGGGATCACACTCTTGTCGGAAGAAGAAGACCAAAAGAAGAAGGCGAAGAAGACGAAGAAGACCTGGCCTTGTATCCACAAAACCAGGAAAACTGTTATTACACAGTTCAAATGTATTCTTTTCCCACTTAAGATCACTACAGCATCGTTGTTGTTGCCTTTTCTATACAAATGATATAATACCTTGTAAAATTCAACCATAACCCGTTAATAAAATAAAATTATCACTGCTACTTAAACAATTTATAATGTCATGTTTCATTCAAAACTAATAATGCAATCTCTATGACAATTACACACATGTAAAAAATAATAAGTTTAGCTTCAGCTCACATTAGCTTGACCTAGTAACAGGTAATTTTCCATCATAGTATGGCTAATAAACAGCCTTAGCTCAACACTCAGCTAGACATCAGTTCAGCTAACATTAACAACTTTAGCTCACTTAAAAATTCTGTAAACACACATTAAACCTTTCAACACAATCCATAACAGCTAGTAGCTTAACATTAGTAGTTCACAGGCCTGTAACCACCGAGCTACCATTAACATGTACTAATAAAGAGTCTCTAATGCTAACGGTTGCTAACGCTAGCGCGGCTAACGCCAGCCACCGCCAGTTTTTATACGTTAACATTACGTTTTCATATTACTTCACCATGTTTAACAGTTTATTAGCTTCACATTACTACCACAGCAAGCTGTTATTGACATATTAGCATCTCAGTTCACTCACCGAGACTTTTCCTTCGGCAATTGGCAGCAGGATTGTAACTACCACAGGTCTATTTTTTTTTTGGGGGGGGGGGGGGGTCAGTGAATCTGGTTGAGGAGAATATTTTCTTTACACTCAGTATCAGACTTTTAGAAAAGGTATGATACATTACCACTAGCAAGCTCACATATTTTACTTACTCGTGTTTACTGTGTTCCCTGCTTCGACACACGTCTGCTTCGGTTGCTGCTGAGTTAGCAAAAGACGTGCCGTGTCTCGACACAGGCTCATCAACTACATAAGGGCGGGTTTTTTTTCCTTTCGATAGACGTGGGTAACGTCAATAAAGTTTACTGAAATATTTTCAAAGTCAGGTCCTCCAACCTCAGATCCACCTTCCCAGTTTTTAGATATTATTTCACCTATTATTTCTGTTAATAGTAACTATTAATTACTTCCAGGTTATATTATTTTTCCAATAATCACCTAAATCTTATGGCATTCACACAAGAGTCACCTATTTTACAGGGTTCTGGTAACCGGGGTTACACACTCCCCTCTCAAAGGTGTGTACGTCCCGCTACACCTATTCGGCTGTCTGACCACAACTGAATGAGGATCATGTGCATTAACTTCGGTGTAAGTAGGACTTTGTAGTGTCTCTGTTAAAGCTAGACTTAAGCCTTGGAAAAGTGACTGCACAATAGACACAAGGGGATTCCCTAACTGGGTGTAGTGCAATCTCTCTGGGGGAGCTTTATGTCTACTGGAATGTATGTGAGGAGCATCTCGCCCATCTTCCCTCTGCAACTCCAGTTTTGGGAGCTTTGGTCTGTGCCATCTGATAATCTTCATTGCTGTCAGGCATGACTGAGAACACTGGAAGGGCTTCAGGGAGTCTCTCAGTGGGTTGTCTTTGCTCTGACGCTGTTCCAGACATGTTCCTCCCTTCCGGCTCTGTTTCAATAAAGGTTTCTCCTCCAGCTTCCTCTTTGAGTAAGATTTCCTTTCCAATTTCCTTTTCAGGTGCGGTTTCTCTTTCAGGTTCCTTTTCAGGTAAGGTGTCTCTTTCAGGTTCCTTTTCAGGTAAGGTGTCTCTTTCAGGTTCGGTGTCTCTTTCAGGTTCCTTTTCAGGTAGGGTGTCTCTTTCAGGTTCCTTTTCAGGTAGGGTGTCTCTTCCAGTGCCTAGAGCAACGTCAGCTAGCGGACTAGCTGGAGCATCAATAGGTAAGTCTTGTTCAGGTAAGTTAATCTCAGATGAGCCGAGAGGAGTTTGTCCAGTTGGAGATTCGGATGAGAGCGCTCTAGGAGATCTCCTGTTTAATTCATTGCCACTTGTGAGGTGGGTATTTCCATTCAGCTCAGTTTGGTATGGATGCCAGTTACTTTCCACACACGCAGGGTTTGCATTCCAGTGCACAGGAACATCCTCATCTGACTCATAGTGGTTCACATCTCCATCAGCATCTTGTACAGTAGGATCCAAGCGAGTACTCTGACGTGTCCTGATGCGTGGAACTGGCTCGGGCAAGGTAGGATGGTCTTCCCTGGCAGGAAGAAATCCACAGGGCAGTAGGAGATCTCTATGTAAGGTCCTCAGGGGTCCGCCTTGGTTCTCTGGTTTGACGGTGTACACTGGAAGATCACCAGCGCGTTTTGTCACCACATGAATGGCGGGCTCCCACTTATCAGCAAGTTTGTGTTTCCCGCGGAGACGGACACTTCTTACCAACACACGGTCACCAACTTCGAGTGCAGACTCAGTGATACGTCGATCAAATCTGGCTTTGTTTCTTGCAGCGTTTTTAGCAGCATTGAGGGTTGCCAGTTTATAACTCTCCTCCAAATGAGACCTCAAGTTGCGTACGTACTCTGAGTGGGATGGTTGAGGACGCTCTCTGAGTGGGACTCCAAATGCCAAGTCGATGGGCAACCTAGGTTGCCTCCCGAACATCAACTCGTATGGGCTGTACCCAGTGACTTCGTTTTTGGTGCAATTGTAGGCATGCACCAATGGCCGTACAAAGTCACGCCAATGCACTTTGTCTTGATCTTTCAAGGTTCCCAACATGCTGAGAAGTGTCCGGTTGAACCTTTCAACAGGGTTTCCCCTTGGATGGTATGGTGTTGTTCTGACTTTCCGAATTCCTGCCACTTCACACAGCTCTTTTATAGTCTTGGATTCGAAGTCCGGCCCTTGATCACTGTGTAAGCGCTCTGGGATACCGTAGTGGATGATGAAGTTCTCCCAAAGGCACTTGGCCACTGTCCGAGCCTTCTGATTAGGTGTGGGTACAGCCACTGCATATTTAGTGTAGTGGTCTGTAATCACCAGGACGTTGGTTGTGTTACTTCTGTCAGGTTCGATTGAAAGGAAGTCCATGCAGACCAATTCTAATGGACAAGTAACTTGAATGTTGACAAGCTGTGCGGCCTTTTGAGGCGGGGCCTTCCTCCGTATACAACGGTCGCATGTCTTCACTTTCGCTTCCACTGCCATCTTAGGCCAGTAAAACCTAGATCGCAGGAGATCGGTAGTTCGCTCTATCCCTAAATGACCCATGTCGTCGTGTAAACACTTCATGGCCATTGCTCTCAGCTCTTTGGGTAGGACTAGTTGGAAGGTAGTATGTCCTCCATCTTTCCTCTTCCGGTAGAGAATTCCCTCTTTTATCTCCAACCGAGGCCATTCTCTTAACAGCAACGGAAGTTCAGAGAGCTCTCTCCGCAGAGTTGGCGGGGGTTTCTGTCCAGTCTCTAGTTGTAATATGACCTCTCTGAGGCTGGGGTCAGCTTCCTGCTTTTCTCTTAAGTCTTCCCTGGACAGGTGCTGGATGGTGAGCATTCCCTCAGCATTTTCCTCTTGCTCAAATACGGAGGGAATGGCGTCTGCGTGCATGGCAAGAGACTCGACTAGGGCAATGCAAGGCTCACAGGATTCGTTCTCTGGATCACGATAAAGTAGATGAGGTCCACAGACTGCTTGGACCACTTCGGGTTCCATCTGGATGAGATTCTCACTGTCAAGAGAATGACGTGAGATGAATTGGTGGACCCGTTCACATTCTTTTTGTGATGCAGGATCATCCATCAGCTCCCCGTGAGGACGTCTCGACAGACCGTCAGCATCCAGGTTTTGTTTCCCTGCACGGTACTGGAGTGTGAACGAGAATGTGGAGAGAGCTGACAGCCATCGGTAACTGGTAGCATTCAACTTCGCTGAGGTGAGTATATAAGTCAATGGGTTGCTGTCAGTAATGACAATAAACTGATTCCCATACAGGTAGTCGCAGAATATTTCTGTCACGCTCCACTTAAGGGCTAGGAACTCCAGCTTGTGCACAGGATAGCGAGCTTCACTGCAAGACAGTCCTCTGCTGGCGAATGCGATAGGTCGCATCTGTCCTCCCACCTCCTGATAAAGTGCAGCCCCCAATCCAGTGGTGCTCGCATCTGTGTGCAAGACGTAAGGTAGTGTGGGGTTAGCGAAACCCAGTACTGGGGCAGTGGTCAGCTTGTCAATGACTGTGTCAAAAGCACACTGGCATGCTGGAGTCCAGCGGTCATTGAAAGGTTCTTTTGGGTTGTGATACTTCCCGCTCTGCTCTTTTGGTCTCTTGGTCTTTCGCAGAGGCGGGTAGCCAACTGTTAAGTCAGTCAGTGGCTTGACGATCCCGGAGTACCCCTGGATAAACCGCCGGTAATATCCTGAGAACCCCAAGAAGGACCTCAGTTCCTTCAGGTTCTTTGGGCTAGGCCAGGTCTTTAATGCACTGATCTTTTCAGGGTCCGTTTCGACACCATTCCTGGACACAATGTGTCCCAAGTACTTCACAGATGTCTGAAAGAACCTGCACTTGTCCACTGATAGCTTCAAACCGTACTCCCTGAGATGGTTGAGGACTCCCAACAATCTTCTCTCGTGTTCCTCCAGAGACTCTGAGAATATGATGATGTCGTCTAAAAAGACAATAGCCTCCTTCAGGTTCATGTCGCCCACACACTTCTCCATAAGCCTCTGGAAGGTACTTGGCGCATTGGTGATTCCTTGAGGCATGCGCTGGAACTCCCAGAATCCCAATGGGCACACAAAGCCAGTTTTGGGTTTGTCTTCTTCCTCCATCTCTATTTGATAGCCAGACTTGAGATCCAATACAGAGAACCATTGAGATCCATGCAGTGCTGTGAAGGTCTCCTCCAAGTTTGGTAAAGCATAGGCATCTCTCACCGTCTGAGTGTTTAATTTCCGGTAGTCGATGCAGAGCCGTACGTCACCATTCTTCTTCCGGACCACAACAATGGGAGAGGAGAAAGAAGATTCAGATTCCCGGATGATGCCTGCGTCCAGCAGCTCTTGAAGATGTTTGCGGACGGCCTGGATGTCTTGGGGATGAATGGGACGAGCTTGTTGCTTGAAGGGGGTCTCGTTGTGTAGGTTGATGTGGTGTTTCACCTTGTTGGTCCTTCCATAGTCCAGGTCGTGCTGTGAGAACACGTCCGGCATAGCCCGTAACTTCTGCTCTATCCTCTCTCTCCATTCTGCGGGTATCGGGGAATCTGCGAAGTTGATCGCAGGTGGAGGAACTTGTGGTGGTTCTGACCGATCAGTTGAAGGATCTTTGGTCTTTGTCCCTCCTACCCCAGGAAGCACTTGCTGTATGGCATTGAGCTCAGCCAAGACACTTCTTGGTGGTAGCAGTATATCGTGCTGTGTCTCATTGGTTAACACCACAGGTACTCGGTAGGGTGCTCTGGTTGGAAGGGTGAGCAGACCGCAGGTGACAAGTGTGCCCCCAGGAAGGGAGTACAAGGACGGCGGCTCTACTACTGCCCATTTCTCTGTGTGCGTGCTGCGCATGTTGGCTACTCCCTCCATCACAACTCTCTGTCCTGCTGGGATGACCTCAGGTGAGTTCCCATGCAGTCTCACTGATCCAAGGTAGCCATCTGTCCCTTGCTTCTGTCTGAGGGCAAGTATTTTCAGCACTGCTCGGTAGCCATAGGGAGAAGGCTGATGGCGAGCGCTGTCTGTCTCACTGTATTGCTGGTACATCAACATCTAACGTGTTGGTGCCTATTAACACTGGTGACAGGGCTGTGGCACGACAGTCTGGAACTACAAGGGCTAAGGTAGGTATCTCGATGTCTACACCCAGGAGACTCTTTGGAAAGGTCATACTGATCTCGATGTAACCGGTGTAGGGGACTGTCTGACCGTTAGCGCCTTCAATTTCTAGCAAGTCATCTAAGGGATGAATGGTCTGTGAGGTCAGCTTCTGTTCATAGAATGATTGGGAGACGGTGGTCACCTGTGACCCTGTGTCTAATAAACAGCTGCACTCTTCTCCTGCGATGAGAACTTTAGCAGTACATCTGGTCCCTACTAACCCTTTCGGTAGGTGGCCCCGACCGCTAGGAGAGGCTTGTTTCAGGCTAGCTTTTTGCTTGCCAAGGGGACGTCTTCGATGTTCTCCAGCTCCCGTCAGTCCCGTGACTGGAGCTGACTCTAGTTTAAAGACTGTGTACTGGGAGTGCTGTTTTGAGCTTCCCATTGTTGTTGTCTCTCCTGTAGCTGCTGCTTCTTTGCTGTAACTAAGGCTTGATTAGGGAGCTCACTGCAATTTGGTGCAATGTGCCCGTCCACACCACACCGGAAGCAATACCAGGGTCTTGGCCTCCCGTGCTGCATTCTAGCTGTAGCAGAGACTGAAGAGCCACCTGCCCCCCCTCGCATATTTGTTTCAGCAGGAGCGGGGGAAGGAGGGGTCTGGGCCCTTAGGGCTGCCATCTGACTTTGTAGCTCTGCTATTTGCCTCTTTAGATCCTTGACAAGGGGATCAAGCTGGGAGGGACTCATGCAAACCGCCTTTGCAGCCTGCCTGTCTTCTTCTGTGCGCAGGAGTAACAGAAATGCTGGAAAGGATGGAGGGTTATGCTTTCTCTGCTCCAACTGAAGACTAGTGAGCACAATGCCGTCCCAGCAACCTCTGCAAAACTGCCTCAGTAGGTGTTCATCCTGTTCGGTGGCAGCCACACCCCCTCTTTTCACAGCCTGGCTGAGAATCACCTGCAGCCTGTTCAAGTAGTGGGAGGGTTTCTCCCCAGCATCTTGTAACGTGTTCATGAATTTGGCGAAAAGCTCCTCGCCATCATCAACAGTGCCAAAAGCAGAATCTAACAGCTGCAAGTAGTCAGTGGGAGAAGCTTGAGGGCCTAACTGTTTGACTATATCAGCTGCTGGAGATAGAAGACTTTCAAGGATCTTTCTTGCTCGGTGTAGATCAGATATGGCTGGGTTCTTAAGAATGAGCTCAACATTCGCTCGCCAAGTTTCGTAATCTACTTCACTGTTGGGGTGTGGGCACTTCCCAGAGAAAGATCGAAGTCGATTAGACGTGTGGACTGGGGGGAAAGCGTCTGCGTTCCTTACGATGTGCTCCACCACTACCCTCTGTATGTCAGGTGGATTGATGTCATTGATTGTGATATTGGGAGAGCTCTTCAATCCAGTCGAGATGTGTGGGATTGAATTCTCAACTCTTGGAGTTGGAGTGAACTTCAAGGTTGCCGTAGCAGAAGGTGCTGCTTGAATCAAGTTAGCAGAAGGCGCAGCAGGCGTATGGACAAAGGAATGGACTGCTGCATCCTGATCAATGGCCTGGAAAGTTGCTGTAGACTGGGACTCAGCGTGAAGGATATCACGGCTGGCCGAAGCATGTACTTGCCTGATCATATTTTGAGTGGAGTCCATTGTAGGAGCTTCTTCAGCTGTCCCATTGATGGTAGCAGCACAGGCGGCTGCGTTGAGCTTGTCAAGTTCTGTTGCAAGGAGTTCTTCTAGCGACTTGCCGGTTGCTTGTGCAACTACTTGCAACTGTTCAAGGTAGGTCTCTGTAGTGGTACTACTTACTTCAGGAGCATACACATCCACTAGTGCACTCAGGTGGTGGCAGGCTCCTTCTTCCCCTTGGCATGGGAATGTGGCTGGCAACAGAGGCTTCAGTGACTGTATTGCAGTGATGTCAGTGTATTCAACTACTACTTGTTCGTGAAACTTTGTATTAGGAGCATCTATGCTAACAAATCTAGCGATAGAGCAATGTTGTTTCAGATGCTCGACTAATTCTTTGTCAGATTCTACATTAAGGGATCCACTAATGATAAGAGAATTCTGAACCTTAATATTAGTGGACTTAATAACATCCATTGTGGTTTTAGTATTGTGTCGTCACCAGTGCACTCGATAAAGCCCAATTTCTCCTGGCTGGCTCGCCACTTTTCTGTAACAACCAGAATGAATTCATACACTACCTCACTATACTACAAATTAGAGTACAACAAACACTCAATATGGACCAGGGTCTCAGAAGTTCTAGGTCGCTCAGGAGAAATGGGTACCGGACAGCAAAGGTGACACGAGACACAGACAGCAGTTGCGTTTGAAAGGTAAAAATAGATTATTTATTTCCTCATCTTTCAATTATTTTCTTTTTTCAAATTTGTATCCTTTTGGCTTAGAACAATGTTCACAGTAGAATAAGCATAATGATATACCATAAATCAAAGAAAAACTCTTTCCCTTTAACACTTGTTTTTTTTTTTCCTTTCAGGTTAAACCAGGAATGCACCCGTCAGGTAAGTGTAACTACTTTATTTGCATTTAGGTGTTTTTTTTAGTTGAAATGTTATTTTAGTTCACTATTAAATCAGGCACTTGTTAAGTTATTTATTCCCGTTTTGTCTTTTTTTTATTTTTATGACCTTATAAATCTTATTTATAGTGCCTCTATTTCAACAGGTGCATCCTTTAATTTTTCTTGTTGACCTCAACTCAAAACTACCACTCAGCTCCCTTAATGGAACTGGATATCCCAAAGAAAATAAATACCAAAAACAAAAACCACCACAATAACACGTTCAGTTCAACAATGCAACTGTATGCTGTAGTGTCAATAAGGCAGTGAATCAAATAATTCAGTTCAACTCAGACTGTGTTGTATCCACTGATCATTTAAGAGCAGTGCATCAGTGTCTTCTCACTCACTGTGGGGCAATTGAATGCGATTGTCCTACCACTCTTTATTGAGCTTCAGTAATTCAAGCATCTCTCCCTTTCTGTTGATTCGTCTCACAGGTTTAGCTCGCCACTCCAGGACCAACTGCGCTTCTCTCCCCGGAAGCAAGCTGGACTGAAGACTCAAGGTGCTGGTGGGGTCACACTCTTGTCGGAAGAAGAAGACCAAAAGAAGAAGGCGAAGAAGACGAAGAAGACCTGGCCTTGTATCCACAAAACCAGGAAAACTGTTATTACACAGTTCAAATGTATTCTTTTCCCACTTAAAGGGGCATTCCACCGGTGGAGACATGAATATGTATTGAAAGTGGATCATATATGTAGTCAAATAGTGGCATCAATTTTAAATGTGGTGCTTTTTTGACCGAGATAAGGCAGAAAATGACTTTTTAGCGATTGTGGATTGCGGACCACAATCCCCATAGTGCATTGCAATGCTCAGCTCCGCAGGCCACTCCCACTGTTGAACTAATTGGTTGAACTGATTGGTTGAACTCCGCCCATAAATCTATAAACCAAGGATCTAGAGTTGAGCGCCACTCTACGCTACCACCGCCTAGTAAAGAGTTATTTGAGTGAATTACTCCGAGTCCTCGTTTTCTTTTCGAAATGGTGTGCACTTGCATCGTACCGGGATGTTCAGCCAGGACAAGGAAAATACACGGAGTAAGTTTTCATGGATTACCCAAAGAGTTGGAGTTATGCAAAAAGTGGCTGGCTATCAATAGCCCGAAGACTTCGAACCCAACCCCTTGGGAGCGAAGAGACCCGCGCTTCTGAAAACCGCAATTCCGGCGATATTTACCTTGCCAGATGATGACGACGAAGAGCCAGGAACGTCTGGAACTAGCAGTGCTGGCAGTGCTAGCTGCGCTAAACGCATTTGCCTGGAGGTAAGGCTCTTTCTGACTCGACTCTATTAGCAGCAGTGGCGGTTTTAGGCACGGGCGAAGCGGCAGCCGCCCGGAGTTGTTGATCGTCAACAACTTCACCAGCCCGTAATCGCGCCCCAACCCCCCCCCGTCAACAACTCAGCTAGCGGCTACTGAGAACACATCTCATATGATTTGGCTGTTTACAAAGTAAATATCTTGTATGTTTTGGTCGCTTGTTGTTGTAATGTGTCTGCCTCGCTAACTCTACTCGTCAGCAATGAGGAAGCAAAGTTAGCAATGTAACGTTAGACACTTAGCTAGGTTCTACACGTTTGCTATTAGCGATGTAAATCCACCATGTTTTACTGTGTTAGTCTGACGTAATTCAAATGTTTTAAAATTATTGAACGTATGACATTTCAGACTCCAACAACGACGTCTGCTGCAGCTTTGTTGCCATCAGAAGAGGTGCAACGTCATCATTCAAGAGCCACTTCTGAGATGTCAGCTCTACAATAACCCATTCCTCAACAATATTTTGCAATATTACCATGTCTCCTTGCACTGCCTTACCTGTTTGCACTGCCACGAGCACCTTACATACCCAATCACAGGGTCAATATCTTTTTTTAATAGTGTGGATAATGTTGTGTGTTTTGATCATGACAATTCTTTCTTTGTGAATTAAAAACAAAATGTCACTCCTGCTCTCCTGTCTGCCTTCAACAAAGCATAAACTTGGAAGGAGGTAACTGATTTGCAACAAATTTATAATGCAATGTATACTTGTAATACTTAACTTATAGAAATTATAGGTATGACCACCATTCTGTTATCTTTGTCATCTGAGGCAACAGTAGCTATGTCGTTACAGTTTTGAAATGTTGATCGTTCAATAACTCGAATACACTTGGAGCAACACTACTAAGAAATAACTACAACAACGTAAATGTGAACCATTTAATTAAATAACTATATACAAACAATACAACTGTTGAACGACTATATACAAACAATGAAACTATAGATCGTCCTGAGCGTCCTCCGCTTCTTGGTGCCCGCAGTACTGGCCGTCTGGAGCTGGGTATCTCTGGCGGATAGCCTGCATGACACAAGCTGGTAACACGACTCGACGCCCTCTGCCCAATCTCTCTCCTTGCAGGACCCACTCAAGAAAGTGCCGGTAGGCTGTTAGGCGAAATTGTCTGGACAAAACATCACAAAGCAAGTTAGTGATGGTCTTTGAGCCTAGCGTGCCACAGTAGCTAGCATAACTGCAAACTATTTGTGCATTAGTAACAAAGAAAATAAACTTACTTTACAGAAAGACATCCATTTGGCCCTGTAGGCTTTGGCTGCCGTTTCCAGTTGACCTTAGGTATTCTAAAGTAGGTCTCCAGGACGCCGCTATCCATATGGGGTGCGAAACTCGGGTGATCGACAACACACACGTCCGTGTCGTCCTCCGATTCCTTGATTTCGTCCAGAAGAAATTGGCACCGCTGGAATTCTCGGCAGCAGACAGACTCTTGTTCTGTGTCCATTGGCGCACGTGAGAGCACAGGTACCACCAATCTGCCCTAGCTCGAACCATTGCGGGCTCCTCGTCCGCGGCAGGCAGGTCGCCTGCCTCGGCTGTAGCGGCAGCAGCTTCAGCCGCCTCCTGTTCCTCCATAGCCCTCAGCTGCTCGTCGCTATATTGTGGCTCATAAAGGTAGCCACGAACACCCGTTTCTACCATAACTTCATCAAAATCCCAATCCTCCATATTGTATCCGTCTGCGTATTCAGTACCTTCGGCCATGTTTTCTGCAGGTGAAGTCTAACGCACTGGCACTGATCTGTGATAGGTGTGTTAGCGCATTAGGTCCCACCCCCTATGGGCGGGTTTGAAAGAGTGGGAACAAGTGCTTGTAGTTTTAATAGAAATACCCCCCCTCTTACACTTCCTCCTATGACGTAAAACGACGATTTTTGCGTCATTGTAGGACGAAGTGTAAAAGGTAAATACGGATTTCTCCCATCTCAGGGGAAAATGAGAGTGTGTTGCACAACCATTCAAAAGTATGACTGGGTTTCTAACAATGCAAAGCTTAATGCAAATGGGTGGAGTGTTTCTTTAAGATCACTACAGCATCGTTGTTGTTGCCTTTTCTATACAAATGATATAATACCTTGTAAAATTCAACCGTAACCCGTTAATAAAATAAAATTATCACTGCTACTTAAACAGTTTATAATGTCATGTTTCATTCAAAACTAATAATGCAATCTCTATGACAATTACACACATGTATTGCATAAGTTTAGCTTCAGCTCACATTAGCTTGACCTTGTAACAGGTAATTTTCCATCATAGTATGGCTAATAAACAGCCTTAGCTCAACACTCAGCTAGACATCAGTTCAGCTAACATTAACAACTTTAGCTCACTTAAAAATTCTGTAAACACACATTAAACCTTTCAACACAATCCATAACAGCTAGTAGCTTAACATTAGTAGTTCACAGGCCTGTAACAACCGAGCTACCAGAGAATGTCTAATAAGGAGAGAAGTTCCACTCTCGGTTTACTTCCGGGTTCTGGACTGTTGCAGTTCCCCTCTGGTTCCATGTGAGGGCGCTCACATGGTGAGTGCAGAGTGAATGGCGGTCTATGGAGCTATACCCCTCAAACTCCACTTTTCTCAGGATATAATTTTTTGTCTAGTAATTT
The DNA here is from genome assembly GCA_030340625.1 of Merluccius polli. NCBI lineage: Eukaryota > Metazoa > Chordata > Actinopteri > Gadiformes > Merlucciidae > Merluccius > Merluccius polli. The sequence goes on along the minus strand of JAOPHQ010001990.1, from coordinate 198,736 downwards.
GAATGTTGCTTTCGAAAGGGGATGCAAAGAAATTACACATTGCTGGGTGTTAGATTTTTTAGAGTCACTTATTTGCTTTAAAAAAGTATTTTAAAATGTCAATGACGTCATACTCATCTTACGACCAGAGATACTGCTTTACGGCAAGCCTCTCCCATTCCCTCAAGGCATCGATCACACAGCAGTACAAACATAACGATACGCAGATAAAAGTGCCAGCAACCAAAAGAAGTTGCTGTGTTAAAAAAAACAGAACTTGGGCGAAATTGTCCACCATAACGTTCTGGTCCCGCTTCGGATGCCAAGATGCCATCAAGCAGATCTCTGGTCGTAATCAGTCCTTCACTGACCAATCAGCGTTCATTAGCAGAATGCTAGCGTGTTATGGGCAATAACAACACGTCCTGTAAGAAATCGAAAGGACATAAGTACTCGTTCATTCAACTTTCGATCTATAACCTATGTTGAACTTGTAAGAACTACAATCAAATCGGAGTTTTTTCAATGAGAATCCGGTGAAAGAGACACATTTAGCCGTGTAGCTCCATCTGCTCCCATTCATTCTGCACTCACAGGCGATCGCCCCCAGTGGAGCTCTGGTGGAACTGCAACCAGAATTCGGTACAATGGGACTTAATAGGGAGTGGACAGGCTCTCCGTAGACGGGCTCTGGAGCTACCATTAACATGTACTAATAAAGAGGCCCAGTGCCATCGCGGCTAGCGCGACTAATGCTAACGGTTGCTAACGCTAGCGCGGCTAACGCCGGCCACCGCCAGTTTTTATACGTTAACATTACGTTTTCATATTACTTCACCATGTTTAACAGTTTATTAGCTTCACATTACTACCACAGGAAGCTGTTATTGACATATTAGCATCTCAGTTCACTCACCGAGACTTTTCCTTCGGCAATTGGCAGCAGGATTGTAACTACCACAGGTCTTTTTTTTGGGGGGGGGGGGGGGGGGGGGGGGTCAGTGAATCTGGTTGAGGAGAATATTTTCTTTACACTCAGTATCAGACTTTTAGAAAAGGTATGATACATTACCACTAGCAAGCTCACATATTTTACTTACTCGTGTTTACTGTGTTCCCTGCTTCGACACACGTCTGCTTCGGTTGCTGCTGAGTTAGCAAAAGACGTGCCGTGTCTCGACACGGGCTCATCAACTACATAAGGGCGGTTTTTTTTTCCTTTCGATAGACGTGGGTAACGTCAATAAAGTTTACTGAAATATTTTCAAAGTCAGGTCCTCCAACCTCAGATCCACCTTCCCAGTTTTTAGATATTATTTCACCTATTATTTCTGTTAATAGTAACTATTAATTACTTCCAGGATATATTATTTTTCCAATAATCACCTAAATCTTATGGCATTCACAAAACAGTCACCTATTTTACAGGGTTCTGGTAACCGGGGTTACACAAGTCTGCAGATGTTGCAACTCTTCCGTCTATTGACTCCTGTGCACTTTGTGCCTGTCCCTCTCCAGCACCCACTCTTATCTGATGGGCCAGAAGAAAGTGTGGGCTTGTCTGGGTACGTTTCAACCAAGAGTCCAAGACAAGACGACCCTCCTTTTGACAGGGCTTTAGTCGTTGAGAGACTGCAAAGTCTGACTGGAACACGCTTCTCCATTGTGGTGGCTACGCTACCTGAGGCGACAGCTTCAGGTAGTAGGCTCTGTTAACTGTCCCTTACCAGTTGTTTTGTTCGATTCATTGTTCCCCTGGTTCCAAGTGGAAACCTGGCTCTGGGACCTTGTGCATTTCCTCTGGAAATGTCCCTCCTCCGGCAGCTGTTCTCTCTCGCCCTTAATGACCATCTGGAGTAAACAGATAGGTAGCTATAGGTTGGACGGAGAAGAAATGAACTCAAACTGTAAATAATCCAAGTTGTACTGGCTGCATTTTTCTTCATAACGTGGGCCTTTTTGTATACTACTGTAGCAATGGGATGTATATTCACTTCAGACTGTTGTTTGATACTGGTCTAACCAGTTTGTTGCAGAGGAACGCTGCTAAACAGGAGCTTTCTCTGCCATGACAGATCATAGTCAACCTACCATAGCTAGATTGTCAGTTTGTTGTTTTTTGTTTTTTTGACACCATTTGTCGTGTTCTTGACTGTTGAGTGCATGGGTGAAAGGATTCACACGACAAGAAAGTAACGTTTGCCACACTTTAGTTAAAGTTGCAAGATAAGTACAGAACATTCAATGATGCCGTTAACTGGCTACTAACAGCTTGTTAACTACTCGGCAATAACTAAATCTAACTTGGGCAAGAACAGTAATGTTTCGTCTGTCCATGCGTTTTTATGCACAAATCACTAAATATTTACACACATTATTTTAATACAAATCAAATCAGGAATAACAGGGTTTTTTTTGTATATATATATATATATATATATATATATATATATATATATATATATATATATATATATATACACAGAGCCTTGGGCTACATTAATTGCAAATGCATGGCCTTGCAAATGCATGGTTATTATTCAAATGCAATCTGAGCATTATACACTGCAGAAGAACAGTATTTCCTGTCTTTGTAATTTACTGTTATTTTCCTCCAAAAGAACCCTCTGGAGTGTGTAACCATTTTCTGCTAATGGGCGCAATATGGTTCCTCCAAGGTATAGCTTTTCATTGCCTGGGGCCTTGTCTCATAGACCTGTTTGTTGTTTGTTTATCTTGCTTCCTGAGGACAAGGGCCCACAACCATCGCAGACAACAAGCAAAACAGCAAGGCCCTAAATCCACAGTATTCATTTCCCAACCATTCTCATTTTGTGCCTTCAAAGAGTATATAAAATATATATAAATATAGGATTTGACGAGGGAAGTAAAAGAATGAAGGCACAGTCTCAGTCAGCTTCAATTTGCTTGAGGCAACGCTCAGACGTGAATCATTCACCGATTGTTAATCCTTCTTCGAGGGCCATTTCAAATGCAGTAAATACATCTTTAATTGGAAACTCTGGCTACTTCAACCAACTGAAGCTCAGAAATAATTAATTGATTATCCTTTTCCTTTTTATTTAAACCCTAATGCTGTGTTGGGTACTTCACGACAAGTGTCGAAGTCCAATTTATGAGAGGAATTGTATTATAGAGTAAAAGTGTATGTCAACCTCTCCAAAACAAATATTGTAATATACAAGTACTTGTCATTTGCACAAATAGAAGTCAGACCCCACTGGTGGATACAGAAATATGCAAAGGCAGAGAGGTGACAGCATTTTGAAATGAAATGCCCTTGTCTAGTAGTTGTGTCTCTTCATCACTGAAGCAGACACAGTAGCACTGAAGGCAGTTTCCTCACAAGGGATTCATAACAACAACTGTTATGACTAACAGTTATGTACCTTAACTAAACTCTGCTAACAAGTAACCACATAGCTACATCATAGCTCTCTATTTCACAAAATCCCTGCAACATAGTTTAGTTTACCAGTAGATCAAAACAAATCACATGTGCCAAACAGTATGACCTTGTCCAGCACATACATTTGAATGCCAGCAGCATATTTCAAATATGCATCGGCATTAAACCAATGATGTATTTATTGCATATCATTATACAAATCAACATAATAATGTTAATAATTCAATAACAATGTTCTTTAGGATGAAAAAGGACATAAGTACATAAGTAATTGAAAGTCACAACAAACAATCCTTCTTTCTGGTGGTGTGCACATGTGAATTGCACATGTTACAATAGAGAAAGAGAAGCTGAAAAGAAGTTATAAAGTATTCAACTTGTCTAGTTTGTGAAACTCTAGTGCTGAGCCTCTAGTGTGACAGGTACACAATGTTTTGGGCTGGCTGTGTATTTGTCAATCTTCTATCATTAACTGTATATGCAATTTTCCTTTGGGCCTCTTGAACACATGCAGTTAAAGATATACAAATAAATATTTCAAATCCATTTTTTCATGCAACAGTCCTTTAACTGCTCAAAATCAATGGTACATTTGTTGTACTTTTCTTCTATACTGCCTAGGCCCACAGTAGTACAATACGTGAAAATGTGATGTGGTGTCCTTCTTAATCTTGCTGCACTGTTTTGTTTTATATTGTACATTCTTGTGGAGGGAGTTGTTATTATTTATCTATTTTTGTTCTATCCAGATAAAACATATAGAAACATATATTTCTAATCTAATTAAATGACATAATTCATCAACCATAATCAAATATGACCAGTGACAGTTGTGGATCTGTGTCACCAAAGTGCAGACAAAGGCGATATATAAATAGGTAATAGAAAAACAGACAATTCTGAATTAGCAAATGACCAGAGAACTGACACAAAACATGCACAGAACAGACACATCAGCTGACTATTCTGACTAAAAAGCAGAATAGAAATAGGAAAGAGAAATGGAAATCAAACAGACTACAGAGGATCCTCCCAAATCAGGATGTTTGGTAAATTCAGAGATATTAATAAAGTTATTAATGAATAAAGCATGACATTGTAATTACAACCTGCTATAGTATTCTTAAATGATTGTACACAAACCTCTGATAGGGTGGCTGATAGAAATAATGTTTACACTAAACTCACTTAAAGGGATACATATTGGCACCATGTGTAAGGGATCCTGATATTTAAGTTCCTGTTTTTTCGGCAACATGTGCTTTTATTTACATTTTGTAGGTCAGTTGGTGGTGTCATGTGCTTTTCTGTTTGTTTTGGATTGCCATGTACTTTTGACTCCACCCTGCTACTCCTGTCTTTATTTGAAAATACTTGATTGCTGCCTTTTTGTGAACACACCTGTTGCTAATGTGTGTTGATTGGTTTGTGGGTATTTAAGCTCAGTGTGCCCATCAGTCTCTGTCGGATCATGCCAGTATGTTACCTGTGCCTTGCTGGAAATAAACTTAGAGAAAGTTTTGAAACCAAGCCATCTGTCTGCGATTGGATCCTTTTCTACTGAAAGCCTAACAGTACGATCCAACCAGTATGGATCCAGCAGAACCCAGCCAGTGGAAGACGGTCCTCGAACACCATGGTCTCGCTCTGGGGAGACAACAGCAGCAACTGGAAGAGATTGGGAGAACAGTAAGGCCATCTCAACTGGGCTCACTGATCTTGCAGCCCAGGTTCAACAACTCCAAGTCTCAAGGGCTCCTCCAGCAGCAGCTCCCCTGGACCCCGTCGTACCACGGCCCAACCCTTCAGTCTCAGAGCCCCGTCTGCCCCCTCCTGAACACTATTCAGGGGAGCCAGGTACTTGTCGTTCTTTCCTAGCCCAATGCGATCTAATCTTCCAACTATAACCGTCAGCTTTCCCTACTGATCAAGCAAGAGTGGCGTATGTCATTACCCAGTTGTCCGGCCGAGCTAGAGAGTGGGGCACAGCAGTCTGGGGAGCCAGGGAGACCTTCTGCAACCTCTTCTCCACATTCTCTGAAGAGATGAAGAAGGTGTTTGATCGTTCCAAACACGGCAGAGAGGCGGCATGGGAGATGCTGCATATCCGGCAGGGAAACCGTTCTGTGTCGGACTACGCCATAGATTTCCGGACTCTGGCTTCTTCTAGTGGATGGAATACAGATGCTCAGTTTGATGTTTTCTTCAATGGTCTCTCAGAGACCATAAAAGATGAAGTGATTACCCAGGAACCTCCCGTCAGCTTCGATGCTCTTGTGGACCTGGCCGTCCGTGTGGACTCCCGGCTGCAGCAGCGCCGCAAGTGGAGAGCTCCCAGAAGCTTTGGAGCACCAGGTGAAGGAGCAGCTCCTCATCCGGCCTGGCCTGCCCTGCCATCCACCTCATCCACACCTCCAGAGCCAATGCAAATTAACCGCTATTGCCTCACAGCAACAGAGAAGCAGCAGAGACTCAATTGCAATTTGTGTCTGTATTGTGGTCAGTCTGGCCATTACTCCGTCTCTTGTCCATCAAAAGGCGGTGCTCATCAGTGAGACGAGGAGTACTGGTGAGCGCTACCCTTTTCAAGTCCTCCTCGATCCTGCTCCCTGCTACTGTAGAGTGGGCTGGTCAGCAGCAACCACTCACTGTTCTCATTGACTCTGGGGCTGATGAGAATTTCATTGACTCTAAACTAGCTTTTCAATTGAGACTGCAGATTCTTCCTTTAGATTCACCCCTAGTGGCCAATGCCTTGAACGGTAGGAAGCTTGCTGATATTACCCATGTGTCTGCTCTTGTGTCTCTTTTAGTTTCTGGCAACCATTGTGAACAGATCCAGCTCCACATTATTGAGTCCCCTCACGCTCCCGTAGTCCTTGGTCATCCCTGGTTGAAGAAACATAACCCTCACATTGACTGGGTCAGCAACAAGGTTCTGGGCTGGAGCCCTTCCTGTCTGTCACTCTGCCTCTGCCAAGCTCTTGTCCCTGTCCCTGCAGTGGTGGACCCCCCTGGTGAATTCCCTGATCTGTCTGCCGTTCCCTCTGTGTACATGGACCTCAAGGCCGTATTTAGTAAATCCCGCGCCATAGCCCTTCCCCCTCATCGCCCCTATGATTGTGGCATCAACCTCCTGCCAGGTAAGGCGCCACCTAGGGGTCGACTCTACTCGCTTTCCCGACCTGAATATGGGTCCATGGAGAAGTATATTCAGGAGTCATTGACTAACGGCATAATTCGTCCCTCATCCTCTCCTGCGGGGGCAGGATTCTTTTTTGTTGCTAAGAAGGATGGCTCCCTTCGTCCCTGTATTGATTATTGTGGTCTCAATGATATAACAGTCAAAGACCGGTACCCTCTTCTAGAGGGCTGCATTGGGATTGGGTCCCGCAGGACCCAACTCAAATCTCGCGGGAGCGGGCGGTGTGAACTTTGCTGTGGGCGGGAGCGGGCGGTGAAACACTGCGGGATCGGGACCTATATAGCGACACGATGTCGATAAATGATGTGGAAAAAAACCTCAAGCCCAGTGCGTCAAAAGACATGCATTTCTTTTGACGCACTGGTCAGGCCTATTACTAGCCTATAAAATGACGTGTTTTCTCCTGCGGGACAAGAGAAGACACAAAATCAATGCATTTCTATTACTGTGCGGGCATAAATTCTCAAGGTTTTGCGGGTGCGGGCGGGAGTGGACATACACATTGCGGGAGCGGGCGGGAGTGTAACACACGTTGCGGGTGCGGGCGGTAATGGTCAGAAATTCAGCGGGAGCGGGATGAAGAAAACAGTCCCGCGCAGGGCTCTACCCTCTTCCCCTCATGTCCTCCGCATTCGAGCTACTCCATGGGTCGACCATCTTCTCCAAACTGGACCTCCGGAGTGCTTACCACCTGGTTCAGATTCGTGAGGGGGATGAATGGAAGGCCGCGTTCAATACCCCAACAGGTCATTATGAGTACCTCGTCATGCCATTTGGCCTCACCAATGCCCCGGCAGTTTTCCAGGCATTAGTATATGACATCCTGAGAGACATGTTTAATAAATTTAGATGACATTTTGATTTTTTCTCACTCCCCTTCTGACCATGTTCACCATGTCCGCCAGGTTCTCCAGCGCCTCCTCGAGAATAAATTCTGTCAAGGCAGAGAAGTGTGAGTTCCACCACAGCTCTGTTCCCTTCCTGGGGTATGTTATCTCTGCCGGGGCCATTGAGATGGATAAACAGAAGGTGAAAGCAGTCATTGACTGGGCCCAACCGACAACCCGCCGTGAGCTGCAACGCTTTCTGGGATTTGCCAATTTCTATCGGTGATTTATCCGAAACTACAGCGCGCTGGCTGCCCCTCTCACTGCCCTTACCTCGACATCAGTTCAGTTTGTCTGGTCACCTGCTGCGGAGAGAGCTTTCCAAGATCTCAAGAAGCGGTTTACCTCTGCCCCCATCCTGACACAGCCTGACCCCAACCGCCAGTTCATCGTGGAAGTGGACGCGTCAGATGTGGGTGTTGGAGCCATTCTATCCCAGCGTTCAGCCAAGGATGAGAGGGTACACCCTTGTGCTTTTTTCTCCCATCGACTCACTCCATCGGAACACAACTATGATATACACATCTTCCCTGCCTCAAGTAGCCCAGATGAACCGAGGAATATCCTTCCTGGCCACTGTATTGTTGGGGCAGTCCAGTGGGACATAGAGTCTCTGGTGCGCTCCGCCCAACCGGACAATGCTGCACCCAGTCAGTGCCCTGTCAACCGCCTGTTTGTCCCTGTGTCCCTCCGTTCCCAGGTCTTGCAGTGGGGTCATTCATCCCAGCTCGCCTGCCATCCTGGAGCTAGGCGCACCTAAGCCTTCATCCGCCGGAGATTTTGGTGGCCTACCATTGGAGGTGATGGTCATGCCTTTGTCTCTGCCTGTTCTGTCTGTGCACGGAGTAAGAACTCCACACAACCCCCTTCCGGCCTGTTGCAGCCCCTACCCATACCCAAGAGACCCTGGTCCCACATTGCTCTGGATTTCGTTACTGGCCTTCCACCATCTGATGGTAACACCACTATTCTCACAGTTGTTGATCGATTTTCCAAATCAGTACATCTTGTTCCATTACCCAAGATCCCTTCTGCCCAGGAGACTGCCAACTTAGTCATTTTACATGTGTTCAAATACCATGGATTGCCTGTGGATGTAGTTTCCGACAGGGGCCCACAGCTCACGTGTCACTTCTGGAAAGCCTTCTGCACTCTCATTGATGCTTCTGTCAGTTTGTCCTCAGGGTACCATCCTCAAAGCAATGGCCAGACGGAGCGGGCAAACCAACAACTGGAGACTACTTTTTGCGTTGCATGGCAGCTGAGAGACCGTCCTCCTGGAGCTTCCAGCTACCTTGGGTTGAGTATTCAATTAATTCCCTCCCATCTGCCTCCTCAGGCCTCTCCCCTTTTGAATGCTGTCTCGGCTACCAGCCCCCCCTATTCCCTGCTCAGGAGGTAGAGGTCAACGTGCCTTCAGCCCGGGCCTTCGTCCGCCGTTGCCGGCAGACATGGAGAAGGACACGGACAGCTCTGCCTCGGTCAAGATGAAGAGTCAGGCAGACCGCCATCGCTCTAAGGCTCCTCCCTATCGTGTGGGACAGCGTGTCTGTTCTGTCGACCCGGGACATTCCGCTCAGGGTGGAGTCTCGGAAACTTGCACCCCGCTTCATTGGTCCTTACCCCATTGAGAGAATTATTGGCCCCGCTGCTGTCCCTCTAAAGCTCCCCCCCCAACCTCCGCCGCATCCATCCGCATCTGTCTGCGATTGGATCCTTTTCTACTGAAAGCCTAACACCATGACATTAAATATTGTTTGCACCATGGACATTAAGATGGCATTCTATATGGAACCACCTATTAGGCTTACATTCCAGTAAAATGGTTAAGTATTATATGGCCAAAGGCTGTATACTGTAATAGAGTTAAATTACAACCAAAAGAACATACAGCTAAGATTTTAAAATTAAAACAAAAATATCATGCAGCCAGTACTGTAGGCCTACATATAAAACATTGCATTGCATTTGCACATTGATGAGCATTTAGGTAGATAGTTTAGCTGCTGTCTGCTTTCTCTTTACTAAAGAGTTTTGAAAGTTTTACTTTTTAGTAAGTTATTAAAGGAAAAAATGGCAACAGTGGGCAGAAGTGGTAACAACAGTTCTGTATCTGTTTTACCATTGTCTGTGCAAATGTACAAAACAACAATTGGTTCTTTGCAGGGTTGATTACTGTACATAAACGTACCTAATATTTTGAAATGTAAAACAATTCAAAATATGTATTTGACCAACTGCTACCTGCTGCCTAGTACCACTTAATTTCCATCTATTAGCTGTGTATTGTAATTGTGAATCACCGATTCCCAACTGGTAGCCCTTAGTCCACTTGAGCCCTCAAACACATCTGGTGAGGCTGGCGGTGTGGAAATTCCTAGGACCCTGCTCAAATGCTCCTGGTGTTCCTTCCAGGTGTTCCTCCCAGGTGCGGCTGAAGAAGACGATGTCATCAAGGTGGGCCTTCAGTCCTCGCTATCCTGTATGAGCCAGTCCATCAGCCATTGGCTGGTGCTCCATGAAGGCCAAATGGCATCATTGTGAACTGGATAAGTCCAAGTGGAGTCCGGAAGGTGGTGAGACCCCTCCTCCATGGCCACCTGCCAGTCAGTGTTGCCAACTTGGCAACTTTCTCGCTAGATTTATCGACGATGGCAACAGTGCTGCCAGTACCCCTCACAGAGGGGTAATGATGTCATTGGTGTTGCCATTTCTTTCTAACCGGTGATCAATGCGCGGCATAGGATATGCGTCCAACTGGGAGACTGTCCCAGTTGTGAGAATAGGCAACCTCACCTCCTCTGCACTGACCCTGAGCACCGGAGCCCCTCAGGGCTGCATAATCGTATTGTGAAGATGGCGCTGCCTCAGGCGGCAGCCTGTAGCTGAAGCTCCCGTCGTGTTTTTTAACTTTTGTTTATTTGTTGGTTTCAGTCTTTTCGTTTGTTTTTGAAAGTATTCACAATCCGTGTGTAAACGTTGAGATAATGGCTGGACTAAGTTTTGTTACTTTTCTCCGCGTTCTTCTGTTACTTTTTTTACTTTTTGTAACAGAGAACTTTGCCAGTAGGAGTGGGGGCATTGTTTACACGCGTGAACAGCTGATCACGCTGTAAGCCTGTGCTGCTGCCCGGAGACAGACCTGCGATCCCGCAGGAGTTACGGGGGAAACGCCGGGGTTGCAGGGCTGGAACCAAACGGAGGGAGAAAAGAAGAAGACACAAACCAGCAGTCCCAGCGATTATAATGGGAAACGTGAGGTCTTTGGGGAATAAGATGGACGAACTTTCGGCGCTGGTGAAAACACAGAGGGAATACCGCGAGTGTAGCGTATTCTGTTTCAGTGAAACTTGGCTGCACTCGCACATCCCAGACAGCAGCGTTGAGGTTCCCGGTTACAGTTTAGTACGTGGAGACAGAGACTGTTCCAAAAGTCGGAAGAAGAAGGGTGTCGGGCTTGCACTTTATGTGAGTGAGAGGTGGTGCAATCCCGGACACGTGAGTGTGAAGGAACGTCTCTGTACCCCGGACATTGAACTGCTGGCTGTGGGAATGCGCCCGTATTATTTGCCGAGGGAGTTCACGTCCACCATTACTATCGCTGTCTACATCCCCCCGTCAGCTGATGCAGCGGTGGCTTGTGAAGTCATCAGCTCCGCCACCGCTAAACTGCAGACTGAACATCCGGATGCGTTCATGGTTATTACAGGTGATTTTAATCATGCCTCACTGAACAACATTTTAAATAACTTCCACCAATATGTTGATTGACCCACCAGAGACAATAAAACATTGGACTTATTATATGCTAATGCCACAGACGCATTTGACGCCACAGCCCTTCCCCCCCTTGGCAAGTCGGACCACAACCTGGTCATGATGACTCCCAAGTACCCTCGGCCGTCCTCCCAGCATTGTCCTGTACAACACCTCTCCATCTGCCCCCCCTCCTCCCCCCCCACCCCCTCCTCCTCCTCCACTGACGACATCTGCACCAACCCCCACCCAACGGTGACTACAGGCCAGGTAAAGAGGCAGATGGAAAGGCTGCATCAGCGAAAGGCTGCAGGCCCTGATGGCATCTCACCCAGGATCCTGAAGACCTGTGCCAGCCAGCTGTCTCCTGTACTGGGACATCTGTACAACCTTAGCCTTAGTCAGGAGAAAGTCCCGTTGCTGTGGAAGACCTCCTGCTTGGTCCCAGTCCCCAAGAAGTCGAGGCCATCCGACCCGGCAGACTACAGACCAGTCCCTAACATTGCATGTGATGAAGGTCCTGGAGAGACTGGTCTTGGCCCAGCTGAGGCCACAGGTGAGGACGTTTCTGGACCCTTTGCAATTTGCCTATCAGCCCCAGTTAGGAGTCGATGATGCTGTCATCTACCTGCTGCAACGAGCCCATATGCATCTGGATGGTGGGGGAGGCACTGTGAGGATCGCATTCTTTGATTTCTCCAGTGCTTTCAACACCATTCAGCCTCTGCTGATGGGTGAGAAGCTGCGGGTGATGGGTATTGACGACACTATGATCTCCTGGATTACTGACTATTTGACAGGCAGGCCACAGTTTGTCCGTCTGGGTTTACTGTCTGACGTGGTGGTCAGTGATACAGGAGCTCCACAGGGAACTGTGCTGTCTCCCTTCCTCTTCACCGCATACACCACTGATTTTCAGTACAACTCTGAGTCATGTCACCTGCAGAAGTTTTCTGACGACTCAGCTGTTGTCAGGGTGTATAAGAGGTGGAGAGGAGGGTGAGTACAGGACACTAGTAGACAACTTTGTAGAGTGGTCCGAACAGAATCACCTGAGGCTGAATGTCAACAAGACCAGAGAGATGGTGATCTGCACCTTATATATATATATTTTAATATTTTTACTTTGCACTACAATTTATTTATACATTTTTATACATTTTTATATTGCATTTTATTCTTTAATTATTTGTGTTGTTGTTGTTGTTGTTGTTGTTACTGTGTGTAATGCTGCTGCTACACTGCAATTTCCCAGCTTGGGATCAATAAAGTATATCTATCTATCTATCTAATCAGTCCCCTCCTGTACAGTGACGTGTTATTTTTCAGCTCGCCGTTGAACAATTGAATTGTTGATATGATACACCAAGAAGACCAAGGAGATCATCGTGAACCAATAGAGCCAACTTCAGGAGAACCAATAGAGGCAAACACACTCTCATCCAGATCTACGGAGCTGAGGTCGAGCGTGTCTCCAGCTTCAAGTTCCTGGGGGGTCCACCTCTCCGAGGATCTTTCTTGATCTCTGAACACCTCCATCCTGATAAAGAAGGCTCACCAGCGGCTCTTATTCTTGAGGAAACTTAAGAAGGCCCACCTGTCTCCTCAAATCCTGGTGAACTTTTACCGTAGCACCATCGAAAGCATCCTTACCAGCTGCATCACAGGCTGGTATGGGAACTGCTCCATCACAGACCGGAAGGCACGGCAGAGGGTGGTGAAAACTGCCCAGCGTATCACCGGCTCACCACTCCCCACCATCGAGGCTGTTCACAGGAAGCGATGTCTGCGGAGGGCACGCTGCATTGCTAAGGACAGCTCTCACCCAGGCCACAAACTGTTTACTCTCCTGTCCTCCAGGGGTCCGTTTCACAAAGCAGGTTTAACAACCTCTGAGTTTAATCCTAAACGCTGAGTTGATCTCCACTGAGATAGAAAACTCTGGGATTTCGGTTCCACAACACCGGTTTTGAGTTAAGTTGATCAACTCAGAGGAGTTCCACCTAGGGTTAAGCGCGTGCACCACAACTATAAAAAGCCAGCATCAATGGAGCCCCGATTCGACGAGTCACCATGGCAACGGGAAAGCGGAGGGCAACGTATTTCAACAACATAGAACTAGAAACGCTAATGCACGCATACGGGGAGTATCTGCATGTTTTTAGAAAAAAATCCAACACGGCTGCAGCTGCCAAGGAGAGGGAGACAGCGTGGGAGAAAATCGCTTCTCGGGTGAATGCGTAAGTTTAAATAGTCCTTGCAATCACAATAATATTAGAGGGGAAAACTGCTTGAATGGTAACTATTCATTTATTCCATTTAGGTGCAATCCCGCGGGGGAGAAGCGGACTTGGCAGCAGCTTAAAATGAAATATAAAAACATAGTTCAAACAGGTAAGACCTCGGCATGAAGGTACCTCATTTTGATCATGTTTTACACTGTAAAGTAAATATTAAGTGTGCAGTTGTTTTATCTCCAACATAATGCTGTTTTCACACACATGAATGTCTTCTCATCTATATCATGTTCTGTTAAATAATCAAGCCTATTTAAACTAACACAGACTTCTACTCAGCCAACAGAAAGAAGGCAGATGCCCGTAAAACGGGTGGTGGTCCAGCACCACCGCCTCTAACGGTGGCAGAGGAGCTGGCCCTAAGCCACAATACTGGAAGGCCGGTGGCTGAGGGAATCCCTGGAGGGAGCTCCTCCTCAGAGTGCACCCCCCAGGACACAAGTGCCTTTATAAATTGTAATGGGCCTATAGATATCTTTTTTTTTTTAGGCTACTTATACAAATATTTTTGTCTTTTATGTCTTTTTTCTTTTGTCCCAACAGATTGTGATGGTGCTGTCTGCCTGGTGGAGGAGCCCCCTCAAGCCACAACGGACATTGTAACTGTAAGTAGGCAATACTCCAAAGATTTTACTGAAGGGTAGTTTAAGTATACTGAAACTTATCACTCATCTAGGATGAAGAGGATGAGGAAACAGTGTCTGCTGCCTTTACGGAGGGGGATCCAGGAAGGCCTACAGAGGTAATATCTTCATATGTTACTGATAGTTCTCTTCCCATTCACATTTCTTAACATTCTGGTGGAATATAAAGGGACATTTATTAGCCTACACTGAAGTATTAACACATTCTCATCCTTTGTAACAGAACATGGCTGGGCAGCAGCAGGAGGGTCCATCAACATCCACTGCACAGATTGACACAGTGAGATGGATGTTCACTAAACAGGCTCATTCTGTGGATTTCATGTGTATCATCTGTATAATGTAATGTCCTCCTTGTGCATTCCCAGTTGCCAGTGAAAGAAATATATAAAATTCACCTCCTCCAACAAATAAAAAAGTACGACCAAGAAAGGATATTGCTGGACCGGCAGATCCGGAAGACAGATCTCGAAATAGAGATACTAGAGCTCAAGTTGGAGGTGAGTGCATGGTCACAGGTGAATTATGTTAACTATTGGAACATTAACTGAACTACTAACTATTAACTCTTGTATTTGTAGGAAATAAAGAAGACCAAATAAAATGTTAATTAAATCTTTATTTGACTGCTGTGGTTTCACTTCACAATCCATCATTTACATACATAATCTAATCCGTCCCTACATTACCAACATTACCAACCACAGTCATGCTCTCACATCCCAGCAGATAGTGTGTTGCACAGCGTTTCTTTGCAAATGGAAGTTGAAAGCAGCTTTTACCCATATTTATCATTTTCCCTGGACATAAACCTGTCAGAGCCATCAAGGAGGAGTTCCACAGGATTGCATTGATGGAACACACATCCCCATCACGGCTCCCTCACATAATGAAGCCGATTATGTTAACACATATGATCTTAACACTGTCTAGATCATGTGATGCTGCACACATCATTTCGAATGTGGTGGCCTGGGTCTGTGCACGACGCCAGGATTTATCAAGAGTCTAACCTCAGCAACAGACTGTGGATTTGACGGCTGTGGTGGTGGTGGTGATGATGGTGACTTAAACTGTAAAGTGATTATTGCATATGGTGTCTCTGACTGCTCTGCCGTCCTGGATAGCTGGCAGGTGGATGGGGTCCTCATCAGCGTCGTCAATTTGTAGGGCAGGGTGTTGCTCTCCTCTAATAGTGGCGATATTATGAAGAACAACACATGCCACAATTATATCACAGGCCCTCTCAGGGGTCACCCTGAGGTGACGTAGGCACTGGAAACGGGCTTTCAACAGGCCTATGGTCATCTCCACCCGGGCTCTTGTCCTGCAGTGAGCCCGGTTGAAGTTCTGTTGGGGGCCTGGTTCAGGGTCCGGGTAGGGGGTCAGCAGCCTAGGTTGGCATGGGTAACCCCTGTCACCCAGCAGAAGGCCATCAAACTCTCCTGTAATGTATAGTGGATACATTAGTGTATTAAAGGAGGGAGACAAGTGAATTATATTGTGCAAATCTTCAGGCTGCTTACCACGTTGCAGTCTGTTGCTGAGGTTAGACTCTCGATAAATCCTGGCGTCGTGAACAGACCCAGGCCACTTGGCCTCCACATTCGAAATGATGTGTGCAGCATCACATATGATCTTGACAGTGCAGAGAATGACAGATGTTGGAACTATGATGCAGTCTTTAACATTTTGCTACAGTAGTCAATCTACATGTACCTGCACATTTATGCTGTGAATGGATTTCCTGTTAACATAATCGGCTTCATTATGTGAGGGAGCCGTGATGGGGATGTGTGTTCCATCAATCCAGCCAATCACACTGGGAAATCCTAAAGGAAATGAATATTACTAATCCCAGTCTGAGGTTGCAGCACAATGTCATTAACAGAATATAATTTACAATTAATTTCACACATCCCTACATCATTCACCTGCAATCCTGTGGAACTCTTCCTTGATGGCTCTGACAGATTTATGTCCAGGGAAAACGATAAACATCGGTAAAAGCCGTTTCAGTGCGAGGCACACTTTTCTGACCGCCCTGCATACGGTTGCCTTGCTTAAGTGCTCTGCATCTCCGACATTGTATAAAAAACTTCCATTTGCAAAGAAACGCAGTGCAACACACACTATCTGCTGGGATGTGAGAGCACGACTACGGTTGGTAATGTTGGAAATGTAAGGACGGATTAGGTTGTGTATATAAATGATGGACTGTGAAGTGAAACGGTACCGCTCAAAAAGAAAATGTTCCGGAAAAGCTAAAACATCTATGCGCGGTCTGATAACCCTCTCCGGACGAAGCAGTAATTCTCCGCGCAGTAATGCCGCACCTTCCTCAACGGGATCGTTTTGAAACGGACATGCCATGTTAGTACCAAAAGTCGTCTCCTACTGCGGCATGGACTTCGGATAAAGCCTACTGACTGACTGAATGAATGAGGAAATCAAATGGCGTGTGTGGCTGAAAGAGGGCGGAGACAGATTGATCCATTGAGTAAAACCTGGTCCCGACCAGGTTAGGTTCATAGAGTCTGTTACTACGGTAACTGACCGAGAGCGTAAGTTATCTCTCTTTGTGAAACAGGCTAGAGTTGCCCCTCTTTCTCTGGTTTGAGTTATCTCCCTTTGTGAAACGGAAATCGCAGAGTTTCCCTCAGTTCAGGGTTAATAAACGCAGGGTTTTCACTAAACCTGCTTTGTGAAACGGACCCCAGGAGGCGCTACAGGTCCCTGCGTTCCAGAACCAGCAGGTTCAGGAACAGCTTTTTCCCTTCAGCTGTCACCCTGCTGAACTCTGCACAGAGGTGACCCCCCCACCTACCAGATTGACTGTAACCACCCATATTTATGATGACTTACACACACCTATTATTATTATTATTATTATTATTATTATTATTATTATTATTATTATTATTATTATTATCCATACTGTGACTGTATATATCATATATTGCCAAACTGCATTTCGTTGTCCAAGTACCTGTTACTTTGTTCAATGACAATAAAGTTGAATCTAATCTAATCTAAAAAATATCAACAATTGACATTTCCATTAGTGAGAAATGAATTGTTAATATAAATAATTGACATTTTGACTAGCTCAAAAGACCCCTTATGATGAACAAAATAAATGGTTTTCCGTGCCCCCCCCTGGAGCCAGGCATGGGGGTGGGGCTCGGTGGCGAGCGCCTGGTGGCCGGGCCTGTACCCATGGGGCCCGGCCGGGCACAGCCCGAAGAGATGACATGGGACCCCCTTCCCGCAGACTCACCACCAGCAGGAGGGGCCAAAGGGGTCGGGTGCAATGTGAGCTGGGCAGCGGCCGAAGGCGGGAACCTTGGCAGTCCGATCCTGGGCTGCAGAAGCTAGCTCTAGGGACGTAGAACGTCACCTCTCTGGTGGGGAAGGAGCCTGAGCTGGTGCACAAGGTTGAGAAGTTCCAAGTCTTCTCGAGAGGGGTTGGACTCTCTTCCACTCTGGAGTTGCCACTGGTGAGAGGTGCCGGGCAGGGGTGGCAATACTTATTGCCCCCCGGCTTGGTGCCTGTATGTTGGAGTTCACCCCGGTAGACGAGAGGGTAGCCTCCCTCTGCCTTCAGGGTGGGGGGACGGATCCTGACTGTTGTTTGTGCCTATGGTCCAAACAGCAGCTCAGAGTATCCACCCTTTTTGGACTCCTTGGAGGGGGTGCTGGAGAGTGCTCCCTCTGGGGATTCCCTCGTTCTGCTGGGGGACTTCAACGCTCACGTTGGCAGCGACAGTGAGACCTGGAGGGGTGTGATTGGGAGGAACGGCCCCCCAGATCTGAACCCGTGTGGTGTTCTGTTATTGGACTTCTGTGCTTGCCACAGATTGTGCATAACAAACACCATGTTCAAGCATAAGGGTGTCCATATGTGCACTTGGCACCAGGACACCCTAGGCCGCAGTTCGATGATTGACTTTGTCATGTCGTCGGACTTGCGGCCGCATGTCTTGAACACTCGGGTGAAGAGAGGGGCGGAGCTGTCAACTGATCTGGTGAGTTGGCTACGATGGTGGGGGAGGATGCCGGTCAGACCTGGCAGACCCACACGTATTGTGAGGGTCTGCTGGGAACGTCTGGCAGAGTCTCCTGTCAGAGAGAGCTTCATCAATGAAGGATGCCGTCAAACTGAAGAAGGAGTCCTATAGGACCTTTTTGGCCTGCTGTCCCTGTGGGACAGCAGGCAGGTACCGGCAGGCCAAACGGAGCGTAGCTGCGGCAGTCGCTGAGGCAAAAACCCGGACATGGGAGGAGTTTGGTGAGGCCATGGAGAACGACTTCCGGACGGCTTCAAAGAGGTTCTGGACCACCATCCGGTGTCTCAGGAGGGGGAAGCAGTGCATCGTCAACACTGTGTATGGTGGAGACGGTGCGCTGCTGACCCCGACTCGGGACAGTGTGAATCGGTGGAAGGAATACTTAGAAGACCTCCTCAATCCCACCGACACGCCTTCCGGTAAGGAAGCAGGGCCTGGGGACTCGGGTGTGGGCTCTCCTATTTCTGGGGCTGAGGTCGCCGAGGTGGTCAAAAAGCTCCTCGGTGGCAGGGCCCCGGGGGTGGATGAGGTCCGCCCGGAGTTCCTTAAGGTCCTGGATGTTGTGGGGCTGTCATGGTTGACACGACTCTGCAGCATCACGTGGACATCGGGGGCAGTGCCTCTGGATTGGCAAACTGGGGTGGTGGTCCCTCTTTTTAAGAAGGGGGACTGGAGGGTGTGTTCCAACTATAGGGGGATCACACTCCTCAGCCTTCCTGGTAAGGTCTATTCGGGGGTGCTGGAAAGGAGGGTCCGTCGGATAGTCGAACCTCGGATTCAGGAGGAGCAATGTGGTTTTCGTCTAGGTCATAAAACAGTGGACCAGCTCTACACCCTCTGCAGGATCCTTGAGGGTGAATGGGAGTTTGCCCAACCAGTCCACATGTGTTTTGTGGACTTGGAGAAGGCATTCGACCATGTCCCTCGGGGAGTCCTGTGGGGGGTTCTCCGGGAGTACGGGGTATCGGACCCCCTGATACGGGCTGTCCATTCCCTGTATGACCGGTGTCAGAGCTTGGTCCACATTGCCGGTAATAAGTCGGATTTGTTTCCAGTGAGGGTTGGACTCCGCCAGGGCTGCCCTTTGTCACCGATCCTGTTCATAATTTTTATGGGCAGGATTTCTAGGCGCAGCCAGGGCATTGAGGGGGTCCGGTTTGGTGACCTCAGGATTGGGTCACTGCTTTTTGCAGATGATGTGGTCCTGTTGGCTTCATCAGACCATGACCTCCAACTCTCGCTGGACCGGTTCGCAGCCGAGTGTAAAGCGGCCGGGATGAGAATCAGCACCTCCAAATCCGAGTCCATGGTCCTCAACCAGAAAAGGGTGGAGTGCACTCTCCGGGTCGGGGATGAGATCCTGCCCCAAGTGGAGGAGTTCAAGTACCTCGGGGTCTTGTTCACGAGTGGGGGTCTGCAGTAATGCGGACTCTGCACGGATCCATCGTGGTGAAGAGGGAGCTGAGCCGAAAGGCAAAGCTCTTGATTTACAAGTCGATTCTGCCCTCACCTATGGTCATGAGCTTTGGGTAGTGACCGAAAGAACAAGATCGCGGGTGCAAGCGGCCGAAATGAGCTTCCTCTGCAGGGTGGCTGGGCTCTCCCTTAGAGATGGGGTGAGAAGCTCAGTCATCCGGGAGGAGTTCGGAGTAGACCCACTACTCCTCCGCGTTGAGAGAAGCCAGATGAGGTGGCTCGGGCATCTAGTTAGGATGCCTCCCGGACGCCTCTCTGGTGAGGTGTTCAGGTCACGTCCCACTGGTAGGAGACCCCGGGGAAGACCCAGGACACTGCAGCGACTATGTCTCTCAGGCTGGCCTGGGAACGCCTCAGGATCCCCCGGGAAGAGCTGGACGAAGTGGCTGGGGAGAGGGAAGTCTGGGCTTCCCTGCTTAGGCTGCTGCCCCCGCGACCCGACACCGGATAAGCGGAAGAAGACGGAACGGAACATTTTGACTAGTGAGAATTGAATTGAAGATATCATTCATTAGAATTGCAAATACTCCAAATTACATTATGGATATGTCAACTTGGAATTATAACACGTCAACATTGAATTATAGATATCTGTAATTTAGTCTGAATAGAAGTCAATGGTAAAAGTGGACTAGTTGTAATTAAGTTACAATCTACAATGATCCACTAGTAAGAAATTAATTGTTGATATCAAGAATTAACATTTTTACTAGAGAGAAATGAATTGTAGATATCTTTAATTAGAATTGCTACTAGTCAAAATTACATGGCTTGGAATTCTAACTAGTCAAAAAGCAATTGTTGGTATCTACTATTGCTATTACCGCTACTGATTAAATGTTAAAACAGCTTGCCATACCTAAACTGATCTAAACTTAACTTTGTTTATTTTATGTCTCTTACATTTAAAGCGTGTCTTACATCATCTGATTGGGCCTAAAGATACGATGCTGCCTTTGTGGCCTTTCCCTAGTTTATTACTAGCTGGGCATACCATTACACCACACCTATTCTCCTTCTCCGGATTTCCACAGATAATAAAGCAGTGACATCTTAAAGGGACACTAAGTAGTTTTTTCCCCCATCTAGTGGTCAAATTGTATTTTGCATTCAAACGAATTTATGTTCTCTAGCGCCTCGCGTTTTCGAGCTACGGCAAGCGGTATTAGTCAAGATTCAAGAAGCTATGACAACATGATAACATGTCTTCAAACAGCACTTCATCAAGTTTTGTTTCGGATGATGAGGTACGTTCAGTGCTCGAAGTGGAAAAAAATAAGTGCCGGTACGGTACTCCCTTATTCACATATAAGCGACGGGGGACCACCCCAGACCTACGCCCGACGGGGGGGGGGGATATTAACCCACCTCGGACCTACGACCGACGGGGGGGGGGGGGGGGCGCGCGATATTAACCCACCCCGGACCTACGGCTGATGGGGGGGGGGGGGGGGGGGGGCGATCGTAACCCACCGCGGACCTACGACCGCAGCCTGTGACAAGTGCCGGTACGCAAGAAGAAGTGCCGGTACGCTAAAGGGTAAAATGTAGAAGTACCGGCCCACTTCGAGCACTGGGTATGTTATTTCAAACAAACTTCAAACTGCATTGAATCATTAGTGTGAGCATGTATGAGTAATTACTCCTCGAGCAAGATAGTGAATTATGTTCTCATGTTTATATCATTTTTTTAGTGACAAGCGCGTCTCACTAAGCTCCTTCTCTGTTCCACAGTCACGCTGGCTCTGAGTGAAAACGCGTTTACCTTACCTGTACCACGTAGTGCTTTTTGTCCCTCTCGGCAGTTCATAGACCGGAAGGACATGGAAGCCTCCATAGAGCTTGCCCATCCTATGTAAATTCTGATAAGTGATTCTTCGCTCAGGAGGATAAGTGAGATTGTTGACAGAGATAATTGTACACCAATGGGGACTTATTTATGAATGAAGACGTTGATTTGAGGTAATAAATTACTAAAAAAAACTACTTAGTGTCCCTTTAAACATTAAACTTATATCAGATATAAGGCAGAGAAATATTTTCTGATTGAAAAAAAACGATCTGCAAACTAGATGACCGGCTTGATGTAGTTTATACGTGTGACAAATACCAATTTTGAGTAAAGTAACAAAGTATTATCAAAGAAAACAAATACCTATACCACATATATGAGTTAACATAAAGATGTGTGACCACATGGATGAGCACAATGAAAATATAACATTCAACCAATTGACTACAATACCAAAATATATGATGTTGTGGATCAGTTTGCGATGTTGTCTTTTATTGTGAGTGAGGCTGTGGGGTTTATGTGAATGTGCAACCTTTCGTTGAACTGGTGGGACTTTCGTAACACTTCTACCAGTCCGCAGATCAGTTCTATCTATTACTGCTATCTTTCCCAGAAAGCACACAAACACTTTCACACAGTTATTAGGGAGGTGAGAATCCTAAATTATTTTCCTTGGTTATGTAGTGTCAGCTTTGTCTGTTTCTGTGTGAAGTAGTTAAGAATGTGTCTTGTCTGGGTTTTTTATTTGTTCTTTTATTTTTAACGATTAACTATTTACCCTAACTACGTGCCTACGGGTAGAGAAGATGGAGAGAAAAGGGTAGTAGGGAAGAAAAGAGGAAAACAAATACAGAGAGAGAAAAATCAACAACAAAAAAATCACATGGGTACCCAACATACACAGTAAACGACTAATACTTAGTTGATCAACTCTACATGTGCACTTTACATATTATTTCAGGCCTTTGAACGTTCTAGTGATCACAGCGCTTTATTAATGTTTACGTTTTATTCTAACCACTTGGAGCTCGAAGAGCATCGCTTTTGTTAACTTTGGCTAGACTGTAATCCTATGCGGTCAAACTAACCTCCCCTAATGTTAGTCTATTCAGCGGAGACTGTAACCTTACCAGGTCAAACTAACTTCCCCCAGTATTCGCCTCTTAGACTGTAACCCTACTGGGTCGGATTAACCTCCCCCAGTGTTTGTCTATTGCTGCTTTAAAACTTTTGGTTTAGCATTGGCTATTTCTTGCCAGCATCAATCTTGTCGATTGGTATTATATAATGCTCAGCTGAGACTATAATACTACTGGGGCAAATTAACTCACCCAGTATTTGTTATAAGTTGAATAGCATATATGTAACTGCTTTAAGCCTTTTTGATTGAGCATTGGATGCCGGCATCAATTTTATTTATACATTATTCCGTCCACCCCTCTTTTACCCTATTTTAGTTTAATTATTAAACAACACCAGTGCCACTGTTAAGGTTCTTTTAGGAGGATGACAACGATATTCACAACAGTCTTACCATGTCAACCCAGTCAACACTAATACAGATTTATAAATGGCTCTGCTCACCTTTGTCCTATGGGCCCAGTTGACTTTGAAGACATGGTTTCGCCTGGAGTGAGTGTACGAAGTCAGATCCCCCTGGCTAGCTCACCAAGTGATGTGTTATTTTTCACCTTGCCGTTATAGTGAAGGTTTTCTATTTTGATGAAGGTAGGACTCAGAGAATGAATAAAGTATAATCGTAAAATTATTGTTAACACTTTACAATAAGGTACGCAAAACGTGGGTAGTTACTGAGGAACGAATGAGTAACAAATGATGAACGACCAGGGCCCTAACTGGGGCCCTAAGTGACAGTTACTCAGTAACTACTGAGGAATTACTGGTAAACAGACTAGGGGACTACTGTATTCGTTACTGAGTAACTGTCACTTAGGGCCCTGTTAGGGTTCCAGTTAGGGCCCTGGTTGTTCATCATTCATTACTCAGTAACGAATACAGTAGTCCCCTGCTAGTGTAGTTTGTTGTTATGTATATTTTTGCTTTCTTGTCACATTCTTTGTTGATTTCTGCTATCGTTGCCTTATTTGTAACTTTTAGTAATTTCATGTTTTTTTTTCTAATGTATACTACATAGATGTCACTTGCCTTGTCACAAGAAATTCACTGTCCAGAATGACCCTGTGTCAGACTGTACATTTGACAAATGAAACACTTTGACTTTGACTTTGAGATGGCGATGAGCTTTCTAAAGTGGTTTCATATGTGCAAGGATCCGATCCATTCCTTCCTTGGGACAATGAAGATGGCACTGCTTGATTCATAATCAGTTTGATGGGTTTATCTATTTCTCCAGGGGTCCCAGCAGTCCCTTCACAACCCTACAGAAACCCTTGTTCGGCTCAATGCAGATGACATGCAGAAGGTTAGTCCTCCCCGGTCGCTGTTTAAAGAGGTCAGAGAAAACTGCAAAGACCTCCTGCTCTTCTCTCTGGGCATTCCCCCCTTCAGGTCACCGAAGTCCACCTCACCTGATCCTTTCCAGTCTTCCATGACCCCTTGGGAAGGGATAGGATGTGCTCGTCACAAGCGTCTCCTTCCAGGCCTTGAGGTAGGTCTCCTTGCCCTTGTCTGGATACCTCACTCCATATGTTGCCAGACCCAGCTTCTTGTCTGCTATGAAGGAGACCTGCCACATCACCAGGACCTTGCTGGTCGAGGAGGGGGATGTTTTTTTGGTGCTGTGGACATGTTTGAGTGTGTGCTTACCAGCCACCGAAGAGATGGGGAGCTCAGGCAAACAAGGGTATCTGTCAAATCCCATAGTTTACACTTACATTGAGGTTAGTTTACTGTGGGCTACAGCTAATTGTCATTTTTCTATTGCATGGGACATGTCCAGTGATATGGTGTTTTCTGGAAAGAAATTACACTTTTTAAAAATGTTTGAATAATGTATTTGTGATAACTTTCTCCAGTCAGATTATGTATTTCAACATTAAAGGTCCTATTGATAACATTTTTATGTAGACAAATATTAAGAAAGGTGCAGTTTGATGGTAAGTAACCTAAAATCAATGTAACCTAAATCTATAGCTAATGTATAGCTACATGTTGCAAAATGAATTCAATTATTTTATGCATTATTTATCCTGATATTCAAAAGCCTATGTGGCTCCTGGTTCTTGGTGAAACCAGTAGAAAAGTAACCTGACTCCGCCAGATGGAATGATTCGCATTGGCTCAGCATTTCCATCTGGAATCGTTCCATTGGAGAGCCTTTGGGAGGGGGCGAAAATACTGGTTGCTGATTGGATAAACCATCTGCCTATGTTGGTGATTGACGGGCCAAATCAACCAATCAGATCAACGAAGCGTATGACGTGATAACAGAGCATTGAGGCAAGCTCATCAAGATTAAACTCTTGCCGAAACCAGTCGGGAGAAGGGCAAAAGCATCTTTTCCTCCGAGAAAAGCCTCCAGTGAAGCTTTTTGCTCATCTGTTAGAGAAGGAATACTCTCTAATTCTGCTAAAACTTGCTCGATAGCTGCGCACATCTCGATCACATCCGCGGAAGCCGTCATGCTGTTTAGACTGAAGAGTCGCTCCTCATTGCGTCACTTGAACCCGCCTCAAAACCAACGCCGATTGGCCGATCGTTTGGCGATCGGCTCCAAATTATCTCCGTCGTGTAATGCCAGTCTGAACTGTGAGTGGAATATCATGGAGCTCGCGAGATCAGGCTGGTCTCGCGAGGCTAGTAGAAAAGATGAACTGAACTAAAACATTTCTCAGATTTGTCATGTCTCTTACAGTCTCCCAAGAAGCCACAGTTGATTTGCAGGCCAACACTGAACACTTCCTGGTGTCATCCATTCTAATAAAGTCTCTTCCCATCAGATCATATTTGTAACGCTAAAATATCTAGTGTCATAAATCTGAGCAGCCGCATCCTCCATCGACCCCTTTTCCATCTCAAGACCGTAACCATTAACACTGATGGATAAAAAGGTGTGTGTTGTGTTGTGTTGAGGATGAGTTATCAGGGGAAGTAGGGGATGGGATACAGTGGATTTGTCAATCATCACAACTCGAGTCAGCACCCAAGCCTGGGCCCTGGGTATCCATTACTGTTTCAGAGGCAGACGGCAGGCCTTGGTGGCGATCTGTCACGTAGCAAGAGATGAATGTGACCTGACAACAGTGCTGGATAAAACCTTCTCGGCATACTGACACTCTGCGAAGAGCTGCAGGGACATCAGACTCTGTTCTGCTTGGCTGACGTGAGAAACAATGATGTAGCCACACTGAGGAAAGCTTGAAAATATTAAGGGGTCTCACATCTTGTCGTTATGATGGTTTGTACGAGGAATTCTGCTTGACTGCTTGTTGAGTCTTTCAATTGGATTGGTATTCATCTTTTGGTATCGCAAGGAACATTTTTATTTCAGAAAGTAAAACCTAGTTCTCATTTTGAGATATTAAATCGTGGTTTTATGCAACTTGTTTGGATCCAAACACATCTGACTGGGCCCTGTTTCAAGAAGCTGGATTTCCAGGTTCTTCGTTTAAGGTTAGACTACTCTCAGTTCAGTTACCATGGCGACTCATGCTGTGAGCCTAATCTAGGGCAAACCTGATGCATAGCTAGAGCGTTCTTTGCATGCTGAGCCACGGGATCTATCGCCACTCAGTCCCACCCTTTCTTCTTTTTTTCAATAACAAGACAACCCAAAAATTGTCATGCAGCAATTCTTGTCGGGCGTGTCTACAAACGAGGTCCTTCTGTCCAGCACTCACATAGCTTTCTCCAGTTAACTGTTTCCTGTGTTCAAACATAATTGGGTTAAAAAGCATTTTAATACTCAGCTCTTTCCACTTGAAGGGTTTTACAGAAAAACGTAACATGCATGGTAACTTAATTGGTGAATGTCTCTGCACTTAATTCACTGAAGTGGCTACTAATGGCCCATTCATTTTAAACAATTTACCTCTATTCTTGAATTTGTCAAGAATTGTCTTCCGCATATGTGACATTGATATCTTGTTTGCCCTGCCTTCTTTGCCAAGGATGTATTGTAAAATAGATTTCTAAACTCAATGAGATGCATAACATAAAGGTTAAATAAATAAAGCATATTAGTTTCATACTATGAAAAAATAATTAGCAATCTGGACCGACAATGTGCAAAAGATTATTTTGCTTTTGAGCGATGAAAAATGCATTGTTTGTTTTTATCCCGAGGTGTTAAGTTATAAACACTGGTTGCCCAGCCACCTGGGGAGAAAATAGCAAACTGTGAAATTGCTTCTGCATGGTTTGTTGTGATGATTGTGTTCGCCGGCAATTACATTTACAAGATGACCCAAAAATACCATTAATCTACAAATGAAATGCACAGACGATCGTATAGTGTTACAGGACTGAAAGGGCCCATGAGAAATAATAATTCTACAAAAATTAGCGGAGTGTACAATTGCAACATATCTATGTTAATGCAGTTAAACTGCAAATCGTTATGCTAGGGTGAGTGTGTGCATGCATATGTGCACGCATGCAAGTTTGTGTTTGAGCACTGGAACATAAGTTTTGAACTCCCTGAGGCTAGTAGCTGGCATGGCAGGATGCTTGGTCATAAATGCAGGGAGAGAGAGAGAGAGAGAGAGAGAGAGAGAGAGAGAGTTAGTGAGACTTCCGGGCAAACAATCACATATCAATTTGGCAAAGCCCAGCCACTTGTAAATCTCTGTGGAGAAATAGCAATGTTTTATCTGTAGCCAAATATCATCATAGGGCTCTTGCATGGATTGTATGACAACAAATTTGGACATCATTAGAAAGGCTAGATAACCAAAACATAGCTATACAGCTACATCAGCTGTGTTGGCGTACGTTTTTCCATGTTTTAACTTTCAGAAATGAGAAGAAAATGACATTAGAGATCATAATTTTGTTGTGTCATATGATTTCATATTGTCTTGCTAAAAACCATACAAAAAATGCAGCTGGTGTAGTATAGACCACACAATGTTATTGTCTTATGAAGTATATTAATAAAGTGGTTGATGTACTGTGTAATCACCGTAAAGTAACCTTGACTAACAATAAACTGCTAAACCACATCTAAATGAACAGTCATACTTGTCTTATCATCCCAACTTGACCTCTTCAAAAAAGTAGGCCACTCAATCACTAATGTCAGAATTACTTTGGGGGGGGCAGGGGCAGTGAGTCCCATCCACAGGTGACACAAACACCCTGAGTTTGGGGTCAACGTGGCGAACTGTCATGCTGATAAAATGCTGAATCGCAGTGTTTCTGGAGCAGCCCTATATCCAAACCCACATAGCCTTTTTATTTTCTTCTTCTTCCCACTGGCTCATAGAAGAATGGCACAAGCATTAATCTCAATGCAAACGCCTAGCGGGATTGATCTAGGGTAAGCAATTTAAAACCTTGTCATCTGGACGACCGACAATTTTAAATAGATGAACGATTCTGTTCTCTGACAAATAGTAGCGCAAACTCTATCAAGGACCTGCTGAGAAGTGGGCTCTATGCCATATTTTATGAACAAGTAAGGGTGTTTTATTCCGCTCGTGGCGGTTGTGTATCATCACCTGTTGTCTCGGGAACACATCGCTTGCATTACATTCGCCAGAAATTGTCTGGACATAGTTTTAGACCATTTTTCAGGGCGATTCCTTGAGCTAAAACTAAGTAGGCTGTTTTCAAAGACGTAAACATTAATGGGCCACTGGCTGACAATATTGCTGCCCCAGCACTGTGCAAAACTATCTACAGGAAGGAATCACCTCTTATTGAATTTGCATAATATTATTTACAACTTGCATTGCACTTGTAAACAAACACTGAAATGAGTACATCACGTACATCACAGTTTTCCCCCTGCAGTCTCTAACTAAAATCAGCTCCATGTTATGTTCTGCTGCCTCCCTCAGCTTAGCCAGTCGCCTGTCTCCAAACGTGTGGCAAGGTCTAAATTTAGCACCAAGCAAATCTATTTATATCCTCACGTTCCAGTCACTTGCCAGCCTTGGCTTCCTCTCTCCGTCTCCCCCATGCTCTCTGTCTCTCTCTCTCTCTTCTTCTAATGGTCAGCTTTCCCTCATCCCTTCATTCTTTTATCCCTCTCATTTTACCTCACCAAGTCTCTTGCTTTCATTTTCCTATCCTTCTCTTGAAGAACACAATCGCATTTACCTTCAACCCCATTTGTCTCTTTACTTTTGTACAGTGTGAACTTTAATCAATCACTCACACTCTCTCTGTCTCTTATAATCCCTTTCTTCCTTTCTCTCTCTCCCGCTCTCTCTCTCTCTCTCTCTCTCTCTCTTTCTCTCTCTCGTGGGTGCGTGTGTGTTGTGTCTCCCTCTGGATCTATCCAGCGTCTTGCACGGGGCACGTGTGCGTGACTGAGATGGGTGTCGGTGGCCCATTGTGCTGCAGAGGTTTTGCACTATGAGCATGCAAACCACGGCTCAATCAGAGATCATGACCATATGAAACCCCATACAAAGTGTGAGTGAGAGTGAGAGGCTGTGACTGTGGGCACAAGATGTCTATTGGATTGTGTTTTAATATCCACTTTAAGCATGCAAAGGCAAAGCTTAGAAAAACAGCAACTCTCCATAAAGATATGTGCCAGTACTTCAGGTAATGACAAATGTGAACCCAAACACACTGCATCCAGAAAAAAATAGGACAGCCAAAGATCCTAAATTTGACATTGCTTGGCCTAACCTTAGACCATCCCTCAACAGCAATGGACAACAAGAGACGATCGGCCATTGCTTTTTACAATCTTCCCATCAATTATGATTATTGCTATCCAATGGTTTTGCCAGCGACAGCATTTGGGGAAGATCTGAAGGGCACCAACACAGCCGTGCAGCATAGGTAGGTACACTCATGTACTGCTGGAGGCTGGTGTTCTGGTGTATAAACTACCAACCATATAGGTCCTTATTCCTTCTGGACAGGCTTGTTTTTGGTGACGCACCTAGCTGTAGTTTGGAAGAGACTGTGTTGATCTGAGCGGGCTGCTTATCAGACCGAAACTGGCTGCTTGTCTGTCAAAGCACTAGCCTAAAGCTCCTCCAATGATACTACGGAGAAAGAGAGACAGAGTGTGTGTGTGTGTGTGTGCGTGTGTGTGTGTGTATGTGTGTGTCTGTTTCACCTGTGTGACTGTGGGGATATTCTATCAGTATGCATATTAAGCAGTATGCTGGAATGCATGGTTTGCCATGAAGCATGTGCATGCATAACTGTTATAATTGTGGTCATGTATTAATACCAACATGCACAAATACAAATCTTACAAGTCTCTTACCTGGTTTCTTACCTCTTACCTGGTTTCTCTCATAATGTAAGTATACAATGTATAGGATGTAAGCGATTTGAGCTGAGCTATGAGAAATACTATTGCATTTGCCATGCAATGTCTGCTACTTGAACCATGAACCTATGAATTAAATATTGTACATTTTTCCTCCAACGTTATGTTAAGGGTTGAACTATTTGTGCCTTGTCTGATGGCATTTTGATATTTATAGCACTTAAAACTTGGAAGTTTGCTAAAAAACGTTATAGAAAAGTGCCAACCGGCTGCATATCCGAACACTTTGCAATGTGTTTAGGGAGTTTAACCTCGGAAATTCAGTTGGACAACTCCAACTCAAACCACCCCCTCTCTCTGGGATGCCGAGGCAATGACTGAGTGTTACAGCCTCTGCCATCCTTTACTTTTATTGACTCTCCCAAAGCACCCTGGAAGCAAGTGGGGACAAACTCAGTCCAAATGAATAGTGGTTTGCAAACAATCACTGTTCACCAGTTAGAAGCCACTGAAAAGGGAGGTTGGATTGGAAGTGATTACATCACTTGTACCTCGTTGTAAAATCCCTTTAGAGACCCCAAGGCAGAGCAGGAACTCAGAGTTCTGGTCGAGTTGGAGAGACCACTACCGCACTTAGCTTTAAATATATACACAAATGGGGAGACAAGGAGACACGCTAGTGGGATTTTGGCTAAAGGGAGGTGTCTCCAGGTCCACTTGGTGATGCCCTCCGCCTGGCCACTGGGGGCAAGTGGCAGCAACTCAGGAGGTAGAACTGATCACCTGACAACTGGAGAGTTGCTGGCTGATCCTCTGAACCTCCCGGGATAGTTATCCAGAGAGCAAGACATCCAACTGCAAGACCCTGTGTAGGTGTGTGTGCACGCATGGCTGAATAGAAAAACATGTGTAAAGGGCTTCGAGTGGCCATATATTACTGTGCTATTAACGGTTTACACACATATAAACATGCAAATGGTTTCTATCTCAGGCCTGGAAATGCTGCAATTTTAGTGCAAAGTGGTTTACCAGCCCAAGAGAGGTTAACAAACCAGACACAGTGACTAGACAGAGCAGATTTTGGTATATAAATCATTAACTAATGAATGGAAGGGTTTTATCTAAGGGAATGGCTCCATGTCCCGCATGCCCCCCCATTCCTGTTCAGCAAGCTATCCCCATGTTCACCAATCACTTTCAGAAGCCAAACGCCTTTTGAATGGAAGACGCTGGTCGTTCACTGGAGGAAAAGGAGTACTGTGTTTCAGCGAAGCAAAATATCAATATAAGTGCTTGTCAAACAGCCCCACTCATCCCAGAGGTCAAAGGGGGGCAGGGGGGGGGGGGGGGGAGTAGTTGTCAGGCAGAGGACAATTTGAGGCAATTGGCCTCAGACAAGCTTAAAGCTTAAAGAATGTGTTTTTGCACACATGTAGGGAGGCTACATGTTATGTTCCCGGAGCTTTCTTTGCTCATGTAGATTCATAACTACAGCTGCCAACGATCACATGTAATAATCCTTTGTATAAAACTCTGCTTGCAGAGAAGACTAATATACCTATGGCATACTTTAATCTGTCCCGGACAATTATTAGCTCATTAACTTCCTAACTTAACTATTAACTTCCTCACAAAAGTTCAAAATCCATCTGTATGACTCAGTGTTTAGTTTTTTCAGAATATGGTCTCGTAAAAGAACAAATCCTTTACTATAATAGCCATGGTGTTCTGTCCACCCTCAAAGTCCCCAAAAGGAGGAGGGGCAGATCCAGGAGGTGCTTGGATGGGTTGCTCATCTAGATCGAGACATTCCCAGCTGACCACTCTCTAAAGCTCACTTGACCTTGCCGGAGACCTTCAGCCATGGCAGCGATCCAGCCCAGTGCTGCCAAAATGATGTTGTGAAAGCAAAAGTTTTTTCTAGCAAAATGTTGCCAAGACCCAATAAAATATCTAGAGCACAAGGAAGACCGCCCCCACCACCACCAAACCCCCATCCCTAACCCACACAGGGCCGGCGCTAGGCATAGGCGACATAGGCGGTCGCCTAGGGCGCCATGTGATGGAGGGGCGCCGCCAGGCACAATTGGGGCGCCCGTAGGTCGTAGGTCCGACGCCCCCCCCCCCCGTTGACAATCGCGCGGCAGCACCCCCCCCCCACGCTCAACAATCGCGCAACCGAAATGTTCCGCCAGTTATCTTAAACTGTAGCCAACTATAAAGTGAGGAATCTCTGTACGTATGTATGTACGTATTTCCTTCACATATCTCGAGAACCGTTACGATCTACTTCACACTTGATGTGCAATGTTGAATTTGGTGCAATTTGGACACGCGACAAGTTTAATATGAATAAACTTTGAATAAACTTTGAATACACGCGACGCTCTGACTGACTTGAGCATTTTTTCCCCTATGTCCGAGAGCATGTCTTCCCCTACATCAGTGAGCATGTCTTCACCTAAGTCCACAGTGGGCCTTTACAAGCAAGTTACAATATAACTGCGGTGGTTATTTGATTCCACCGGGCGAAGCTGCGTTGCATTCTGGCAGCGACACGGTTTTCTTCCGTCCTCTGCATGGCTGCATACTCCACCAGCAGGGTTTCAGAAGTGGAGCATTTTCCCTGCACGATTTACTCAGATTTTAGGCCAAGCAATCGGCCTGTTTAGCACAGGTATGTTTTGAACGGGCACTACTAGATTTTAATTTTAATAATAATTGTTGGCTCACCTACCTCATGTTAGTCATGAAAACGTAGCAGGCAATTGATAAAAGCAATATTGTGACAAATTAAAATGAATGAGTGGTCTAAAAACATTCAATGGTCCTGATATTCAACTGTGATTACAGTTGAATATCTACTGAATTGAATACTGTCCACTTCCAAGTGAACTCTGGTTCAGTTTGCTTTAGGTGTGAACGTGATCCAAACCAAATAAGGGAAGTGAACCAAAAAAGAGTTGGTAAAAAGGGGGTACGTTTTGCCGTGCACTGGAAAATCAATATCGAGTCAGAAACATAAACAAAAAAGAAAAAATTATCAGATGTGGGTCAATGAGGTTAAAGACACTACACTTGCCACATCAGGCCATGGTCAAAGTAGGCTTGGAAGATGTGACGTGGGATATTTGTGGGATGGTGAAAGGGCCATTTAGTATGATGACGTACAGTTG
Source organism: Merluccius polli (assembly GCA_030340625.1). Classification (NCBI taxonomy): domain Eukaryota; kingdom Metazoa; phylum Chordata; class Actinopteri; order Gadiformes; family Merlucciidae; genus Merluccius; species Merluccius polli. The sequence continues at coordinate 165,638 of JAOPHQ010001990.1, read as the reverse complement.
TGTTGTGTGTCCATCATCTCAGGCCACCGTCTGAAAAAATTTAATTTTAATGTAAATGTATTGTGAAATCACTGTAGCCAATGCATAATCGTTAAGAAACAAATATGTGTCATCTAAACCATTATTCATCAAGCTCAACCTATGTTTAACCTTATTTATTAACAATAATACTGGCATGAATTGATAATTTAGATATTAATTAGATATTTTGAACAGTACATTTTCGGTATTTACAAAGAAAATTGTGTACTGAGTAATGTAGTATGTGTGCTACAGCCAATGAAACACGTGTAGTTTTGTGTATCTTTTCTGTTTGTGTTCATGTATTTCCAATAAAACACTAGAGTTAATTGGAAATAAGCGTGTGGGTAAGCTTGTACATGTTGCATGTATCCCCCTAGACTTAATGTAGAACGAGCTGTCGCAATGTGTTTACAACGATTAGATGCTCTTACCTCATGAAGCTAAATGATCGATGCCAATAATCCATCAATATACAAATAAACAAATAGATTAACACACTTGTGATTGTGCATTAGTCCATTTTAATATAAGCAAAACCTTTTTGAAAAAAAACATTTTAATTAGCTAATCAATGAAGTGTTGAATATTTAATTTGATAAAAATGAATATATTGATCATTAGGGATTATTTTCTCAATTGTTGTTATACTAAAATAAGCTATTCTTGTCAAAAACCTAATATTTTTGGGATGTTATTTCAAAGGCAAATCATTTCCCCACACTGTTTTTTTTACTTCCGTGTATAACATTTAAGCTTAAAGGAATAATACAGACACAAAATATCTAACACCCATGTACAATTAATGACATTTTTTCCCCTCCTGTGTAATATTGCATTTTCATCATTATTTCCAATGTCACTTGCTATCTTGCCTGACTTCTTCCTGATCTGCTTTAGTCTGTTTTCCTACGTTACCCAGAAAGATTTTCCCCACAACAAGTTTTTGCGCTGTGAATGTTCGAGGTTGATACCATTGCTATAATTTGACTCTTCACAGTTGTTGGCGTGATTTCAACATTTAATTATTACTTGGGTTGTGCATTGCGACGGAACATGGAAGTTGTATAGGCCATTGGTTAATTATAAAAAAAATATATTAATTGAAAATAACACACTCAGTTCTGCAATTTCTACATCCACAGAACACAGAGAGATTGTCTTTGTGTGTTCAAGGACTTTCCGAGCTGTTTAGTTGAATTTCTGGCTCACATGTAATGGCTTTAAAAATTATAAAAATATAATTTAATTGGTTGTAAAGGCGTGGTGTTTGTTAGACATGCCCATGCCTCAAACTTCATTCTAGAAAATAGGATTTCTTCTGATAAGAAACAACAAAAAAGAAAGCAAAAACGGACAAAACATCCTATAGAAGTCATTCTGGAGCACAGAGCTGTGAGCACCTTATGATGGTATGAAGGAAGCAACAGGCCAGTATTATACGTCCTCAATCCTCCTCCACCAGAAACGTTTCCTTGGTAAATTCCTATCCGCACTTACGGTTCAGTTTGACGTGTGGGGGTAAGGGATACGGACGGTGGAGGTTGATCCTTTTGCTGCTGCTACTCTATGGTGGTGTAGTAGCTTATGTAACGGCTGAGCACCACCTCTATGTACAGCTCCCCCAGTCTGAGGGGGTTAGATTATCCCGACAGGGTGGAGATGACAGAGTTGACCCCTGGCCCTGAGCTCACTGACGGCACTGGGCCACAGCTGAAGTCACCCACACACACACACACACACACACACACACACACACACACACACACACACACACAGATACACAACTGCAGGCCTAGCACTCTCTTTTATTGTAACTGTGCTATCTATTTCTGTGCACATTTGGTGAGTCTGTCTGCAGCTGACGAGTGTTGGTTATAATATATCGAATGGTTAAGTTAAAGTTTTTCTCTCAACAACTGTGTTTAGCTTTTCTACTTATTTCCTGCAATTGAGTTTTGTTCCCTTTTCCCCACCCATCCTCTGACTCTCTCTCTCTCTCTCTCATGGTGTATCGCTGGCTCGTTGGAGCTTGCAGGCGTCCATTTTCGGAGGTCAGAGAAGCAGCCTTTCTGCTGGCTGGGCATGAGCATCCATATGAATGAGCTGGCATAACGATGCCAACAGGGAGAGAAAAGACGAGACTGCTTCCCTTTAAAAGCATGGCATTCCCCAGTCAACAGTAATGTGCAAAATGCTGATAATACAATAAGTAGCAGGCAATTGCGTGCATCTCAAATTCAACTTCAGAATTTTTTGACTCCGAAAGATGGCAACACGGTCCAAGGGGGGTTTAACCCTTTGTCTGGCCGTGAAGCAAACGAGGCTTCACACACGGGACAACATTGATTCAGCTATCGACAGAGGCATAATGCAAGCCGGTTAACCAATACCACGATCAATGGTCCGATCAGCAGGTTGAAGCCCAAGGTTTTAGAGTCATAATCGCAGGGATCATGCTCTCTGGACACTATAGATTAGACCATGCATCTTAATCAAGAGGAAAGTAGCCACAAATTGGGCCGTCGTATAGACTTGTACAGATGTCAGCATTTGTTTTTTACATTTTGATTTTATAAATAAGTGAAGTGAATTTATTAAAAGAGAAGTGACATATATGCTTCATTTTGCTGTCACGTCACACTGTTTTGTGCATTGGTTAAGAAAACCTGACATGACGCAGCATGGATCAGAGTCCATGCAGACTGAAGACATACAGCTCTCTGGCTCACCGTTCTTCATCTTCATACACACCTATCTAGTCATGTATGCTGATCAGCACTGTGATGTCATCACCATGAGGAGTTCTGATGGGTCTGTTCTGAACAGTTAATTTGTCCTAAAACCAAAACCTCTTCGATAGAACTGTCTTTTCCCTTTTGAGAATGAGAATACCAAAGTGTTTTGTCTTGAACATTTTAAGAATAATTTGAGGGATATTTTTAAGGAGCTGTTTTATGGTAAAAGAGCAGCCTTTAAAGACTATTTAACAGTCTATTTCATGTGATTTTAACGGCGGGGTCAATGTCTGTGAGCACACATTGCTAGATTGGTGGTAACGCAAATGAAATGTTATAGGCTATTACTGGTGGAGTAAGATTTCGTGTGGCCCTCCACGTGAGACAGAACACCCTCTGGGAATACTGAAGCTGGCGCCGACCCTGCCAAGATGTAAAGAGCCTAAAGTTGTTTAAAAGCATTCGTTACTGACATTATCTCATCATTTCTCATCATAGAAATGGCACACTCATCACATTAGTTTTATAGCTGGATAAAATAGTTCACAGTAAAAGGCCATAAAAGTATTTCAAAAGTAATTCCTATATTCCTGAAAGAGCTGAAATATATAGAATGAATAGACAGATACAGACAGATACAGTCCTGACCTGTCTGTTTCTATAGCTGATCTTCTTACGAGTATAATTAATTGAAAAAATGCATCCTAAACTGTTATGCTGTTGTCTGTTGGGGTTTTAAGCAATTCTACAACATCTGCTGCCAATAGCGTTAGAGGGGAAATATCTACTGACTAATCTTTGGTAATCGCTCAAAGCACAGGGTTGAGCAGCGCAGGATGCAGATGTGGACTTAAGAAGAATTGCCAGATCAGTTTTATAACCCTAAGCTGTTAGGGCAGGCTCCATGGCCCAGGGCAGAGCTGCATGATAAGCTAAACTAGCACATGAGGGGATTTAAATAAGAGAGGGTTGCAACAAAAAACTTTGCCCTTTCAAAAACCAAACAAAATCATGGTTTTACCATTTTTGTTCTCTCTTTTTTTTGCAATTGGGGAAATTAGTTGTGTGTTTTAGTTATAAAAGTCAATTTTACTTAGATAAGTTTGAATTTGTCTGATTGAGTGTGGGTCAGACAAAATTATATCGCTACAAATATTGTTCCTCCTGCCCTTCCCCATATCAAATCTAATTTCTAATTTCAAGTAGCAGAAGCAAGTAGCAGATACATGTTATCTTTAAGGATACTCTTTCAAATGTTTTTCTTACTGGCTTCAAAAAATGCTGGAGCACTGCCTCTTTTCAATTTTCCCTTGGTATCTTCTCATGACCAGTTTGGAAGTATAACATTGAGATTTAAACGTGTACTTGACAAAGTCTCTGCTCTGGGTCATTGGGTTGTTGCTGCCCCCTGTGGCCATACAGGCATGCAGCGTCTCAGCAATACAAATTCCCATGTTTATGATCATTCACCTTCGTACTGATCTGTGCTGCTGTTACAACTTAATTTCCCCTTGCGGGTGAATCAAGTACCCATCTATTTTTTCCAAAGAATGTGTATTTTCTTTATTAAAAATATTTTTAAATATTTGATTTGATTTTGTTTGCCATAAACTATATATATATATATATATATATATATCGCTCAGACTAAAACATGTAGTTTCTTCACACAATGGTTGCTTCTGAATACAGTCAGCTTCATAATGAAACATACCTATTGTGTCTTGATAGCAATTTATACCCATTGAGGCACAATGACTGCTCCAAAAAAGGCCCCAAGATGGCGAGATGGGATCCTGGTGGGTGATGAACAGTTGAGTTTAGCCGTCACCGTGTGGAAGGTTCTGCTGGGAGGTTGTGTGAGCATTTGAAGGTCTGCATCTGAGACCAATTTTCCTGCAGACAGATCTGTGGAATATTACCCAGCATACAATTGGGAGAGTGCTGAAGGCAGTCATACTGAACTCGTTGACGCCCCCCCATGCATTTCCATCACATGCCAGTTTTCACACATAGATCTGAATGGCCATAGTCTCATCTGCCATGTGGCTCCCACAGTGGGGTTTCAACTGGTTTAGACACTTTTCCAAGAGTTTACATCAAACTAAAATATAGGGCACATTTCTATGCTCTGGAAATCTTGAACATGCAATGAAATACAAGATAAAATATAAAAGATGGTGTAACAAATAATAATAGTGAATATGTAAACCTGCTGTCACTGTCATTATCTCAGCTAGTATGGTGCTGGACCATGGGTTTTTTGTCATCTACCATGGAAAATTAGCAGGTACAGCCCAGTTACACCTGGACGGACGACTGTCAATGGGTCAATTGTGCTCCTTCTGAGAATGCATTCATGAAGTGTTGTTAACAGCGCTCATTTTCAACTAAACATTAGTGAAACCTTTTGATGATGTAGCTTGTTGATGCTTATGTACAACTTTATTTAACATCAAATAAAGATCACACATCAGCTGATAGCATTCGTTTTTTTGCCAACTCAAATACCTTTGTCTGTACAGATTAATAGTAGGACATTACATATACGAAATACAACATGTATGTTAGTTTCTGCAGACGATTCAGAAGCTTGTGCTCCCCCATCCAATTTTGCAAGAAAAAGATGCACACAAATAAAATCCACATTGTGTCTTTCAGTAATACATTTTGTTTTTATAATTAACTTAATCCTAATAACAAAATACTTAGCTTAGTTAAATAATATTTTACATAACAACAGCTGTCATGTGACTTAGGAGGAACAGGAAATGATACAAACTTATATGTGATTAGATGGTAGTTGGATGAAGCTGGGGTTTGCCTGTAGACAGATAGATGTTTTACCAACAGCTGTCATTAAGATGAATCCTTCTGGCCAAAGCAGAGGAACAGTTTACTGCCTCACCACAGTGAAGCAGTAAACTGTCATCATGTGATACAGGGCTATACATATCAATTCATGAATTTGACTTATTACTTTACCCATAACTTCTTCAGTAATGTGTAAACAGTAAGGCACAATACACACAATTAGGTATGCATTAGCAGGAGAGAAACATATGAAATCCTTTGTGTCGAAAAGCAAAATGTGCAAAAAAAATAGTTAGTACAAATCTGTACACAGCAAAACTATTAGAGGAGTGTCATTAACTTGGCTGGATCATAGATTACCTTCAAATTTACATCATCACTTGTTGTTTGCATTCATCAAGCTTTGCTTAACTACCCTTAGCAAACCAAGCCGTGGTGTTGGGCTGTACACTGAGACCACCAAGCCCTGGTGGTGGGCTGTACACTGACACCACCAAGCCCTGGTGGTGGGCTGTACACAGACACCACTGCTTTAAGAATTCAGTGTGGGGAGTGTTGATTGCGGGTGTGACACAAAGGTCAGTGAAACTACTGACGACTATTATGGGAGTGGTGTTTGATTTATTCCTGGACGGATACATGAAAATTGCATCATAAATTCACCGCTGTGCATATGCTTCGTATTGGCCACACTGAAACATTGAGCAAAATGAATGCATGTCCCGTATTACCCACATATCGCCTTTGGGACGAATTGAGTGCACTTCAGAGCTGCGGGTGGTAGAGCGCTCCACTGTGCAGAGCACCCTGCATTGAACACTCGTACCGTTGGCCAACATAAAATCTCCATGCACGTTCTCGGGAAAAAAATGTTACATACTTTATGACCACGGATTTGTGGATGAATTGAGTGAAGTTAAATAAATCAGTTTCCTTTAAAAACGCCAATGCTCGACATGTTTTTTTCAAGCACTTCCTCCTGAGCAATATATATCCCCAGACACAGCTTCACTACCTCTCCTCAGCAACCAGCTCATTTTCAGGCCCTTGAAGATTTTTTCAACCTACAGTACACTTAACCTAGTTTGTCATTGGAATGAATTTGTGCTGCAGGAACTCGAAATAATAGACTTGAATCATCTGTTTATCAGATATTGGATGCATTCAGACTCCTTTTCAATCCAGTTTCCCTTGCCCTGCGCACCTGCGCCATCACGTGTTTCTGTCATGGAAACCTTTATTTTGTGGAAAAACAAACACACACAGGAGCATGTAACAGTGTCAACACAGCCTTATTCTTCTGAGAGCAGCTATTAGACTGTGGCTAGGTTTTATTTTTGCATTTTTGCCAATGCGCCTTTTTTTTAATCAGCACGCTACAATGAGTGTGGCTTGTGGCTTGTTGTCAAGGGGGAAAAGTTGATACGAGAAAATAATCTACATTATAAAACCTGCACAGACCTCAAATGTTGCCTACATCTAATGCAGCAAAACGGAAAGATATGGTTGAGTGTGTATTGTTCCACATGCAAACAGATGGGACTTGAGAATGCTTTGGTGGGGAAAAGATTGCATTTAGATGAAAATATCTCCACTTGAAGTGATTTTGAAACATATTCAAAACCTTCATATAGGAACTATTACCAAGAATATCTGAGTATCTGAATATTTTTCTTCCATTTCCATAACATACTTGGGATATTGGATTGGCTTAAAAGCGGCTTTGGAAAATGTCACACCAGGTCACACATCTGATAACTACAAGCTACGCATGCAATTACTGACCAATATGTTTATGCTCTATAATACTGTTTATCAGAACTGCCCATGTGCTTGGTCTAGTTGTGTGTGTGTTAATTCATCCACATTTCTGTGTGTTTCTATTCTGCATCTTATAATAAAAAATAATCTCTTCAGCATATATGTATTTGTACATTGCTCCTATGCAGATTGACGTCTTAGTTTTGTGGATGCCTTTGTCCAAAGAGATGACTTGCTACTATGGTTTCCACCAGGGGGGCCTCATGACCCCAGTCTCATTTTGCAATAACCTCATGGGACTGGGCTCCGGACCACAGCCTCATGGTCCATCTTAAACCAGGACCCAGAAGGAATGCCTGCTTGTTGTGTGGTTGGAAGTCGGGGGGCTATGGGAATAACTTGCTTGAATACTGCTGCTGCATGGCAGGAGGGCACCACAGAGAAGCCGGGGTGGAGTGGAGTGGAGTCAGGGGGGTTTGTAGTGAGAAGGTGGGCATAAAAAACAAGAGGTAGAGTTGCGATCACCGTAGTCACCGGACACCATCCGTCACGTTGAACGCCTGCATGACCCGCTCCTCCCCCGTCACCGCCACGCCAGCGCTGGGGGATATTATCTCAGCCATGGTGACATAGGTGCCTGTCAGGAAGCCCACAAAGCCCACCAGGGCGATGAGCAGGTTCTTGGCCAGCACAGCGGGGGATGCCTGCCACCGGTCCGGGTAGGTGATGAGCTCTATGAGTGGTGGGAAGATGAGAGCCAGGGCGCTGCTGCTCACCGCGCCCACCAGGGAGATGACCAGGTCCAGGCGAGGGATCAGCACCGCCCAGGAGACTACGGGGCCAACACACAGGGAGGGAGAGAGAGAGAGAGAGAGAGAGAGGGAGGAAAACTTTACTATGCATCCTGAGGAGAAAGAAAGTGAGGCAAAAACCAAAATCGGAAAAACGAGAACTATGAGTAACAAATAGAAGGTTGAATCCATCTTCTCCTTCTGGAGAAAAAATAATCTTGTCTAATTAGTGTAAATCATGGAATTGTTAATTGTGCCATGTGATCATCCGGCGCCGGCACGAGCAGGACGCTTATCCAGTAGCTCTGTGCGTGTCGTGTTGTTTTTAGTAACTCACGTATGTTTTTGTAAACTTTTAACTCTTTATATAACACTAGCTGTGTAGAACTATATCTATCCTATGGATACACTGACTTTTCACGGACAGCATAGCGGTGGACATCTTGTTTATTCAAGGGAGAAGCTGCTTTCACTCCAAACAATGGGACGTGCCGGCATTTTCCACCCCATACCTGAGGAGCTAAAGAGGAGGCGCCGAGGCTGCAGAGCCGAAGCGAAGGTGAAGGCTAGGCTAGCGGCTAAGCGGTGTTAGTACAAGCCCTCGGTTCCGTCGATAGTGATGGAGAATGTGAACTGTTTGACCAACAAGACGGACGAGCTGGCTGCCCTTGTGAGGACGGACAAGACGTTCAGGGAGTGCAGCTTACTTTGCCTCTCTGAAACCTGGCTAACCCAGAACACCCCGGACGCTAATGTGGATCTACCTGGATTCACTACAGTGAGAGCGGACCGGGACTGTGGACGCAGCGGCAAAAGCAAAGGAGGGGGACTCGCACTGTTTATCAACAACAGATGGTGCAACCAGGGGCATGTTACGGTGAAGGAGATCGTGTGCGACAGAGACATTGAGTTGCTGGCGGTAGGTCTCAGACCGTACTACATGCCTAGACTCAGAGAGTTCTCCCACGCCATTGCTGTGGTTGTTTACGTCCCTCCGCGGGCGCACGCAGAGACCGCGTGTGACGTCATACATTCAACCATCGCGAGACTGCAAACACAACACCCAGACGCATTCATCGCTGTCTCCGGGGATTTCAACCACGTGACACTGGACTCCACACTGCCAGACTTTCACCAGTTTGTAAGCTGCCCCACCAAGAAGAACAGGACATTAGACCTCCTGTATGCCAACGTGAGGGAAGCTTACACTGCCACTCCTCTGCCCCCACTGGGAAAGTTTGACCATAACCTGGTCCTGCTCTCGCCACAGTATAAACCACAGATCCAGAGACAGTCCACAACCAAACGCTCCTTCAGGAAATGGTCTCCTGATGCAGCAGAGGCTCTGAGGGACTGCTTTGAATGTAATGACTGGAGCGTCCTGCAGGAAGCACATGGTGAGGACATAGAGGGTGTCACACACTGCACTACTGACTACCTGAACTTCTGTATGGACGTTGTGGTCCCCATCAAAACTGTACGCTGCTTCCCCAACAACAAGCCCTGGATCACCAGTAATGTCAAGGACATCCTGAACAGGAAGAAGAGGGCATTCAAGGATGGTGACAGAGATGAGCTGAAGCGCGCACAGAGGGAACTCAAGCTAAACCTGTTTTTTAACAGGTTTGATACTCCAGCTCCCACAACCAGCGATGGCCCACTTCACACCCCCACCATGTCCATCACCTCCCCCAATTCCACCATCTCAGACTGCAGACCACCCCCACCCTCCACACCCATGGACAGTTCAACCCCCCTCCCCACCACCATCACCAAGGATCAGGTGAGCAGAGAGCTGAGGAGGCTTCGCCCAAGGAAAGCAGCAGGCCCGGACAGAGTGTGTCCAAGGATGCTTAAAGCCTGTTCTACTGAACTGGGGGAGCCACTCCAGCATGTCTTCAATATGAGCCTGCAGCTGGGGAGGGTCCCAGTGCTCTGGAAGACTTCATGTCTCATCCCGGTTCCTAAGAAAAAACACCCCAGGAGGCCGGGTGACTTCAGACCTGTAGTACTGACGTCACACATTATGAAGACCTTTGAACGGCTGTAGCTCCATGTCCTCAGACCCCAGGTCCACCACGCACAAGATCCACTGCAGTTTGGATACCAGGAAAAGGTGGGCGTGGAGGATGCCATCCTCTATCTGCTCCATAGGGCCCACTCTCATCTGGACAAGGAGAGCGGCGCTATGAGGATCGCGTTTTTTGATTTCTCCAGCACCTTCAACACCATCCGGCCACTCCTGCTGAGAGACAAGCTGACAGAGATAAAGGGTGGACCCACTCCTGGTGACATGGATTACGGACTACCTCACGGAGAGACCACAGTACGTCAGACTGAAGGGCTGCACGTCAGACACTGTGGTCAGCAGCACCGGAGCACCACAAGGGGCCGTGCTCTCTCCCGTCCTCTTCACCTTGTACACATCTGACTTCCAGTATAACTCTGGGCTCTGCCACATGCAGACATACTCAGACGACACTGCGATAGTTGGCTGTATCAAGGATGGAAGGGAGGGGGAGTACAGGAGCCTGGTCGAGGACTTCGTGAGGTGCTGCAGGTCCAACCATCTGCAGCTGAACACCTCCAAGACCAAGGAGATGGTGGTGGACTTCCGAAGGAAGAAACCACATCTCCAACCCGTGTCCATCGAGGGTCGATGTGGAGGTGGTGAGGACCTATAAATATCTGGGGCTGCAGCTGGACGACAAGCTGGACTGGACAGCAAATATGGAAGCTGTTCACAGGAATGGGCAGAGCCGTCTGTACATCCTGAGAAGGCTGGGGTCCTTCAACATCTGTAAAAAACTACTGCAGATGTTTTACCAGTCTGTGGTGGCCAGCGTGCTCTTTTATGCTGTGGTTTGCTGGGGAGGAAGCAGCAGGAGGAGAGACGCTGGTCGACTGAACAGACTGGTGAGGAGAGCTGGCTCAGTAGTGGGCACAGAGCTGGACTCTCTGGTGACAGTGGCAGAGAGAAGGACCCTGGACAAACTGCTGTCCATACTGGACAACACCCACCACCCTCTGCACGACACCTTCACCAGGCAGAGGAGTGTGTTCAGTGGCCGACTACTGTCCCAGTCCAGCTCCACCAATAGACTAAAAAACTATTTTGTCCCCCTGGCCATCAGACTGTACAACAGCTCCCAGTAAAGGCAGGGAGGACAATAGACAATGGACAATCTATATCTTTTGCACATCCATCTACACTGTTTTTACTTTCATTTGTACTGTTTTACTTACATTTACACTGTTCTACTTCCATCTGCACTGTCTTACTTTCATTTGCACTGTGTACTGTCTGCACCGTTGATTGCAGCTACTGTTAATTTTATTTTATATTTTAATTTAAGTTAAAGTTTACTGTAGCTACTGTTAATTTTAATTTTATATTTTAATTTTATATTTTAATTTTAGTCTAATGCATGTTTATTGTATTTTCTATGTGGTATGCTGCTACTGAATACTTGAATTTCCCTCGGGATAAATAAAGTATCTATCTATCTGATCTGAAAAATGTGAACAATAATACCAGATTCTCTGAGCAAAATGGAAAAATGGTTTTCCGTAAACACATTTTAATTGTGTTGCATCAGCCAGTTGCATTGACAGGAGTACAGAACTTGTAGGTATGACAACTAATCTTGTTCCACACATGAGCAAAGAGCAAATGGGACATTATTTTTCTATGTTCTGCACAGGAATTACAGCACGTACATCGGTGCTTAAACTGAACAGAGAAATAAGGTTTAAATGTCAAATTCTTCACACTGCAGTTTATTCTCTTTGGGAACATGCTTTGAAAATCCACTGCTTTGAAGTTAGGACAGTTGAAATCCAATAATTTTCCTTGCAAAAAAAAAATTCTGTATATAGCATATAACAGATGTATTGCAACACACGGCAGGTTTAATAAGGGAAATGACTTCATTGGGTATGAGACAGATTTGCCCCTGAATTCTTCCAAGAGTCCTAGCAGCCTGTCAATCAGAATGCCCCCTCCAGCATCACTCTGCTGAAAGCGCATTATGTTGCAGGCAGACCGCTTTTGTTTAATTACGAGAAGGACGGGAAGTATCAAGTATCTCTCAAAGGCCTTCCACCTTTGAATTTGAGTTGTTTGAAAGCGCTTTTATTTATCCCCTTTTCAAGAAACCTCTCCACCTGCCTCTTAAGAATGTTTGACGGTGACCCTGAGAGTTCAACACACTGCAACTTAAGAAAACACATGCAAATAGACAAAACACAAGCCCATTAAGAAAACATCTTCATCAATTTACACATAGGGGCCTAGAACACAATAGCCACACGTGACACATCCACCACCGGTATGCAGGTGATAAGCGAACCTGCTAGTAACATTTTAGCCAATGTCACAGAGTGTAGATCAGGGGTCGGGAACCTATGGCTCGCGAGCCACATGTGGCTCTTTTGCCGACGGCTGGGGGTCTCGGACGAAATTAGTTGAGGGGGGAAAAAAATGTAATCAAGGAATCAGACTAGGTCTACCCTAATATAATGCTAAAATAACAGTCAATACTAGGGGAGAGCTGTGTCGATTGAAACACGTCATTACATTCGGAGAAAACCGTATTTTTTTTAATCAACCCGACTCTCCCAACACGCACACACACACGCATGCACGCTGGCCCTATAATGACAAGGCTTCGTGGCAAATAGGCAGTTACAGTCTATCTGAGTAATGCGCGGGATGCGCGTAACACACCCCGGTCCAAAGACCGACCGGGGGGGGGGGGGGGGGGGGCGCGATCGTAACACACCACCTCCGGTTGGGCCAAATTACTTTATTTTTCATTTTTATGACAGTCCTGGGCCGGCCCAAAGATGTGCGTCCACCCCTGGCGCTAATCAAAATGTTAAAAAGGAAAAAGCCCCAAAAGAAAGTCCGCAACTTTCAGCCCGATTGGACAGATTGCGTTCGTGGAAAGAGCTGGAAGTGCGATCTGTCTGTTATGTAATGAGAAAATTGCGTCCATGAAATGATCAGTGGCGTAACTATCGACGGTGCAACCGGGGCCCAGGGGGAGAGCCCCCCCCCCCCCCCCCGGCAACAATCGCGCAGCACCCCCCCTCCGTCAACAACCGCGGGGGCACAAAAAAAACAAAAAAAATATTTGCACCGGGGCCTATCATCATGTTGTTACGCCAGTGGAAACGATGCAATGTTAACCGCCACTTCGACACTCACCATGCACAATTTGCAGCAACATATCCTATGTAAGTTAAATATCCAAACTTTTGCTTGTAACCGTCTTTATGTGGCTCTTCTGAGATTTTTTTTTTTTTTTTTGTAAAAGTGGCTCTCAAGGCAAAAAAGGTTCCCGACCCCTGGTCTAGATCATTGGGTGGGTTAGCTAAGCCAGTCAGCCTGGGTGGTGTTGCACGTAATGCTGACACTGAGGTGCCTCCAGGTTTTAATATTAGCCACAGCAGCGACTGCCAACTGGAGGTTTATAGTGAACCTACACCTATTGGCGTTGTGGTGCTGCCCCGTACTGTTTCGAGGTGTAAAACCCGCAGGTGAAGGCAACCGCAAAACTGCAATGCTATCTCTCCTACCTCCTCTTCCTCAGAGCTGTGTGTTAACCCAACTCCCTCTAACTTTAATAAAACGGAAGAGCTCAAAAATTGATTCATGAATATCAGATCGCTTTCAACTAAAGCGCTCTTGGTCCAGGATCTAATTGTTGCAAATAAGCTAGATGTCCTGGGCCTATGTGAAACCTGGTTAAAACCAGCCATATATCTACCATTAGCTACCCCACCCATCTACGTTAGCTCACAATTATCTCGAGAATCAAAAAAAAGGTGGTGGCGTGGCCCTAATCTCAAATTCCAAACTCGTCCTAAGACAATAACTATACATTTTCGTCTTTTGAGGTGCTTGCTTTCTGCTCCTCAGTCCCTATTAAACAAACAAAAAGCATTGTAGATTCATTCTTCTTAGCCATAGTTTACCGGCCCCCGGGCCCATATTCACTTTTCGTGGATGAGTTCTCTGAATTTGCAGCTGATCTTGTTACATATTCTGACATTCTGACAAGTTTTGCTTGTCTGGGATTTTTCTGTCTATTACAGATATGTTTGGTTTCAAACAGCTTGTCCAGCACCCTACCCACAATGGTGGAAACACGCTGGATCTTGTTCTGACCCGTGGTGTTGAAATTTCAGACTTGATTGTCTCACCTTATACCTCAGCTTTATCTGACCACTTTCTGCTCACTTTCCAGGTGGTGTTATCTTGCCCCTACAACAACCGCCAGCCTTCTTATAGCTGCTGTCGTATCACCCCTGCAACAACTGCAGCCATGACAGATAAGTTACCACTGTCACTTGCTCCTCTGTCTCACTATAGGGGCTCCATGGATAGGCTCACCTATGACTTCAACATTGCTCCTCTCATCATTAAAAAGCGAACTACAAAAAGATCAACGCCATGGTTTAATGAAGACACTCCCACCCTTAAATGAAGCTGCTGAAAACTAGAATGCAAATGCCATCCATCCATCCATCTTCTTCCGCTTATTCGGGGTCGGGTCGTGGGGGCAGCAGCCTAAGCAGGGAAGCCCAGACTTCCCTCTCCCCAGCCACTTCGTCCAGCTCTTCTCGGGGGATCCCAAGGCGTTCCCAGGCCAGCCGAGAGACATAGTCTCTCCAGCGTATCCTGGGTCTTCCCCGGTAGTCCGGTCTGTAAGGGGGGTGAATGTGCACATTGGTCTAAAAGCACCAAATTTGGTACACTGATCAATTTGGACCTGCTGGGCTCAAATCTGCTGGGAGCCAAAGTCAATTCTCAATGGTTCCCGCAATATTGGACAATTCAAAATGGCCGCCTCCCGAAAACAGAAATGATCATTTCTGGTCAACAAATTGTGGCAAAATAGCAAATAAAAGCATTTTTCCAGGGTTTTTGACCACAAAGAATCCAAATCTGGTTTCTGATTGACTGTATCTATAACAGGAGCAGCCATATTGGACAATTCCATATGGCCGTCACCGAAAATGTGTATTTCTATAATTTTCATTCTCAAACCCCAAACTGATAGCAAATATATGTATATCAGCTGCATATCACACAATGAGGTCAGTGTGCACTCAAATAAAATTGAAACAAGAACAAGAATTTATATAGCAATCAAACAAAGCACGTTTTTACTGTTTGTAAATACAACAAATAAATCATTTCACCAAGCATGGTAGTCTCATTGATGCCATGTGTTTTGGCTAGTGAAAATGAGCTTATGTGTCCTCATTGTTGACACAACCCCCTTCACATTTGCAGAGACCTGTGCAACGCACACCAGCCCTGCTGCACTTGCAGTTCCCAGTGCATGACTTGACACAGCCACACGATGGAACAGGCTTTGCTGCTGTCCTCAATGGTAGTCCAGAAAGGCAACCACCGACCACTGCTGTCCTTGTGCCAGCCCCAGTCCTGGAAGTCAGGGATGTCCATATGGACTGATGTTGCCTGATTCCAAATGATGGCCTGCAACACTGCCCTGCGGATGTGCTGATATAGGGCAGCCTTGGTTGGTGGTAAGGCCTCCAGAGTCTTCTTTCCACTGGTAAAGAGCCGAAGCCTGGCTTCATTGACTCTGTCAAGCCCACAACCTTTGCTATACATGACCACAACAAACCGCTCTAAGGTTTGCATATGCTGAGACTGTGGGCTGAGTTCTAGGGGATGACTGGTGATGGCTACTAGTGTGTCTGTCAGTCCAGTGGTGTTCTGCCAGGCTGACCAAGCAGTCTTTTTGCCACATCCCAGAAGGTGTGAGACAGTATCGCACCCTGAAATTGCATGAAACAGTGGCAGAGCCATGCATCTTGATGGTCCCAGCTGGGCAGACAGGGTGTGAATGGGTATATCACGTATCTTCTTCCCACTGCCAAGGCAAACCCACAACTGGGATAGACCAAGTGATGCAAACCAGTGTAGGGTCAGAATGACCACATCACTGTCAACTGTGCGCACCAAGGCAATCTGATGACCCTCACTGGCTGCATGGGCAAGG
This sequence comes from Merluccius polli, assembly GCA_030340625.1. Lineage (NCBI taxonomy): Eukaryota > Metazoa > Chordata > Actinopteri > Gadiformes > Merlucciidae > Merluccius > Merluccius polli. Next base: position 149,471 of record JAOPHQ010001990.1, on the reverse strand, counting down.
TGAAGGAGAATTCTGGTGTCAGCCTCAGTATGGTTGCATGGCTGCAGACCAGAGATGTCTTGCTGTTTGTTGGAGAGCACACCCTGCTGGTTGGTACTCAGGAGAAGTCTCCCACTTAGATCCTGCTTAACAAGCTCTTTACTCAGAAATGGAAACAGTTCCCGCTTGTTGTCAGTGTTCTTGAGGAACCCAGCGTTCCAGTCATGCTTGGGAATACGAGTGTTGCCATCCCCTATCCTGGTATGTTGGCCTGTGCCACGATGCTGATGTGTGAGGGTTTTGAGGTTGTTTTCTGGGTAGGTGTCCCAGACAGCATCAACCCGTGTGACAGCTGGAGTGACTTGGGACTTCACAAATGGCACCAGATGCTGTGATACATAGTCATTGAACGTGTGTGCTGATGTGGGCCGGACCATGTGTACAACAGCTGCCATGTCAAGCACAACAACTGTGGCTGCCTTGGCTTCAGCTGAGCGACCAGTGGGTGCCTTAAGACACTCAAGAATGTCTGACTTATTGCCAGACCTCAATGAAGACTGGTTTGACAGACTTGGTGGTTCTTTCTGATTCTCATAACGGAAGAACTCTTCCAAGTCTGCATCTGGTCGGGACTGCAAGGACAAGAAGAGCTTCGTTATGAGAGAGGAGTTTCTCTGAGCGCTGCCTGATTTGCTTCCCTTTGTGTTCACGGGCCGATTGGCAAAGGTGAGGACCTTCTGATGTTTTAGAATGTTTGTAATGGGCAATGCTGCCTTCTCTATAGTCTGTGAAACAAACTTGGCATGTAGATCTTTACCCAGGTCTTGTAGATGAATTAGAGCTCTAACAACTTCTTCTTCCATGATCTCCTGTGTGTGTATTGCCACAAGCTCTTTGCCATTGTTGAAAGGATTACCCAACTGCTCAGCAACCTCAACAAATGCCAGGACATCAGTATGGAATTTGGTCTGCAAAGCATTTGATTCCTCATGGTGAGCTGTGCTTGAGGTTGTTGTGTCAAGCACAAACTCTTCAATGCACCGAGTGCAGTCAGGGCCTGCTAGCATGAAGAGAGTGAGGGCTTCAGGATTCTCATACAAGCCAACTGCACCACCATGAGCCTGAAGATTCTTGTTGGACTGTTCATGGGACTGGTCCTTACCAATCAGGCTGAACTTGTGAGCTGACCTCTGCACAACAAAGTTACCCTTGAGGAACTCAGCATACAGGTGTGGATGCTTTTGAGGTAGCTGGACCATGTCACGGACATGCACTGGTAGCCAGCGAGCATAGTTGGTGTGGTCCATCACATGGAACCATGAGCACAGCTCGTCACACACCTGAACATAGAGTGGGAAGTCTCCCTCGCGGAGAGAGCGGATGAATCGACACATGAGGAGTTCCAGGTCCATGATTGTAGACCAAAACATGAACATTGGGCTGTCAGATTTACATCTTTGAACCCACATCTCTAGAGACTCGGGTGGTGATTTGCTGATTTTCCATTTTTTGACTGTCGGCCATATTGGATTTTTAAAATATGGCTACTTTGGCCAAGACTTTTGTAAATCAGTTACCAAATTCAAATTCATTGTTGTCAAAAACCCCTGAAAAGTGCGTTTGTTTGTAATATTTCCATGTTTCATTGACAGATGACGGAAATATCTGTTTTTGGGAGGCGGCCATTTTGAATTGTCCAATATGGCGGGAACCATTGAGAATTGACTTTGGCTCCCAGCAGATTTGGATCAGGCATATCAAAATGTGCCAGTGTACCAAATTTGACACTTTTAGACCAATGTGCACAATCTCTCTTATATTCCCCCCTAACAGACCGGACTACGGGGTCTCCTACCAGTGGGACGTGCCCTGAACACCTCACCAGGGAGGCGTCCGGGAGGCATCCTAACTAGATGCCCGAGCCACCTCATCTGGCTTCTCTCAACGTGGAGGAGTAGTGGGTCTACTCCAAGCTCCTCCCGGATGACCGAGCTTCTCACCCTATCTCTAAGGGAGAGCCCAGCCACCCTGCGGAGGAAGCTCATTTTGGCCGCTTGCACCCGCAATCTTGTTCTTTCGGTCACTACCCAAAGCTCATGACCATAGGTGAGGGCAGGAATGAAGATCGACTGGTAAATCGAGAGCTTTGCCTTTCGGCTCAGCTCCCTCTTCACCACGACGGATCCGTGCAGTGTCCACATTACTGCAGACGCCACACCGATCCGCCTGTTGATCTCCCGCTCCATCCTCCCCTCACTCATGAACAAGACCCCGAGGTACTTGAACTCCTCCACTTGGGGCAGGATCTCATCCCCGACCCGAAGAGTGCACTCCACCCTTTTCCGGTTGAGGACCATGGACTCGGATTTGGAGGTGCTGATTCTCATTCCGGCCGCTTTACACTCGGCTGCGAACCGGTCCAGCGAGAGTTGGAGGTCACGGTCTGATGAAGCCAACAGGACCACATCATCCGCAAAAAGCAGTGACCCAATCCTGAGGTCACCAAACCGGACCCCCTCAACGCCTGGCTGTGCCTAGAAATCCTGTCCATAAAAATTATGAACAGGATCGGTGACAAAGGGCAGCCCTGGCGGAGTCCAACCCTCACTGGAAACAAGTCCGACTTATTACCGGCAATGCGGACCAAGCTCTGACACTGGTCAAACAGAATGCAAATGGCGTTCCACTAAACTGGCATTAACCGCTTCTAGAAATGCCTACTTCTCCAGTGTCATTAATTTGTACAAAAACAACCCTTTCTCTTCGACACTGTCAAAACTCTGATGCAAAAACAACCTCAGAAAGTGGGCTCCTCCATCTCTGCAAGCAACTTCTTGGATTTCTTCAAACACAAAATCGAATCAATTAGAAAAGAGATTGATGCTTCCCCTACTCTTCATCTTGTTCAGCCTACAAGAGCGGCACTACACGTCCCCCTGAAGCAACATTCCTGCAGTTCAGCGCAATCTCTTTGGATGAACTTCTTAAGGAAGAGTTCTTAAGGAAATCTTCCCAATGGTTGGACCTGCTATGCTCAACATCATGAACTTGTCTCTGTCAACTGGAACAGTTCCCTCTACTTTTAAGACTGCTGTGATAAAACCTCTACTCAAGAAGCATAGCCTAGACCAGGGGTCGGCAACCCGCGGCTCCGGAGCCGCATGCGGCTCTTTGATCCCTCTAATGCGGCTCAGCTTTTGAAAATAATTACCGTATTTTCCGCACTATAAGGCGCACTTAAAAGCCTTTAATTTTCTCAAAAAACGACAGTGCGCCTTATAATTCGGAGCGCTTTATATAGGCCTATGGATTAATTCTGGTTGTTATGGCTACCGTAGTCAGGAGCATCGCGGAGTAACGTGCTTCACCAGAATATTACAGTGTGTGTATAAAGATCCCAACGTGGCGTCAAGAGACGCTTACGACGCAGACTTCAAACTAAATACGCTAACGTTTGATTTACCGATATCAGACTGTGTTTTTTACGTGTTACAACTGAACAAGGTTGGGAGTTATTGTGAATAGGCTAACGTTTGATTTAGCATATCAGACTGTTTTTTTACGTGTTACAACTGAACAAGGTTGGGAGTTATTGTGAATACGCTCATTAACATTTGATTATAATGTCAGGCATGCCAGAGGCACCCCAGAATGTTGGTAAGGGTCCTAGGTTGTGACCGCGCACCTGACGCTCAGCGCATCTTCGTATACGGCAGTAAAATGTATGCAGTCTATGTGACGGTTCAATAAAACATATCTCTTGATAAGCAGTTATCTCTGTGAATTCAGTCTACAAAGTGTGGAACACGACAACGCTCATTAACATTTGAACAATGTTGAGTTATTGTGAACGTGTTTAATAAAGTTTGACTGACTGACTTATTTGACTGTTTTGTTTTGCTTAATGCGCCTTATAGTCCGGTCTGTTTACTCTATAGCTCTGAGTCCGGTGCGCTTTATATAGGCCTATATGAAAAAAGTTCGAAAATAGACCATTCATTGACAGTGTGCCTTATAATCCAGTGTGCCCTATAGTGCGGAAAATACGGTAATGAGTATTTAATTAAAATGTATTTTATTTTAGTTTGTTCATTTTCAACAAAGGCAAAAAAAAAATGTTATATGCAGTGTTACTTCATTTTAAATTTCAAAAGGGTTTTGTGGCTCCCAGTGTTTTCTTTACTGTGTGAAACGGGTCCAAATGGCTCTTTGAGTGGTAAAGGTTGCCGACCCCTGGCCTAGACCCTGAAGTACTCAGCAGCTATTGGTCCATCTCTAACCTTCCTTTCCTTTGTAAAGTACTGGGAAGAATTGTAGCTAAACAAACCATCAATGATCTGATGATGAACAACTTATTTGAACCCTTTCAGTGTGGGTTTAGGACTTTCTAATCCACTGAAACCGCTGTAACCAGAGTGGTAAACGATCTTCTTCTTACCATGGACAGCAATGCAAGCTCCCTGCTGGTGCTGCTCAACCTTAGCGCCGCCTTCGACACAATCGACCATAAGCATTCTTCTTGATTGTCTTAAACACTATGTTGGCATTCAAACTCAATTTGAAGATGTCCCACTACGTTTTGAGGACTCTACTATCTCTCAAGTACATGTGTCTCAAATCTTGGTGTCTTGTTCGACCCTATGCGTTCTTTTGATCAACATGTAAAAAGCATTACCAGAACTGCATTCTTTCATCTTAGAAATATTGCTAAAATTAGACCAATGCTATCTGCAGCGGACGCAGACGCTCATCCACGCATTTATATTGTCTAGGTTAGATTACTGTAATGCATTGTTCTTTAGTTTGCCAAACTCTATACACAAAAAGCCTCCAGCTTGTACAGAACACCACTGCCCAACTCCTAACTAGAACCAGAAAATTTGACCACATTATTCCTATTCTCACCTCCCTCCACTGGCTTCCAATCACCGCCAGGTCAGATTTTAAGGTGCTAATCCTTGCCTACAAAACCCTGCATGGACTAACACCATCCTACCTGAAGGACCTTATTATTCCTTACTGTCCTTCTCGGCCCCTCCGATCTTCAGGAGATGGCCTTCTATCAATCCATAAATTGAAAAAGAAATCAGCAGGACACAGAGCGCCTCTTACCGAGGCTGCCACTTGTAATCGGGGAAGCTGACTCTGTTGATACATTCAAATCCAAACTTAAAACCTACCTCTTTACTCACTCATTTGGCTCCTAGAAGTGTCTCTCTCATTACAGCTAAATCGACCTGTTAGCCAGCACTAGCCTACCCCTGCTGCCGACGGGTATTAGATTGAGGATGTGTGTGTGTGTGTGTCCCATCTAACCACAATGTTGACTCTGTCTTAGGGTGTTGCTGTGATCATGACTGGATGTCCGGTTATTGCACTGGATGGCTACCAGCTGCTCACCAGCCAGCACCTCATCACCATGGACAAATTAATTTCCTATTCTTTGTACTTTAAATGCCTGCTGTAATACTAGTTGTCACTTATGGCACCCATTGCACTCTTAACCATCCCTGCAAGGAGGGATCCCCCACTCTGCGTGCCTTCTCAAGAGTTCTTCCTGATAAAAATAGTTTTTTCTTGCCCTTTGTGGGGCTGGGGTTAGGGGCTGTCGTAAAAAGTGTGGCATGTGAAGCCCGTTGAGACTGTAACTGTGATTAAGAGCTCTTCAGCACTGTAGCCAGGCTGACAGAGAGTCACAGCTCTATTGAGCCATGTATCCCCATAAACTTAAGTAGCAATGACTTCATGAACTTCTTTTATAATAAAATTATTACTATTAGAGAGAGAATTAGTCACCAAATGCCCTCAATAGGTATCACAGGCTCTCCAACATCAGACACTTTGACTGGTGCAACCTTAGATGTGTATTTGGAGTGTTTTTCTGCTGTCGGTCTTCATCAGTTAACTTCTATAATTTCTTCATCGAAGTCATCAACCTGTCTGTTAGACCCCATCCCATCTAGGCTGCTTAAAGAAGTTGTACCCTTAATTGGCACTTCTTTACTGGATATGATTAATCTTTCTTTATTATCAGGATATGTACCACAGTCCTTTAAAGTAGCTGTAATTAAACCCCTTCTTAAAAAGCCCAATCTTGACCCAGGGGTTTTAGCCAACTATAGACCGATTTCTAATCTTCCCTTTCTGTCTAAGATTCTGGAGAAAGTAGTCGCCAAACAATTGTGTGACTTTCTCCATAACAATAGTTTATTTGAGGATTTCCAGTCAGGATTTAGAGTTCATCATAGCACAGAAAGCTCTGGTTAAAGTTAATAATGACCTTTTGATTGCTTCTGACAATGGACTTGTCTCTGTACTTGTATTATTAGATCTTAGTGCTGCATTTGACACCATTGATCATAATATTCTTTTACAGAGACACGAGCATCAAATTGGCATTAAAGGAACCGCACTAAGCTGGTTTAGGTCTTATTTATCAGATCGTTCACAGTTTGTACATGTTAACGATGAATGTTCAATAAATACTACAGTTAGTCATGGAGTTCCACAAGGTTCTGTACTTGGACCAATACTATTTACTTTATATATGCTCCCTTTAGGCAACATTATTAGAAATCACTCCATTAACTTTCATTGTTATGCAGATGATACGCAGTTATATCTATCGATCAAACCCGATGAAATTAATCAATTATCTAAATTACAAACATGTCTTAAGGACATAAAATCCTGGATGAGCTGCAATTTTCTGATGTTAAACTCAGAGAAAACTGAAATTCTTGTACTTGGCCCCAAAAACCTTAGAGACTCAGGGCCCTATCTTGCACTCAGCGCAATTGACTTTGTTCACTGGCGCTTGCGCAATTCCTATTTTGCACCCGACGCACATTGGAATTTTCCCTCGCAAGGCGCAAGTCCTTCACTTGGGGAATGAAGTTGCGCTCCGGGGGCGGTTCAGCGAAAACAGGAGGCGTGTCCCGGCGCAAACGTTCCCTGGTGCTATTCTCCACTTTCAGAAAACAATTGCGCCACAGACCAGAAAAAACCTAGTTTAAAGTCAGTGGCGCTTATTCAGACGCTATTTTAAGGGCGCTTGGCCATAATCAGGGAGGGGATGCGCGATTGTTGACGGGGGGGGGAATGCGTGATTGTTGACGGGGGGGGACCGGCTCAAAAATAATAGTACACCAAATAAAAAAATACAAAATAAAAAAAAATAATAATTACGGCCGGCCTAGTAATGACGGATGAAAGAATATTCGGCAGACTGAAAATGCGCTTCAGCTTATTTGACAGAAGAGCTGCATCATCTGTAAGCAGTGCTTGAAGTGGGCCGGTACGCACCGGCACTTTTTCTTGCGTACCGGCACTTGTCACAGGCTGCCCCCCCACCACTCGTCGGTCGTAGGTCCGGGGTGGGTTATGATCGCGCCCCCCCCCCCCCCCCCCCCCCCCCCCCCCCGTCGTACGCAGTACCGGCACTTATTTTTTTCCACTTCAAGCACTGTCTATAAGCAAAGTAATCTCGGTCTAATGTTAGACTACATTGCAAATAAATCACCATGCATTCATAACCTCGTGATTCAGTGAGAGTGAGGCCAAAACATCGGAATGTCTTTGTGACATTTCTTTATTTACATTTTGTCAACGGAAAATGAAAAGCTGAAAAGATTTAAACAGAATAACTAATTATTTTTCCCTCTGATGGGCATGCGCGCGCTACGGCGGGATTGGACACGTCTGGGTCCAGTAGTGGCGATGCGCGATGTGCTCGCCATGGAACAAGCGCGCCTGCATTTAAAGGGAATGTGAGCCGACGCTCTGATTGGTTTATTGCACGTTACGCCCAAACCACACCTATGACTAATGTAGCTGCTTCAGACCAACCCATTTTAGATTTGCGCTGGGCGCAAGAGTCATTTATCCCGCCGGTATAATAGCAACAGCGCCCAAGATCCGCCCACAAAGCCACTTGCGCTTTGCGGTTCATACTTGCGTTTCAGACCGGCAAAATAGGGCCCTCAATGTCTACAGATATAGCTACTCTAGATGGCATTACCTTGGCCTCTAGCACCACTGTCAGGAATCTTGGAGTTATCTTTGATCAGGATCTGTCATTTAATTCCCACATAAAGCAGACCTCTAGGACTGCCTTTTTTCATTTACGTAATATTACAAAAATCAGACGCATCCTATCAAAGACAGATGCAGAAAAACTAATCCATGCATTTGTTACTTCAAGGCTGGATTACTGCAACTCTTTATTATCAGGTTGTCCTAATAAGTCCATTAAGACGCTCCAATTAATTCAAAACGCTGCAGCACGAGTACTGACAGTAACTAGGAAAAGAGATCACATCTCTCCTGTACTAGCTTCTCTGCATTAGCTCCCTGTAAAATTTAGAATAGAATTTAAAATCCTCCTCCTCACCTATAAAGCTCTTCATGGTCAGGCCCCTTCATATCTCAAAGAGCTCATAGTACCCTATTACCCCACTAGAACACTGCGTTCTCTGAATGCAGGGCTACTGGTGGTTTCTATAGTTTCTAAAAGTATAACAGGAGCCAGAGCCTTCAGTTACCAAGCTCCTCTTCAGTGGAACCAGCTTCCAGTTGTGGTTCGGGAGGCAGACACCCTCTCTACATTTAAGAGTAGGCTTAAGACGTTCCTCTTTGATAAAGCTTATAGTTAGGGCTGGATCAGGTGAGTCCTGAACCATCCCTTAGTTATGCTGCTATAGGCCTAGACTATCGGGAGATTTCCCATGGTGCACTGAACTCTCCCTCTCTCTCTCTTTCTGCACACATTCATGTCCCATTAATGCATGTTACTAACACTTCTTCCCCGGAGTTCTTGTGTTTTCTCGTCTCGCAGGTTCTCATGGATCCTGGTGGAGCCTCCTGCCATGGTCCTGCTTGACTGCCATTGCTATTATCCGTGATATTATTGTCGTTATTATTAGTAGTTATTATTAAGTATTATCATTGCTACAGTTAATGTTGTTGCTGCTCGCTGTCCCCCATCATTGCTGCTGTCGTCATCATCTTCATGTTCATTAGTGTATTGATGTAGTTGTTCTCTCTCTCTCTCTCTCTCTCTCTCTCCACCCCCCCCCAACTGGTCAAGGCAGATGACCACCCACCTAGAGCCGAAGGGTCTGTCTGAGGTTTCTGCCTTTTAACAGGCAGTTTTTCCTTGCCCCCGTTGCCAAGTGCTTGCTCATGGTGGTACTGTTGGGTCTCTGTAAATGTTATTAGGAGTTCGGTCTAGACTTGCTCCATTTGAAAAGTGCCCTGAGATAACTTATGTTATGAATTGGTGCTATACAAATAAAATTGAATTGAAATAAAATTGACTTGACTTTACACATTACAGACAACACAACACAATACAGACAAAACAACACATTACAGACAACACAAAACATTACAGACAACACATTACAGACAAGTTAACACAACACAATACACCAAATGTTAACGGAAGTGTTTCCAGAGGACACTTAAATGTGATGAACCCGTCTGGACATACTTGTTGACATGCTTGTTGACTGGACATACAGATATCTGCAATAATATCTGTATCATGTGATCACAATGTTAAAATAAACCAAGAACACTGCCGACTTTAATAACGTCATGAGTCACAAACCGTGGCAACAACAAGCATGTCCAGATGCATGTCCAAAAAAACCCGTTATCGTTCGATGTAATGCGTTGTGTTGTGTTGTCTGTATTGTGTTGTCTGTAATGTGTTGCGTTGTCTGAATTTGCACCGTGTTTTATAAATGCTGCGGATGTGCTGTCAAATTGATGACATTTTCTTAATTTGCTTGTGTTTTGTCTATTTGCATGTGTTTTCTTAAGTTGCAGTGCGTTGAGCTCTCAGGGCCACCATACTTATCACCTTTCTACCGCTGAAACCACTTCAAAGCTGAAACAACTATCACTAAAAAATTGTCAAAAACATCAATGTTGAAATTAAGCCTAACCTTGTTTAACATAAAACATTTCAGCTTCATTCACCACAATGTGAGTGGATATACTTTAATTATAATACTCAGAGCTCAAGACTAACATTTTCTACTGGTGCCACTAACCTTTTCATTTGGTGGCACCCTAACACATTTGTTTGTACCCCTTTTTTTGCCACTTTGTCAAAGTATTGGCATGTCCTTTGTCACGTACCATCCATCTGTGTACATTCATTTGAAAAGATTAACTCACTTGAAATTAATTGTAAACTGTCTTTTTGCATAGGTGGTCTTTTCCTTTTTTACCGCTAGTGCCTCGACATCTCTTTCCTCACAAACCAGCTCTTCGCGCTCCTCCTCCTATACCTATATCAAAAAGCTCTACCTACTAATTACAACTGGCTGGTAATTAGCACTCTTGAATAGCGCTAGTGCTGCGGTGCAATTTTATTGAAACTGCACAATGTACAAACCACCTTTTTAGTTTTATGATCACTTGAAGTACCCCCATTGGTTCAAAGCCGTTTGTCCTAATTGGAACTTAAGTGGGTCGTGTTTCCAATGAGTACACTCACACCAGCGTCGCCATACAGCCGCATTATCACTTCCAGCACTGCTCAAAAACTTTGGCATGCATTGCAGCACCATCCATTACCACCCATCATATTTAACCCAGAAAAAGGCCTAAAATCGAATCTTCGAAGTGTGTTGTCCTTTTTACTACATGACACTGCCCGACCTGGCACTCTGTGGCTCATCTCGTGTGCGATCCGCTTACATTGAAGCTCTGCTGTAACTTGGTCAAAGTCGGACTCTGACCAAGTGACCAAAAGTGGATCTGAAAATCACTGACTTCCATCCACACTGCACTTTGATTTTTGAAGTGTTATTCCAATTAAATGTGTTTTAACCAATTGGACCATTTCAAAAATTAAAAGGGAAAAACGACAAAGTCAACTAATGTCCGTGTTGTAACCTTATTTTGAAATGATACATGATGGCGCCGGAAATCAGCATGGTGTCGCAACGCCACTATTACATCATTTGGGGAGAACGCTGACATTTTGTTTTTTGTCTGGCATCGCATCCACATAATAAATGGTTGCAAATGCGACCATTTTGGTTGCAGTCTTAAGCCCTGGATACTTATTATATAATTTAGATAAGAGCTTCACCAGACCATCAGATGAGCTACGACATCTAAGTTATGTTTTACGGTGTACCACAATGACGTAGTAGTGTAGATGGTTCTTCGGCTAGCAGGAACTCACACGTGGTTTTGTGCGTTAGTAACACTCAGCTAGTCCAACCAGCCTTTGTATGGGGACTATGGCACTCGTGCTGGACACACACAGAGGCTGTTGGGAGTCTGACATTACAAAGGGAGAAGGTGAGCATGTGGCATCCACTCCAGACACAGCACAAACATTCAAACACTCCAGGGATGACCGAGTTCCCGCTCGGCATAGCTTCATCGGTTAAAATGTCTAAAGACCCTGACCCTAAACCCCCCTCCCATCCACGACAACATTAAACCACTCGGGTTTGGGGTGCGCACTCAAGTCAGATCTCTGGCGAGTGCTAGAACAACCAGATATGTTAAGGAAATGGAAATATCGGTTGACGTCCTCTTCGCCATCGGTTGATAAAAAAAAGAAGAAAGGATTCCAAAGAAGAGCAGGTCACGGTGGGCAGGGTTGCGGTGGTGGCTGTCAGAAAAGTCAGACTCTACGTAAGTGTGGGGAGGGGGGGGGGGTCTCACAGAAAGAACAGTAAACATTCGGCTTATTTGAAGCCTCGGTCTCAGGGTTGGAATAGCAATCTGCCACACTGTGCCGCCACCACCGGCGAATCCTGTTGGTGTTGAAACAGTGACCCGTGTGCGGCTAATATCAAGCCCCCCCACCTGTCCATTTACAGGACAAGACTATCTGGGAGCCTTGACAACACCCCGGGAGGGGAGCAGGGTGGGGAGAGGAGGAAAGAGAAAGAGGTGATAATGCCAATTCCAATGCCGGGCAATAGAACAACTCTTTCTCTCTTTATACTCCCAACAACTCCGCTACCTTTGTTCCCGCAAAAAACACGAATGATGAGACCTGCCACGGCCATGCCCCCTAGGAAGACACAACACCATCTATAAAATGGTTATTTGTGTATCTGAATCTCCATTCATCACCAAATCCAAATGTCATCACCTCCCCAATGGTGGGACATTGCGGGTGTGTTTTTGTTTTCGAGTGGGTAGGTGTGCATGCGCGTGTATTTGTGAGTGGGGGTGTGAGAGAGTGTGTTGAGTAGGTAGGTTTAGGTAGGTGGCAGAAAGATGAAATAGTTATCTGGAAGTGAAGACAATACAGAGAAAGAGCAGCAATTGTAGATACAGGGGGCAGTAGAGTTAAGTCGGAAAAGTGAAGGAGAAGAAAAAGTGGCTGGTGTTTAAATTCCAGAATCACCTTTGTGCTCAGTGTGTGTCAGCCCAAATTACTCTTTGTTTCCTGCTAAAGCAGGAATGCTATTAGGATGTCTGCAGAGATCAGACCTCAGTCGGGTAACTCCCTGCTAGAGCTGCTAGGCTCCTGGACATCTCCAAGTGTGCACTAAGCTGCACAGGGGGAAAAACTAGCAGAGCAAACTTGTTAACATTCTTCACATATTGGGCTTTGGATGAGTAAGGCCCATTACAGCACCATGGACATCATCCTGAACACCACACCCAATTCATCATTACTTCGAAGACATTTACTGAAACATATATATTTTTTCAATCAGCCAAAAGTCTGATGCAGTTGAGCATGACTAGTCACATAAGCCTGATGAGAATAAATAGACAGCAGATTTGTACCTGAATAAGCTAAGTGTGTGTCAGATATTTAAGTCAAAGAAAATGCAAACTTGCTAAGCTGATAGCATACATTCTGACACACCCCATGCAAAAATTAACAAACAAACATGTGGATCGATATAGAAAATTATTGCAATGCCACAATGAACACAATCTGTCAGCCAGGCATAGTCAAATCAAAAAAAATATGAATCAATGTTGAGAGAGAGTAGAACTGAGCATGAAATAAAAAAAGCAAAATGGACTTGTTGGCTTGGTGAAGCCTTTAGGAAATGGCTCATCCCTGGAGGTCCAGATGGTTGGGCTGGTTGGATCCAGGTGTCCGGGGCAGGCCCTGCTTTACAGCAGCTTTTTTTGTAAAAGGTTCTCCATGCAAGGCTTCCACAGATGCCAGCATACCACAGTTCTGCACAGTTGTATGTTCTTGCACATTAACTGCTCATGTAAGTTCACTATCCGCTTCCCCCTTCTCCTTGGCCAGCCAGACATCACTGCTGCCAGGGCTTTGCTCTTAGCTAGTCAAATCCATTCCTCTGGTGCCCCCACTGCAATAGTGTCATCAAATTAGCATTCCATCACAAGCGTAATTACATTATTAGGAGGCTTCCAGACAGACACCAGAGCCCCAGTAAGCCATTTTTAATAACCAGCCTGCTAGTTTGCTCCTGTTAGCGCCATGCTTGTGTGTTTGATGAGCGCCACCATGGGGGGTGTGGGAGGGTAGATTGTCAAGAGATCAGACGTGTGCCACAGGAGAAACAAGTAACAGGCTTCTCTCTTGTTTAGAAAGTCAATGCCCTTTTTAATAATTGTGTGTACATTTTCAAATTGCCACAAGGCTATTTGGCAGAACATTGGCAGAAGAGGTGAGAGAGGCATTATTAAAATGTTCGGTGGTTCATGAATGATCAGAATCAAGCAACGACACTGGCCAGAAATAGCTGCTAAATGCTTCCCTAGGCGAAAACGCTCAAATCCTTACTGATATGCTTCAAAATACATGTAAAGAGGACTTCTGGCTGAGGTGCAATCGTGTCTTAATTATATTTGTGGATACTTATTAATAATGGATTGACATTCTGAGCATTACTTCTGTGTTTGCAGGCTTTTTCAGCCTTAATTGGTGTCGGCAACACATTATCATTCTATTGGTTGAAGTTTTAGAACTGCCAGCATGGAGAAGTAAATGCCATGAGATGTAAAGTAGCCAATACACTTTCACCGGCCATGTTAACAAGGAAAGGGTGTTGATTGCAGGGCAGAAGAAATGCACAGTCTGCATCAGTATCCATATCCACTCCAGCTTCCAGCTTGTGTTTCAGCTTTGCCACACCAGCCTCAAAACACACACACACACACACACACACACACACACACACACACACACACACACACACACACACACCCCTAGCCCCAACCATGAGTGACCGGCACCACCTGGGATGCATTGAGCATCGACTTCGACAGGGCTCCTTCTTAGCTCCAACAGGTTAGGGAGGGCTTAATGATAGTCTAAAACCACCAACCAAGACATGGGAGAGAAAGTGTATGTTTTGGAAGGTGGGGGTGATGGGGAGAAATAACAAGAACTTACAGTTATGGCGGATCATAGTAATGTCTAATGACAGAACCTATTACCCCTACAAAAGGGGTTACAGAGATTATTAAAAAAGGAATTTGTATAGTTTGATGATTTAGTGATTGATGATTGAGTAAAATGCATGCCAAAACACACTCCATTTACCCTCATTGCTCGGTCCTGTCTCACACACTTCATTCATGTCATTCCCTTGCAACTAACTAGGGATTAACTAATTAACTAGGGAAGTCCACCCGCACACACACACACACAAACCCCCCCCAGATGGGGGTCAGGGAAGTACTGTACAGTGGGTGGAGGGCAGGGTGCCCTAGGGCAGGGTGCTATATGTGTGGACGTCCAGTGGCTTCAGATTCCTGGTGGTCAATGCAGCATTATCTTTTTTTTTATTTTCCACAAGTAGCTCTCAATGTTATGGTTTGATCGGCTGTATCGCCTTTCCTTGTTTTAGCGGTGTGAACAAAATATACATAATGCGTGGATTGTAGGATGACAATTGAATTACTGTCAAATTGACAATTCCACAACATTATAGCTGAATACTGCACTTTCATAAAATGAATGTGCCAAGAAATGAGTTTGTTGTATTATTTTATTGCCTATAATACTGGGCCCATCAATACATACTCATACCACTCATATGTGTATTCATGTATGTTCTTATGTGTTATTGGATGAAATTGTATTAAAGGTAAAGTAAAAACACGACTCATTGGAGTGAGGCCATATATGTTCGAGCCGACCAGTAGTGCTGCTGGGGAAGGAGAGACGCAGGCTCATCCCCGTGATGGAGCTGATGCATTGATTAGTAGTTAGCACAACCAAAAACACAGCGACAACCCATAACTGCTAGTTTGTCGGTGTGAATACCGGTCGGTAACTGGCAGGATTAACAGTTATGGGGATATTTGCCATCTGACAAGAGATACATTAACAATTAACACAGGGACACAGGATTAACTCAGAGAAAATGTATTTTTCATTTAATTGACTGTCTTTAAATCTACTTGTACACGATAACAGTCCACATCCCATGACATATTGAGTCGCTGCCAGACCAAAGAACGAAGATAAATCGAAGTGAGGTCAGAGATTTACATCCCTAGTATTCTGCTGTCTTTTGTTATTTTCAAGGATGCCTTGTGTTTAGCAAGAAAATCCATAAAAGGACCAAGCGAGACAGTTTGATAAAAACAGAATAAAGGAAGAGAGAGAAAACAATTGAGCATTAAAACGGATCTCTTTCTAGGTCCTCTTTCTAGGTGTTTTATTGGCATGGAAATTAATAATCAACCTGGGGTGGGATGAATTCATTCATTATTTTAGCACAGTATGCCAAAGCCAACACTTGTATTACCTGTGGCAAGGTTTTACTTTAAAAAGTAAGGGATAATCCATGACTAGGTGTGCTGTTATAAAAAAAAAATGCATGAAGTGGGGCTAAGAACTGGAGGGGGTTATTTTTTGATAACAGCACACCTAGCCGTGATTATCTCACTAATACCATGGCCACTTGCTAATCGTTAAAATATACGGGGGTTGATTCACATTTTTGGCTTTTTAACTTTCTAAACGTGATCCCATCTGAGTCACGTCAGCCAGACTACTTTATGGACTATGTGAGATTTCCCAAATAAATATTTTACATATCTACACAAAAAAGCTTGGTTAGCTCAATCTTGTTGTAACTAAGATATTTGTAGAGAAATATAATTTTGATATCAATCATTTTAGCAACTGTGTCCACAAATTTCACATGCATTTGTAACCAGCATCCCCATTGCAGTAGGGCGGCAGATGTGAGGATGCCAATGCCAGCATAGTAACATAACTTTAGGGAGGACTTATGAGTTAATAGCTCACGGAACGCTGGCCAGCTGATGTGAGTTGAGCATTAGTTTAGACATGGGTGATGAGGCTCTAGACATGGTATTATCGAAAAATAATGCACACCTCTCACCACTAGAATTTTCACTGGCCGTGGTAATCCTAATCCTTGATTTTAACATGGAGTAAATAAGTGTGAACATTGTGTATCGGCCAATTGTTTATTTATGTTTTCATCAAACACATTTGACTGATGAAAAATGTCTTTAAATACAGTCAATTGTATCGGTCTTTTGCTCGTTACACATATACATGTATATATCATTTTCTGTTTTATCCATTAGACTGTACAACAATAATAAGCAATACAATCTATTTGCCTTCCGCTATCGTCTAGGTATCCATACTTACTCATAATACCCATCAACCTTCTTGTTTGTGAGCCATGGTTTACAAAATATATACATTTCACATCAGGTGGAAACCTTGTGCACTGACAAACAAAATGCTCCGTATAGCACAGGGATCTAAAAGAGATGGGATCTAAAACTCACAGGAGGTTTTTTATGGCAAAGCAAGGTCAGCCATGGTCAGTTCATTTCCCTTCAGGAAGACCTGAAAATTAAGATTTCCACAAGGAGCCCCTCATGAATATAGGCCATGACTCCTGGGAGTCCTACTAAACTGCTCCATCTTAATAGCATGTTTCTGCCACAGAAGCCCAGCTCACAGTGGTGTGCATGGGTGTGCGTGTTGGAGGGGTGGGGGATGGGGGGAGGGTTATAGGTGGATTGGGTTGAAGGTTTTCAGTACATAACAACAAAGAATGCGAACAGTGCCTGTGCCTACCACCTCAAACTTTCATCAAACTTTGGTTGTTGCGTAATCGGTCCTCAATGTACAATAAATAGGATAATCAATCAGGACAACATTCTGTTTTAGTATTTGTTGTTTTAAGAAACAAATAGCAAGCAACACCAAGGTCAAATGTATCTGTTGGTAATGAAATAGTATTATTATTAAAAGTATTAGTTTTATGAATGAAATGCCATTGAAATAAATGTAACCTGTGCAGTAAACGAGGCATAAAAAGTTTTAAGTGTTTTTTAAATAGCATTACCGAGTAGTGTGAAGAAGCAGACCAGAATAGCATTTACAGCATGTTTACTTCTTTGTCCCTGACATATGGTGGCGATTTCCAGTCGGGTGAATGAATATCATTGGTCAATGACATCAGCAAAGATAAGCAGCAGTAGGCGCAACAAACTCCAATGTAGGCCACAGAACAAGTGTAATTCATCAACTATGTCACTTCAAGAAACAATGCAGGGAGAGAACATGAAATGAAAACCAATCCTTTTTGATCTCAGCACGAGCTACATTACTGGTGTAGTCTGGTTTAATGGATCACAACAGAAGCACTTAAGGGCAATCAGAGGCGTTATATCAATCTCCTGTCTTGGTGCAACAGTGTGTTTTTAGATGAAGAAACAAAACATTTTCAAACCGAAGAAAAGCTTTGGTTTGAAAAACCTAAAAAAACCTGCAAAGACTCAATAAACAACACTTGCAAGTGTGTCAAGTTTTCACGGCCGTGAAGACAATGACTATGAGCCAGAGGGGATTATTGTTATTATGCTATTGATAAATCCTCGGAAAGCGAGCCCCTTGCATTAGTGAATGAAACCTTTTGGCGGGTCTGACGGGCTTGTTAACTGGCTGGGTAAAGAGCATGCTGGTATGTATGGGTGACTCATCCTCTATTTGAATGTGTCCTTGAGTGCAGGACAAGCACAGCCACGTCACCGCCGTCTCACTTAGGAGCCAAGAGTGGAAATAACCAAGGCACATTGGTTAACCCATGGCTCACAGGCTCAGGGAGGTGGTGAGTGGGTGGGTGGGAGATCGCATGGCACCCGCCTATCGTTTTCTGGTTTCACCTATAATGGCAAGATGCGTGCGAGCCTCATGACTCATGTGCTCAAAAAGAAAACAGACTAAATGATGAAAGTAATTGCATTAATTTAATTAATTTAAATGGCCAGCAAAGACCCTGCAGGAGGGAGGGAACAACACTAGTAATAAGAGATCCCCTTTGTTGCTTGAATGTTGAACAACTGTAGACCTGTAATGATCAGCACTACTGTGATCATTCAACAATATATAAATATTGTTTATCCTATTTCATTGGTAGCACATAATTCTAACAATACACATGGTTTGTACATATTTTGATGCATAATGAAGTGGAATTTAAGTATCATTAGAATATATGCTGTTATTATGGGTTAGGATTTGAATTTTTTTGATGGATGATTTTAAACTTTAAATAATTGTATATTTATTAAACTTGATTGCCTTCTTAAACAATGTTGAATTCATTAACATATACAGTATAATGTAATGCATTAATATACCCTACATTATATAAGGGGGTTATAAGTGTCATATTGGTCATATATTGCCCAGACTATACTATTCCATACAAACAGCAACACATTTGGGGGCTTGAGAGCATTCAGGATAATGGTATAACACCTTTTTTCTTTTTCTTTCAAAAAGCATGTTTGCAGTTGCTGCCGCTGTAAAGGCGCCTTGGGCAAGGTCTTGCTCTGGAACACTAACTAGCCAACTATTATCAATGCTAATTCTTAGAAGTCCAATTAAACAACAAAAAGCAGGGATGCAAATTGCAAAGGAGCAACTTTCATGCTAGTCACAGGCTGATACTGCTGAGTGGAGAACAGACTAGGATGGAAGGATGGGAAATATTTTTGTTTTTTTTGGCATGGCATGTTGATTCCCAATTATCCTCGTTTCTATTTTGATTAGTGCTGACAACGATGCTTCACCAAGTGCGGTGAACGTTCGCATGGAGGTTTTTTTTTCCTTCACCAATCCATCAGCCCTGCTCCTCCTCCTACCAGTGTCTCTGATACAGCCTTGACATTTCCCAGGTACCTACTTCAACAGCAGTTTCATCGCTCAAAATACCTTGCTCAAATACTTCGGCTTGTCAGGTGCTCTGACAGAACCTTCCTCTTCCATTTCCCACGCCTACCCAGTAGTTTATGCCGAGAATGATCAATGACATTTAGATGTAGAGTTAAAAATAGTTCAGAGAAAGCTTTTGGACAGGAGATGAATGGTGGGAAACCATCTCACGTGAACAGAAAGGCTATACGGACTATGGATGGTGTCAGACCTGTTTGTGTCTCTTGTAATTTCCTCGATTAGCCTCAAGCTCACCCAGACCATAGCCCCTCAGGGACCAAAAAAAGAGAAAAAACGATCTCTGCTCTATTTAAGCCTCTATTAATACTATCTCCAAAGCAGAGTTTATAATAGGTCTAGGAAAAGGGTTCTAAAGAGGGCACCACGTGCGCC
This sequence comes from Merluccius polli, assembly GCA_030340625.1. Classification (NCBI taxonomy): domain Eukaryota; kingdom Metazoa; phylum Chordata; class Actinopteri; order Gadiformes; family Merlucciidae; genus Merluccius; species Merluccius polli. The sequence continues at coordinate 129,898 of JAOPHQ010001990.1, read as the reverse complement.
CTTTTCCATTAAGACAATTAGCCGCCACTCTGCTAATTGACAGCATGGTGGAGGAACATACTAACCCGCTGTGATTCCCATCACGGGGCTAGGAGTAGAGTACCTTCCCTGATCCCAAAGTGAAACAAGAGAACAAACACCACAGTGACCCATACACTGCACTTGCTTCCAGGCCCAATTAAAAGTGGTGCCACTAATGAGGTGGTTGGGTAAATAGACACATATGAGCACTGATCAATGTGGGCAAGTTTTATTCAGAAAAAAGCACACAGGGAGTTCTGTTTGACTGAAAATACTGCAGCCATTGATCTAACTATAGCTGTGTCCGGCAGCAAGAGACTTATAGATTTTGAGAAGAAAGTTTGTATCAGAGCAATTCCTGATGTTGCATAAATATTCTAATGAATATGCCCTGTTCCAAGTTATGTTCTGCTTATTAATATCAGTGATATATGCGGAATGATTTTCATTCTGAAAACTTTGACAACTTTTAAAGCCATATGAGGATATGAATTTGCAGTAATCTTATGTTAAAACCTTTTGGTCAGAAACCTATTAAAGTGAGTGTCTGTCGACAGTGTCTGCCTTAATCTAAACTGGGACCGATTTGAGGCCCTTACGTGTATCAAAGCTTCATATTCAATATGCAAATATCTAGGATTAAAATGTATCAGAAATTCAGGGATTTTATGACACTGTTAGAGTCATTGTTACAGCAAGAAAACTAATTTTACATAATAGGTGAGATGGAAGGTTATTTAGCATGTGAAAGTTTGTGATCATAGGCAGCCTTGTAGCACAATGGGTGTTTGCCTCGAAGAGTTCAGTTCTAACTAGTTCAGTTCCTGCGCAGGATCCTTTCTGCCTGGAGTGTGTATGCTAATCTGGTGACCCCAGGGTTTTTCTCCTCATACTCTGGTAACTCTCACCTCAAAATCATTGCAGGTTAGGCTAATTAGCTAAACTGCCATTTGGTGCGAATGGTGAGGTCATGGTGGTATGGTATGGTCATTCCATAGTTGCTGTTCCCTGCCAACTGCAATAGCCTCCAGCACCAGTGATCCAAGTGGATGAATAAGAATGAATGCACTTATTAGACAAAGATTTTACCATTCTCAACCCTTCCACTGTGAAGCTAGAGTAATTCATCATGCTTAGCAAAAGTAGATCATGAATAATTGTATTATGAGCACCAGACATCTTTGAACAGCAATCAATACAGTGAATTCAACGAAAGGCGAGAGAGGACAGCGTATCAAACCTAATTAGTGTTAGTTAATGGGGATAAAATTGAATAAAAAGACCTGCACATTGCTTCAAACAGTCTTTACACGCCACCCTATATGCTAACTTTGAAGCTTTCTTGATTTCACATAGTTTCACACTTCTGTGCAGTGAACATTAAGCACACAGAGTCTTGCTTATCCAATGCAAGAGTTTATATGGAAAATATTTGGAATACAAAAATGTGAGCATAAGAACCAATCACGCTGAGACCGACTGGACATATATCAAAAACAAGCATTTAAATCCACCAGCAAAAAACAAAATGTCAGGCCTTTAGTTTCTCTGGCTCTGTAAAACACTCCCGAAGAACCAACATCAAAACCAAGCATGGCTAAAGAACATGCCTTGAGTAAAAATAACCTATTGTTAACAGTGATATGCTCCTTTATGGCTAGATGACATTAATAGAGACATACTGTAAAGATTGCTGACTTTGGATCTGGTTAGCTATACGATGGGCTGGGTGCCTTCCAGAATATGCCTGCTTCAGAGCTTGACAAGGCAACACTTAATGGCAATAATGAAATTGATGAATAAGAAAAATGAATTAGATTCAATTTAATTGAAATGCTTCAAGGAGCACTGTATAAGAGTGGTATCGGACTCAAGTGAAGAACAATACCACTGGCTTTAAGATGCCATACTTAATGCCACAACCATTGCTGGGCTATCTGAAAAACTATCCTCCCTCCTTAATTAGATCTCCAACCAAATTGTCTTTCTTGATACAATACATGCTAAATAGGCCAACAAAAATATAAAGAAAAGAAAATTGAACACAAGGATGTTAATGCCATTTAGAAATGAGGCCCTGCTTAGCATAAAGAGCTATAAGAGGGCAGAAGTGGATATCTTTCTAGGATCTAGTATCTTAAGAAAAGCTAGAAATAAATGATGAAATTGATTCAGTCACAATGAAAATCCTCTTTACAGAGAGTTCTATGTTTAGATTTCAAATTATTTGAAAGGGATCATTTACTGCTCTGGATAAAAGCTTAACTGATTCTTTTTCATTCTTTCTTTATTAAGTTCATCACTCCTTTCTTGGTAAAAACAACGTTATTCATTTTGAATACTGGTACCATCATCTAACAACCAACCTTTTCATTCAGATGTCAGATGAAATTAAGCACAACATGTTGGGGTGAAAATTAGCACAAACTTGTCATTGTAGGTTGTTTCTTTATGACTCAAACTCTGCTTCAGAAACTCTTTGTGTCATACAGTAAAACAACATGTGGACATAAATGTTTCAACATACAGTATATGATTTGTAGACAAACTAATTCTCCTGAGGGCATTCTCTTAGTTCTGCAAAAGGTGGGCATATTTGAGCTGAAATTGTGCGCACTACAAACATTCATCAGAATGCAAACACACACACACACACCAATTGTGTGTGTGCCTGAAAAATACTGACGAACACACAGCAAAAGCAGCCAGTGAGATAGAGGCTCAAGACGCAAACGCAGCATCCCGGCCTGAGAACTAAAACTTAAGTCAGATGGGAACACACTGGGGATCACTGGCTTAACTGATTGCATTGTGCCTTATCTACTGTTGTGTGTGTGTGTGTGTGTATGTGTGTGTGTGTGTGTGTGTGCGTGTGTGTGCGCGTGTGTGCGTGTTAATGTCTGTGTGTGTGGTGGGTATATGCATGTGCATACAGATTTATTCACTAACTTATTTGTTCAGTAAAACGTGTGAGTGAGGGAGAGATTAACACGTAGTATGCTTTTGTTATTGTTACACAACGCAAAAGCAATAATTAACAAATCATCTGACATTGCTGTTCTTGGAGATTAAACTTTGCTGCATCAGCAGAAAATGCATTAGCCACTGTAATTGTAGAAAATAATCTACAAATAATCTACAAAATAATCTACAGCGAGAGATGCGGCATCATATAGAAACGTGGTCCTTCATGCTCCTTCAGTTGCATCAGACGACTGGAAAAACCAACACCAAGACATAAAACCTTCCTTCACGAAGGAATGGCTCTGACCTTGTGGCACACAAATGTTTTCACTGTCTGGCTATCCATCTAGATTTTACACAGCCCAACACACAGTGTTATTTTTATTTTTTTATTTTTTTATTATTTTATTCTGAATATGCAAATAGAACATGGCTTCCTGATTTCTATTTAACAGATTATTTACACAGCATAATATAGAAATGAAGATTTTGAGGAAGCAATATAATAATGAAGCACAGAAAAAAATAAAAATAAATGACATATTCGAAAAGGAGTGAGAAGAAGCATAGCTTGTTAGCTCTCACCCCTTTGTGTTATGTGTGTTGGTCTGGCGTCCCCTGTGCTGTCATCACCACCCCAGTGTGGTCCAGCCTGGGCCAGAACGCTCCCTGTGGGACGAGCTATAAATCAAAAGGCTGAGTGCTCCTCCACCAACATCACGAGAGTGATGAGCATATTGGTGCAGGGAGAAGAAGACACAAATGAGCCAGGCTAGGAACTGACAGGCACAGAGGGGAGAGGGACTACTTGATGGGCTACTTGACGAGGGACGCATAGAATTCGGATGCCACCGAAATACCACCAAAGCATGGAAGTCCCTCAAGCAGATTCTAATATTAATGGTGAAACGATTAATGGTGAAACATACCATGAATACAAGTTACATTTGCTGTATCCAAAGATAATTGTTATTGTTGTAGGTGTGCAGGGGCATGCACCTCACAAAAGCATAAGAAAGACTTGGTCTTGCTTACAACGCTAAATACAATTGAGATTAGTGCATATACATTGTAAATCATTAGTACTACTGTACTTCACCAGTGTCTAGAACATAACTGACATGGCTTTTACATTTCCCTTTCTTGAGCCTGCTTTGAAGGTTGAGTTCAGCATAAACTCAACTGAAGGTTTGACAACCCAGGGGCATAAACAATAACAAAATAACAATAAGAACATTAAGATGGACACAAAAAACCTGGTTATTGTCAGCACAGCTTGTTGTTTTAAATAGTTGAGGCTTACACTTTAATACCACACTGTTATGTCAACAAAGGACAGATGGCTTGTAAAAACTTGTTTTACAAGTAATAATAAATACCAACATAAACAAGACACCATCATAACTAACTGTGCACAGTTATGAGTGTTTTGCAAGCATATAAAACTTAGTAGGCATACCTTACCTTTGTGTATAACCAGCTTAGAGAAGACTGAACAAAATACTAATTAAAAGTTAAATCAATCATCAAATATAGTATACATAGTTAATAGTAAAATATAGTTTACTATGCATGTGCAACATGTCATCATGAGGCTGTCAATCGCCAATCAAAACTGTACATAGCCTAATTCCTCTCTAAACTAAAATAAGAGACGCTCTACACCTGCTTCCTTGCGTTAGTACTAACCTTTAGCCTGGTTTGCCTCGCTAAAAAGCATCAGGCACTTCTTTAAGCTGGAGAGGGAGACGGCATACGGTATTAAAATCAATGGGAAATGACAAAAAAGCCGGATACACCTGCATGTGGAAAGCACAGTCCAGAAAGAAGAGCACACAATGGCTTTTCCCCTCACATTCCCTGACCTATCCGTTTGAGACCCCACCCTCAGGTCTATCATTAAGGTCCTTGACATTCAACATCTAGGAGAGCCCAGAACAGATTTGTACCTACAGCTGTTATTAGACTGCTTATTTAACCTGGATCCCTCAACCACTCTTAACATCTTCGATGCATCCTACCTTTCCTACGAGGTATAAATACCTATTTGAATCTGAATGCATAACACATTTGTGTCTATGAGTGACATAAACCTATGACGTCAGACATATAGCACGCAAGGCTTTTTCTGTTCTTATTTCTAAAGACTCCAGTTCTTTTTGGAAAGTGTAACAAGTAGTAGTAACCAGAGATGTATAAAGTACTGGAGACCAAGACTTGAGTAGAAGTACAAGTACTATATCAAAAAAGTGACTTGAGTAGAAGTAGAAGTGTTCTTAAAAAAACATACTTAAGTGGAAGTACTAAAGTATTCAAAATGTTTTGTACTTAAGTATTGCAAGTAGAAGTATTTTAAAATGTACTACTCAAGTACTGAAAGTAAAAGTAAAAGTACAAGTGTTGTGTAGGCTATTAACAGGGATACAAACACATGTATGGTCAAAATAGAGAGAGCTAGTTGAAGCGCGTATTCTGATTAATTCTGAGTGTATTCTGATCATTAATTATTAAGTCATTTAATATTTTGAATGGGTAAAACATTTGATTTTTATGTTTCATTAGGTGTGTTAGTTCAGCTGTCATCACAATCTGATATAGCTAATACTAGAATTGTCTATAGGCCTGTCTCATTTTGTGTAGTTTAACTTATTATTTGGTAGATTTGTCTTATTAATATGTCATTAATAGCATCTTAATATTTGCTGAAAGCCTTTCATGATTCTTGAAATAATAGGTGTAAGTTCAGATATTAACACAGTGTATGAGCCTATTAAAATGACGCCTGTCTCTTTAAGACACGTCTTCCAGGGCTCTGGTAGCACACAATTAAGCAGATGAGCACTAATCAAAGCAACTTCGCATATGAGTCTCAGGGCTTCGTGAACAAGTACAGACCTGTGTTAGTGTTACACACTTAATATAGGTCTGCTTGAATGGCTTTCTTAATGTTCTTCTTTGTTGTTTGTTTTAAAATAAACACACTGACACACGGAACACGCACCAGCCATGGCTTGCTTGTTATGGAGTAGTTTGTTTGGAAAACCCCCACATTGCCTGTTGCCTTTAATGTTAAATTAATGAATGAATTCGGCCATTGATATCGGCTATTTGACAATTCAATGTTTATGAAAAGGGAATGCTTATCCTCCCATCGCGCCCAGGCTAATAGCGGAGTTGATATGCCTATGCTTTCCCTTTGCAGAACGCGCTGTCTCTACTGTTTAGTTTGTCTTCTAGGCAACATGCACTAAGCCTATGATTTCAGACAGTGAAACATCTGCCAGAAAGCATCATGAGATGAGATGTTCGTTTGCATTTTTTTTTTCAATAAGACAGCTGTGCGTGCGTGAATTCGAGTTTGTGCGCTCTTGATTACGAGGAGCGCAATTGGGTTTTAAACGAGGATGCGGAGACATGCAGGAAGAAGTTACGGACGCCACCATTATGTGATTAACTCTCATTTAATAGGCCTACTATATTCTACAATTGTTAAAAGCGTGGACGTCACGTCAGTATAACCAGATTTATTTTGTGATGGGTCCCGTAAAAGTGAAAGTGGAAGTAGGAGAAAAAAATAATACTCAAGTAAAGTACAGATACCGCATTTTAGTACTTAAGTACAGTAGTGAAGTAGTTCTACTTCGTTACTATACATCTCTGGTAGTAAGAAAGCAGTTGTGTTCACTGCAATACAACATACTGCTGTAGACAACCATACGAATTACATCTCAAAATAACAGCTAAAAGATAACAACATTGTTTACAGGCAACTAATAACCATTTAACACAGTCAGTAATGTTTTCTTTCTCCGTCTTTTCTGGTGGGTAGACACTAGTGCCTGCAGTCAGAGTGGATATTTCCCACCCTCTGAAATTAGCCACTTCATCAGGCTAATTACTGTCTTAATTGCACCCCATGACCTCCTATCTCATGAGGCTGGCAGGTGATAAAATGATTTCCCTGCAGAGAAGAAAAAAAACCCGACAGAACAAGTAAGCCACTGAGAGGGGGAAGAGGATAGTAATGATGGGTGATTGGGTGAAGGGTATACAGAACCCACTTTCTGCGAGAAGACAATTGCCAGATGCATGGCGCACTCTCTAGGATAAAGTCATTAGACTGAGCTGCATTGGATACTGAAGGCCCAAGCACCTCACAGATTAAGGAATCTGATACCACACATCAGTACCTGCATTTTAAATAGTAATTCCATTTAAATAGACACTTCTGGAGGGCCATCTACAAACCAGTCTCCTCTATGCTGAGTTTAAGTTTGAAGGACGACTAAAAATATAGAATATGACAAACTAAAACCCTGGAACTGGAACTTATGGAAGACAGAATTGAATGGAAAACAGTTCCATTCAATTCTGCTGCATTTGACATTTCCTGACATTGCCTGATGATTTAATCATATGTCCTTTTAGGAAATGTGTCCTGTCTACTTCACAGAATGTAGCTCTCATGTCAGGCTGTGCTTGGCAAGCCAATTGGCTGGCCTTTTTTTCCTAAAGCAAGAGGATGAAAAGCAGATCTCAATACCAAAACAAACCTGATTGCAAGAATGTTACAAAGAGAAAGAGATAAAGGGAGCAACATTGTATAATTACTTAAAGGCAGGGTAAATAAATATTTTGAATGTATTATAGCCAAAATAAAGGAAATAAAGGAAAGCTAATCATTGCATCAGTGCTACTCATACTCATCATTTATTTCATCTTATAATACTCCATGATTAATAGATCTTTTATATTCTCTTTCATTACTATCACTATTAACTTGTAACATGCATTTGTAGAAAAAAACAATTTTCCTTATATTTTAGATTCCATGAAATATAAATATAATCTACAAACAGATAGCATAGATCATCTTTGAAACTTGGCAAGTCCAAATACTAATTCAGTAGTTCTGGGAGACCTAAATGAAAACAACTGAACAGAACCATCCCTTGTATACCTCCTATTCATGTTAACGCATGCTACCGATGGCCGCAGTTCACAGAGAGAAGAAAAACAGGCAGAGACAACAGAAAAGAAGAGGCTATTTTTAGAGGCATTTTGGGGCAAAACCCTCTCTGACTTCCTCCCATCTCTACTGAGATTTTAGGAGGCATGTCATTCCAGTGCCTCGTCTGCTCGGTTCACGCCCCCCAGATGCTCAGGACGTCTGCTTGGTGCTCTGCCGCTGGCCTCGTCTCTAGCATTGTTGCCCTTCAGTTCACAACTAAAGGCCATGAAACAGAGCCAGCTTTAATGTTTAATCACCAGGAAAAGGCTGCATGGTTGTCGACGCACATGCTGGAAAAATAATGTCTAGTATTAACGATTCAACCTGAATACATACAACTTCAGTGATCGTAATACGTATTTTTAACGTAATACGTTTATAGACTCAAAAGTCTATAAAAGTATTGTAAACGAGTATATCAAATAAATTGATAACTGCTTAATTACTAATTACTAAGTAATTACTTTCTAATTACCCAGTACTACTGGGTAATTAGAAAGTAATTACTTAGTAAATAGTTGCAAGTTATCAAGTAAATACTGGGTAGAGTCATTACTACCCTCACTGTCACTACACAGGTTGATTGGTAATACATAATTTATAATTCCTGGATAAATACCTGGTAGTTTTCAGTATATATCTAGTAAATACTGGGTAACTTGTTGGTATTTACCAGGTAAATATCAGGTAACTACCAGGTAAATAAGTGGTAGTTACCAGGTAACTATGCGATCATTTTTGAGTAAATACCTGGTAAGTACCAGGTAAATATATAAGTTATTATCACCCTAACATAGTCACATATAGACACATTCAGTGGGTTTATTGTCTACAATATGCAATTGCAGGATATCTACCAGGTAATTATTGGGTAAATACCTGGTAGATGTCAGGAAAATATCTAGTAAATATCAGGTAACTTGTTGGTATTTACCAGATAAATATGTAATTAAATACTGGGTAATTACCTGGTAAGTACTTGGTAATTATAAGGTAATTACATTTAATAACCTGTTATTACTTAGTAAATACATCTTATTACCAGGTAATTACCAGGTAATTACCGGACTGTAAAAGGAAAGGTTACCAAGTAAGCATATGTTGTTGAATAAATCACAAAACCTGAATAAAATGGCAGTACCAAGTAAAGTGGCATCTACCCAACCTGGGGGTATCTTTTGTTTAACCAACATGACTATTATATCCACATTATTTTATAACAGTTATTCACAAATCTCAAAGTAATGAGGTTCAACGCTAATAAAATACTGGTACCAGACACGCAGAGACTACTTGGCACAATTCATGGCATTTATTAGGATACTGCTTGTTTTGCAATATCTGGTGGAATTGTTTGTCTGGTGTGGTGCTAATGTTGTGCCCTGCACAGAGGCACACACTAGATTAGCTCTTTCTGCTAGTCCTCTCTGCTAATCTTGGCACATGTGACAAAAAAAAAATCCTTCCTTTCGCTTTTACACTTGCATTTTTTACCCCCCACTTTATTTACACTGCTGTCTGCCATGGCTGATGCTTAAACGACAAGGTCAAATTGTTTTTTTTGGGGTCTATTTATAAAGGTAAAGGTATAAAATGGGGGGGAGGGATTGTGGGTTCTTGGTCCTCCCCCGAGGGGAAACCATTGGTGTCTCGGGCGGAGAGATATTGATGAAATCCACTGACAAGGGCACTTTAGGTTTCTCCTCCAATAACCCTTGCCTGCGCAGTGGTGACCTGTCATTGGCTGGCTGCAGGCCTGTCATTGTGGGGCTATCATGGCAGGACACGCTTGCCTTCCTGGTCATCCCGTTAGGCCAGGTGCGCTTCGCCAGAGTTGCTGTCAGCGCAAAGGCCGTCGGGAGAGCCCAATCGATATGTCAGATAACGGGATGCACTGTGAAACGATGCCACAGCAAAAAAATAAAAATACAAAATAAACAGTTGGAATAAACTTTGCTAGAGGGCCAAAAGAACACAGAAAATATAACTTTAAATACCATACCAATAAATATTCAACATTTCACTAGATTCATTGCAACTCAGGTTCTAGTGTGGATGCTAAGGACCACATTCCATTTTGTGTGAGAACACATTTGAATGCTGTACCCAGGGAGCAAAGAAATCGAATTTGCTTATAGGGGAAAAAATGCTATGTTAATTCATCGTCATCTTCCTCATGCAGTGTCTGCATTGAATTGTCTGTTGACCCTGAGAGGGTCCAAGCTACACTCCAACTGAAAGACTCGACAGGCGACTCGAATGACGTACAAAACAAAACACATCTTCAGCAATTAAGTGAACAAACAAGAATGCCAGCTGGCGATCCCAGTCGGGAATGTAGTACTCCATGGAAGCAGAAATGGATGACATAAAGGCTCTGTGCTACCGAGACGAGCTCTGCTCTGCTCGCGAGCTGACCTGGAACTGTCAGTGGCATAAGAAGCAGCACGGTGTCCGGAAACATTCCAGACAAGCGACCAAGCTGGAAAAAACCTAGCAGCAACAAGGTTTTTCTACCGCATCATTCCTATTCCTCTCTACCCCAGGGACTTCTGACTTCTTGCAGAAAGGTACTTTTGTGATGTGTGAAAAACCGTCTTCTTGAGTCTTCTTCTTGTTCCGACCACCAGTCAGAAACAGAATAAAACACAAAGCAGGTGGAGGAAGGCAAAGGCACAATGCATAGATGAAGGGAGACAAGATCATAAGACAAAGAAGTGAAGGAAATGGAGAGCGACACTGTAAGAAACAGTCTTGCCTGTAATACCGTAAGAAACAGGCAAGACTGTTTACAGGCAAGACTGTTACTTACAGGAGGATGAGGAAATGATGAAAAAGAATGAGAATTAGATGATTATTCAAGAAAATGAACAATACATGTATAATTTGTTTATTCCAAATATTATAATGCAAATTATTATTTATATTGGCATTGCATTAACAGCCTTCCTGTACCTATGTACCTGTACATATAACATATGTATATTTTTACTTTGAATACAAACATCCTCGCACGCAGCTTATAAAGACAAATCTAAACAGGTAGCTAGCAGCCAACAGGCAAGTAAGCATAATATTTTAAGCAGTAGGAGTGTAATGGAAATGAGCAAATGTGTCAAGTTCCCACTGCTCAATTAAATAAACTGCCCAAAGTAATAAGGGACTGCAATAAATGTGTGTGTGTGTGTGTGGGGGGGGGGTGTGTCTGCTCATAATGAATGATTTGCAAAGGATAACATTATTTTAGTCATTAAATTAAAATGCTTGAGGACCAAATGCAAGTCAGAAACAGCATATTGTTTTCGAGTGGGCCTCATGGCGCACACCATGTCCTATTATTAGGCAACACGCTTGTTTTAACATAAATAAACAGATCAAGAGAGAAATAGTGGCAAATGTATTGTCTGTCCGAACAGTGGTAACTGTCCTAGTCTTGCTTCATTAGCCTTTCAGTGTGTTTCATCAATTTCCCCTTTTTTCTGCCCACACACGGGTCCACTTAAATATAAATGAATCATGTTTCTTTTGGTGCAGAAAGTCCGCTCCACCGCTAGCCTGCTAGTTTTAAAGGAGGTGCTTTGTCAAGTAATTGATTTGTGTCATTGCAATGGCCTCTGACTATGCTCTGAACTGACACTACAATCTATTACATCAGTTAATTTGTCTTTAAATTCTTAAATATGGCAAATACAGACTATTAAAACTTGAAGCGCTGCACAGCTACGATTACATGTTTTAAACCTTTTAATTGGGCTTCCTAACTAAAAGTACTTATGTCTGTCTCATGGCAATACAGCAGGCACTACAACGGCTATTTAAAGGCTCATAGGAATCCATAGTGTGTCCAAAGTTTGCGAAAAATTGTGTCGAAAGATTAGCTCTGTACTACTTGATACAACTCTTATACATCTTGAAAGGAACTGGTGTATTTTGACTTAATGACAAATTTGAGGGCAAACTGTGAAGAATCCAAGCCCAGCAGAAGTGTAATACTTCCCTGTGCCTAAAAGCCAGTCCAGGTCCAACCTATACTTCAGAAACTAGATTACAAAGGGATCAATAGGTATTACACCACAAAGTGTTCATACATCCATTTGTGTAGTTTCTACACAGTACGTCAAGATGATTGTGTATGTATGCTAGCGTGCCTGGACATTGGTATGTTCGAAGGCTTTGTGTAGAAAAGAACATTGATGGAAAATCAATCTCCTACTCATAACCCTCCACCCGAGAACCTTGATGAAAGGCCAAGTATACTAATTCCGGGGAAAGGACAAAGCTTGTTTTCTGAACAACTGCAGTCATATTGTAGCAATTAGCTGATGTAAAGCATGAGCAGCGTGCAAATATATATTATGGTAGTGATTTGTGTGCCCGTTTGTGTGCTTGCCACCGTTCCAACCAGGGCAATTCCCTAAAGTAATTGCAGGCTGTTTTGCATATGTGTCTGTCTACCACTGATCCCTGACTGCATATGCTATGTAAATGGATAAAGTAATCGTGTTACTAATGATGAATTGCAATAAACATAAAAATGGCTGCAGGAGCCGATTTAAAATTACAACTATAGAGATTTTAAATTAGTTATTGCAGTAAAAGCATGAGGGCATGCAAGAGTTATTAATACTGATTAATGTACTAATGTATCCATGCATATATTCTGTACATACCTACCTGTATAGACAAGCTCTGCTCACACACCCATGACATGCCCACGATCACACATTCTCACAATTATAGGTAGAGCATACTGCCACAATAAAAAACTTACACAAGGACGTGATGAAAAAGCTGCAATTGTCATGTTTTCATGTCTGGAAATATCACATTTTAGCACAAATCTGCATACCCATATGGTAGGTGACATTTACTGTCCATTGGATCTTCAATGTGTCTCTTCACAGACTGTGGGCCTGACACAAACTCTCTTTGCTCTGGCCTATCACTTGTATGCAGAACAAATGTGGCATTATCAAGACTGTTTTTTTTGGCAGTGAAGTTGACTGCTTTGTTCTGCTTGATGGCTGCCTGGTGATCTTGTACATCAGGCGGGTAATGGATGGGCAGTGGGAGGCTCATGAAAAGCACCTCCGCTTGGGTTTCTCAGGAGGAAATGAACAACAGAGGAAAAGAACAACAGTTGAGCCGAGGTCAACTCCTCACACATGCAATCTATGCCTGTGTTTGGAGAGAGGACAGAGTCCTCTCGCCACTCCACTAAACCCTGGTGTGTTTAGTGCAATACATATATATATATATATATATATATATATATATATATATATGATAGTTTTAATAATCCCTGTCACAATATGGGTATGCAAATAAACAGTCTATGGCTTATACAAGCACAGACCTTTGGATTACTGACATACGGCATTGGTGGGAGCCTGGTGAATAGCTGACCATGACAGATCAGATTATTCACAGTGTGTGAATGACATCAAGAGGCATTGTTCGATATTTCATCTTCCCCGTAAAATGATTGCAGCTCACCCCCCCACCCCCCAAATTCTATCATTTGATTCATAATGTTTGATCAGGTATTCTCCTGTCTAAACCAGGGATAACGCCAATATGCCTCCTTATTTAGGTAACCATTTTTTGTTGCCTTTTGAGAATCGGTGAAATGGAGCTGTATTTTATATAAATTACAAGCCGGTAAGCAGAAATATTAATTCCACATTAAGTTTACCCACTAGCATTTAGAACTGACATGGCCATTAGTTGAATATGGTCTATTGCACATCAATTCATTTCTGGAAGGCAAGTTCTCTTCATTGTATTCCTTCTCAAGGCTTATTTATTTCCCACTGGGTTTTGGGGAGTTTTTCTTTGAGGTCTGAAGGATAGGGGGGGTCCTGGGCCTGTGAAGCCCTTTGAACGGAACTGTGATAAGGGACTATACAAATAAACGTATACTTGAATGTAGGATCGTGTGGGTGCATATGCAGTGCAGTCAAACCAAAAAAGGTGTTCTAGGTGTGGTTAAAGCAGAGCGGATAGTGGGTCATTACTTAAAACAAGTCTAGTTAATTCTTCACAGCAGTGCAGGTCATTCATGACAACGAGGTGCATAAATGTGGTGCATGAAAATAGCTTTTAATTCCGTGTTCACGTTGATGCCAAGAGCAAAATATGTGGTTTTTGATTTGAGAAAAAGAACAGCAATATATCAAAGCGGCATAAATTTTTTTTACTGCTATCAGGGGGGAAAAGACTACGATATACAGTGGAATCTTGTAAAGATTCAGCATTCTCCATCATTCCATTATTATTCTTGGATAAGGAACACTGCAAACCACATTTGCACTGAACACAATGCAGATATTTTCTTCCAGAATTGGTCAGTGCAAATTTTTAAGAAAATAGCAAAACCAAATTGTGTAAAATATTTAAAGAGTAATGTCTTCAAGTGACCATTGTAAAGGGAATTTAACAAATCAGATTTGAAAATGTACAACAAATGTGTGCCTGCCTTTTGTATCTTCTTGTCTTGTTCTCTCCTCTCTCTTCCATCTCCTCTTGAGGTTCATACTAAGGCACCTTCTAGGGTAATATGGCACATACATTCATGATCGCCATCTGCTGCCAGTATGCAAGACAACGTTTCTGCTGTATGTCTACTGCTCTAATGTTTGTGTCTCTATTTAAGTTACATATTGGGTGACATAAGCCACTGAATGAGTAATGAGACCTTTTTTGCCTCCAATTCAAGCCCACACAGAAGCATGAAAGCACACATGGATAAATTAGATGTAATTAAATCAGCATATCACATATTTCCCTGTCAGTGTGTTCCAGTGGCTCTTCTCCTTCTCCTTGTATCTGCGAGGCATTTGAAAATTTCATTAACTTCTACACTACGTGTATATAGATATATTAGAACTGCTTGACTACCACTGACTGGGGAAATGCATCCCCTATAGCTAAGCCATTTATTACCCAGTTTATTGTTGTTACGCTTCTCAACTTTGTTCTCCACGTGGGTGTTGTGGCACTCATCTGTAATGTGGCTACATTTGCTCTTTGCCTCGGCAACATCCTGGTAATAGTTTTATCCTCATATCTCTGAAGTCTATGTTAAATACCCTCCAGTACCCCCTCCTCCAAGCACACAAATACTGTATTTTGTTGAGAAGGGAAGTTAAAGGAAATGTACTTTTACAACAAAAGTTGTCACTGAGCTTTGCCCTTTAAGAGTTTCTGAATGGCCCCAAACCATGAGAAAACAGACAACATTCACACTTACATCAGGGCTCCTTCAGAGAACAATTCTATTCAAAGAAGTTGGAAGGCAAAACGAAGGTAGTAGAGTGTTAACAGATCCTGTCAGGGCCCTGATAAGACAAAAGTGTATTGGTGTGATTTATGTGTCCCTTCCGCCAGGGTCTTGAGGGAGCAGGGGACGTGGCCACTTGGGGGGTGACGTTACAACTTGAGGTGACCTTGCTTGTGCCTCTCCACTTGGTGTCTTTTTTCTCTGAGTTGATTTTGTTTTTAAATCTGTTCTTGTAATGGCATGACTGGGTAACGCTTGGACCATTAGCAATCCTAGAACTAGTCACTTTCCTCATGCAGACCTGGAATTAAATTGCTTTATACCATGGCCCCGAGTGAATACTCGATTCTGATTGGCTGGATAGGTGTGCATTATTTTTTTGATACATCCACGGCCATGACGTAAGCAGCCTTATCACCGGTCTAAAAATGAATGCGCTAAACGTTAGTAACTGTCAACTTGGACCGGACTCGGGGGGAACTACGCTTAGAAAGCTTTTAACATTGCCATGTCGTTGCTATGGTCATCTCTATGTACTGGAGTAATAAGGTAATGTTGCCATGTCGTTACGAAGATCGTCTCTATTTACTGGAGTAATAAGGTAACATCTGCTTTCCATATGAATCTCATGTTAACTGACATTAGGCATTAGTCAGATCCAGGCATTAGTCAGACCCATATATTTCTCCAGTCATTTGTCGTTTGTTTACAGGCACACACAAAGTAGTGCAAGCTAAAAGTTGTAATTTTGAGACAGAATTACCCCCAAAATATGAATCAACACCCTTTGTATATTTACTAGGACTAGATGTTAAAATCGCTTGATAAATCGGCAAACACTGTTGATGGAGATGTCCTCTTGGGTTAGGGTCTGGACTGGGGGGAAGACCGCCTGGTGCCTCCAGTACGACACATCATCAGTTGTGCATCCCGGCCTCATTGGGTGTTTCGGACTTTTATATTATAAAAGGCTGAAATATACTGTATATATATATTCTTATATGGTATAAGCGGGATAATCCACTCCGAGGTGTGCATGTATCGAAAAATAATGCATGGGGCTTCGCTCCGGGGGGTTTGCCTCCGCAAAGTGCCTCGTTGTGGATTATCCCTTAATTAATGCATGGCATAGTTGGCATACTCCATTGAGCAAATATATATATTAACACCGCATTGCAATTTTTTGGCAATAATCCATGAATGGCAATAGTTCTACAAAATCATATTGTGCACCTATATATACAGTATATAGTCACAATAGCCTGTTTTCTCTCCTCAAGGATGCAACGGAGCACTTAAAGCTCTGGTGGTGTATTCAACATTTCTTTCACTGCATTATTTAGTTTGTTCAATGTCAATTTAACTATTGGCACAGGCACAACACTAATTTACACACAGCAAACTGAGAACGAATCCTCCCACCCTCCCATTATGCTGGTTTAAAACAATAGCTTCATCAGTCACATCTAATAACTAATGTTTGTTATGAATGACATAGATGTAGCTCAGTGCTCAGTTTTTAACGGGCACAGCAGTCTAAAAGAGATTGTTCTAGTGTCACCTGTCTAGCAGCAGAAAGACAGGTACCAAGCCATTCCTCACATCAAACGATCTGGACCTTAGAACAAAACAGCCAGATAGGAAATCTAAAAGGCATTACTTTGAAGCCTAAAGAAGGCTCATTCAACCAATTCATCCATTACATTCAATGAAAATCAAAAGCTGACTTTGTCAACAAAAAAACTTTAAGCCTTACACCAAAAAAGCATTTTTGCCTTTCAAGCCATGTACACCAATGTAGAGGCTTCACATTTGATTTCACATATTTGTGTCTGTATTTTTGGTTGGTTTTGTTCAGTTCAGTTGAGTTCTAATTAATACTACTTACTAAATGCTACTAATTGCAGTGTGCAGTGCAGTGTGTATTCCTTTGCAAAGAAAAAATAAATATTGGTGGCCCTTGATTTCAAGGACACCCTCTGCTCGACATGAAACTCAAGTTAAAAACTAACAAGTGAAATGAAAGGCTCTGCTTAAGAACTTATTTAAAAACATGTTAAGACATCGTACTGTCACCAATAGATTGTCTAGATGTCTTCTGAACCTCAGGTGTCCTGCCTGTCATATGACACTTGGTGTATCATGTCATTTGTCCACAGGAAAAATACCTCATGGGACTGTGTTTTTTTAGTCGACTGCACTCTCTTTATATTCCTGCATACTCCCTTATCTATCCGATATAAATGTACTGTGTTTTATCCTAGAACCGTGGAACCGTGGAACCATTGTCACAGGGCCCTTGTCCTGTGTTGATGAGTCCAGGTCTCCAGAAGGCTCTCAAACAGTCCCTTGGAGACATTTTGGTGAGAGTGTTTTCAGTGCACAGCGACTTGTAAAGCCAGGCTTAGATTTTAGACAGGCTCCTCTTAAACTACCTTGTTTGTCCTTGTGTCTCCGCTCCAACCCACTTTCCTTTTTCAACTCCCCTGAGGGTGAAAGAACAGCAGCAAACAACCGAGCAAAAGATCTTACCCTACGGAGGGGCTGTATAGACTCCACTTAAGGACACACACACAAATAAACTGCCACTATGGATCATTTGAAGCCTTAACAAGGTAAGCCTAGTTGGACCTGAAGCCATAGGATTCAAATTGGATTTTTTACTAAGTACTTTGTTTTTCTTTTCTAAATCTATAGCTGTTTGAAGCTTTGCCTGTAAACGAGCCAACAGGGTCGGCTGCGACACTTGGTGGGACTCACAGAAAGGCGTGGACAAGCAGGTGCACAGACACACACACACACCAATTAAGCCTTGTGTTTCATGGAGAGAGGAGAGAACAAGAGCTCTTTCTGTAACATACTACGTCTGCACTTGTGTCGAAGGCCAACCATTTTTAATTAAACAATCCCACCGCGCCTCTGGTTTTACTGATCCCTCCCTAGTGCGCACACTTTCTCACATTTACCTCCCATTTTCTGACACATATATATACACACACACAGGTTTTTCTTTTCACACAGCTTCAGGCACAGTGACTGTCCCTTTCTGTAATGTCTTTCTCACTCGCCCTCTCGCCCCCCAGTCTCCTACTGGTGGACAGGAGACAATGGCAGGGAGGTAGAGAGTGGCCTGTCACCAGGCTGAGGGACACGTATAGGAAAGGAAAGGATGTGTATAGACAGTTGTACGGACAGCCGTGGTGAGAAGGGGATAGTCACACGCAGACATACAAACAGAAAGAGAGGGGGAAAGAATACATCGGATGGGCAGGCAGTTCCCATAGAGATGTGATGGTTGATGAGGTTGACATGAAGTAAAAGAGCTTTCTGGGGCCTTTTGGGGGCACCCCCACCGCTGCACGTTCCCACTGTACGGAACAGGGGTGGAAGAGAGCGGTAGAGCGGGAGGAAGGGGGGAAGCGAGAGGAGGTGGAATGAGGGTAGTCTTGGTGGCCAGAGGGAGGCGATGAAGGGTGAAACAATGAGTGTTCCTTTGTCGTCAGCTTCTTCTGAGTTATCTGTCAATGCGGTGGCTCCGAGCGAATAAGAAATTGGGAGGAGGAAGTGAAGCGTGGAAGCCCCATGTGGTGTGGTGCATATGCATGTGTTAGATTGTGAGACTCGCCCTGGGGGGGGGGGGGGGGGGGGGGGGGGGGGATCCGCTGGTACCTGTGTATTCGTGCTCATGCTATTGCTCTCCGTCCTGTTTGGGCCAAAAACAACAAACAATGCAGACAAAAGGAGTCACCGTACATAAACAAAAAAAACAAAAGGACAGACATGCACACGTGGGTAATCTGCTTGGCTTCCTAATGTGTATGTGTATCATCACACATGAACACAGATGGTATTTGAGGGTGGATACATGGGGGGAGAGGTGGCGGTGGGGGGCTTGCCAGAGAAACAAGAAAAGGTCACCAAACAGGAGGGAGTGACTCACCGTCACCCCTCTGATCGTCGTCTGTTTCCGTTTCATGCATGCGTGTGTGTGTGTCTGTGTATAGTGCCTTGCAAATGACTGTCGACAGATGTTAGGGGAATATGGGTGTTTGTCACAGAGTGGATCCTGTTGGTATGTGTGTGTGTGTGTGTGTGTGTGTGTGTGTATGTTTGCTCGAGCCACACTATAGTTGTACTACTTGAAGTAGTGGGCGATATGGAAAAATGTATTATCACGATAATTATGGGACAATCTAGTTGCGGGTCATTACATTGAAGTATATGGAAGTTTAAAGTATGGTATTGGAGTAAAAATAGTTTAGCTTTCTCTCTGACATTTCAAACTTCATATTTGATTATTTTAAGGGCACATCTTTTCATCGTGATGAATTTATACTATGAAACTGAGGATCTCTTCATTTCATGATGATACAATACCATTTAAAGACGATAAACGATAATATTGAATTTTTGCCTAGCCCTAAATCCGGGGTTAGAGATAATTTTCCAATAAATGGCAATGTAGTATAAATCAATGGCTGGAATTGAGAAACAGGAACTCAGGTATTATCATATCACAATCCAGGGGTCCAAAACTTAAACACTGGTGCCTATAACACAATTTCTCTTTTTCATCCAACTTAAAGGTCCAGTGTGTAGGATTTAGTGTCATCTAGCGGTTAGGTTTCATGGTTGGTTACTTCCAAAATGATGTCTTTGTCTATGACAGAATCGAGTAGCCAAGTATCAAGTGATGAGGTTCCTTGATAGATTTATAAATTGTATTTAGTTATTTAGTATGTAAAACTAAAAAGGTCATAGCTTGTTAATGGTTCCGCATTGTGGTAGCGTTTTATTTTTAACGTTACTCTCTAGAGCCGTTTGTCCATTCTGGGCTACTGCAGAAAAATGGCAGTGCAACATGAAAGAGGACCTGCTCCCTATGTAGATATAAAGTGCTCATTCTAAGGTAACAAAAACACAACGATTCTTATTTCCATGGGATTATACACTAATTAATACATACTTATGAATATTATATTTAATTTCTGCCAAGTCCGTTCCACTAGATGCCACGAAATTCTACACACTGTATCTTTAAGGCAAGACAGAACACAACACAACAATTTCAGATTTTTGTGATCTAGTTATGAGCTCGCAGCTTTCTTTGATTCTATCTACCATAACAGATCTGCTCATCCCGCCGTGCCTCTCTCAAACACAGACAGACACGCAGGGGTAAGATGAGGTAAAGCACTATTACCGTTGGCTCTCCCTATTGTGCTCACCCAAGGCTATGGAGCTGCTGTGTGTGTTTGTGTATGTGTGTGTTTGTGTGTGTGTGTGTGTGTGCGTGTGTGCGTGAGCAAGAATCGACCGAGACTCATTGGCTGATGGCGTAACAACACCTACATTTGTGCAATTCACAAGCCAATCCAGATAGGCAAACACACACACACACACACGCACGCAAGCACACACGCACACACGCACGCACACACTCTCAGCCACCCAAACACACATTGTTTGCATTCAGAGACAATAGCTTGATCGTGCGTGTCATATGCATGCGTGCATAAATGTGTATGCATATAAAGTGTACAGCCATGTGTAACTGTGACAGCGCTGATTCCAAAAACAATGTATGGTTTATATATGGAAGCTGATCACAGTGTTTGGAGTGTATAGCACACAGCCTTGGTTGTGTGCATTTATGTCATCAACATCCATATTCAAATTATGTGAATTCTAAGCCAAACAGGCCCACTTATACTCCTAAGATGACAACACGGCCGACTGATCAAATCACTGCAATTATAAAGTGGAAGTCTCTCCAAACTAGGGGGAATACCAGCCAGATAATGAGATGGGTTTTTTGCGTTTGATTGCTTACTAATTCATGAGAGGGGCTCCCTCAAGCGCACACAGAGTACTTTCTCTCTTGAATCCTAATGCCAACTTCTGGGACAGCCGGATTTTCTGCCGCATTTGTAATTAAACACGAACAAGGACAAGGACCGAAAACATTTGAAGACTTCCCAAAAACATTGTCTCGCCTGTGGAGGTGCCAACATTTTCTATGCGTGACATTGAAAGGGTTGCAAACTTGTGGAATGCCACACATATATTTTTCAGTTTACCTCCGTTTGTGTGTGTGCGCAAAGTAGTTATCTGTAAGTGTGCCATCATTTTCAGTCTTGTTTTTGGAAGGGCTCAACGTTAACCTTTCCAAACAGTGATGCAATCGAGGAGCCTGAGTGGGATTAAAGGGGATTTCCAAGACACATCAGTTGCTTTGTATTGTACCAAATAGCATCCCTCTGTCTATTCTGCTTTATTGCTTTTGCAAGAGTTTTGTTCATTTATTTCTATAATCCCTCTGCTAAGCACGAAAAAAATACTAACTCACTTGAATGGGATTCATTCAACCCCAATTAAATTCAAACGAAGTGCAGGTGTCAAAGACTGGAGACTAGACTAGTCATATGATGAGTGGGTGTCTATTTACTGTGAACGCACAATCGCAGTTTGGAGTATACTGTATTTAGTAGTCACAAATATGAAAATATAGGAAAACGTGAAATTAATTAAAGGAAACAGATGAATGACATGGATTAGTAAGCAGTAACCTTAGGAAAAGATGTATCAAACCCAGACAGGTTTAGTTTGAATTACCAGAGCCACATTCAACCAAGATGAGGGAAGGGATTATTCTGAGTGAGTGGCAGGCGGTCAACATGGGAGAGGATTAACACAGAGAGGTGACATCACGATGACGCGACAACTTCTGCTATGTTTGTATGTGTGCCCTTGTGCCTGATGAATGAATGAATGAATGAAGTATGTATGTCATGTGTATGTGTATTTGTATGTTTGTGTGTGTGTGTGTGTGTGTGTAAATGTGAGCCCAGGGGACCAATGTGCACCAGTTGAGCCAAGGATTTTTTATATGTCAATCAAATCAGCAGCTTCTTCACTGGGCTGCATTATGAAGGGATTTTTCACAAAATGTGGGCTTTAAATGGGCTATACAAAAATACTAAAACATACCATCACTTCATTGTGTTTCTTGAGGTCACGACATACAACATACAAGCACATGGAGCACTCTATTCTGGATGGTTGGAGCCTCTAGACCCACAGGAAACATGTTGTCAAAGGATGTCAAAGACAAAAAGGATTGATCAATGATGGTGTCGGTAATCCATTGGTGGCTGGCTATCTGTCTCAATCACTTGTTCAAAGAACATTTGCCCAACATGCCCATTAATTCCTACAGTTGAATTTCAAATTGAGTTGATTCAAATGGTACCTTGGAAGATAAAAGGTTATTTTAATACTATCAAAAAAGGGATGCTGGTCCTGAGCCTTACAGCTTTGTTAAGCACGGAAAACCCAGAAACATGGCCCTGCGTCAATGAAGGATGCTTTAACTGGTTAGAACAGTAATACATTACAGATCGGTGGAACCAGATCTGTATGGCTCAGCTCTATGGCTATAGCTCTAATGGCTCAGTAACGTTTAGGGTGGCATATGTGCGCATGTGTGTGTTTGGTCGTCACGTGTTTGGTTGCCACATGTCTCCCTCTTCTCTTCTTGATGGATTTCCCATTGAAGCAATTAGGTTGAAGTCTTAAGTAATTTGCTTATCCATTAGTTTATATCAGCTAAGCATGAGGCGAAGCCAATGCTTCAAGGGGCCCTTTGCAACACGCGACAAGGTTTGGCTGATCACACACGCACTTACACAATTACTCACCCGCTACCTGCCGTCAGGCCAAGGCAGTGAGGAAGTGTGCATGTGTGCACATGTATGCATATGTGCATGTGATAAAGACACAAAGTGATAAACCTGATCTCTTTGCAAGAAAAGAGAATATCAATAACACTGTTTGGGATTTAAAAATAAACAACCCCCTTGAGCCCAAGGGATCACATTGTACCCGACAGCATGGAGCAGGGGAAGAACATGCACCGTTCTAAACACAAGTATGCACACACACACACACACACACACAGGCAAGGCTGCTGGTTACATGGCATATGTTCCATCATATGCCATCACATCATTATTATTACATTCTCCAGAAAAAAATAACATGATAAAAGATTGTAGAGAAAAGGAGACAAAGACAAAATGGTAAAGAAACACATTCAACACAGACCATTACTGTGTCATGCTCACACCCAATATACACCCTGGTGCAGGTGGACCCAGGAGCTTTAAAATATGGTGTTG
Source organism: Merluccius polli (assembly GCA_030340625.1). Lineage (NCBI taxonomy): Eukaryota > Metazoa > Chordata > Actinopteri > Gadiformes > Merlucciidae > Merluccius > Merluccius polli. Next base: position 106,440 of record JAOPHQ010001990.1, on the reverse strand, counting down.
GGGATATTCTTTAATGCTTTCGAAGAGCCTTCAAATAATAAATTAAAGGCTTTAAATCCTTGTCATTGGCATGCACAAAAGGGATGTTCATTTATTCTAATGCGCGCACGCACGGTACTGTGGATGGAAGCGACGGCTCTTTTGGGATCATGTTGGAATGATTTATTGGGCAAATCTTGGCCATGTCCTTGTGCTAACCTTGATTTATTTTATACAGCAAAAAAAACAAGAAGGCTTTCAGAATGTGTTGACAGTCCTTTTCTCAAGCCTCCTTAACTCAATAAATAATAATAAATATATAGAAAGAAAGAAAGAAAGAAAGAAAGAAAGAAAGAAAGAAAGAAAGAAAGAAAGAAAGAAAGAAAGAAAGAGAAAGAAAGAAAGAAAGAAAAGACAAAAACAACTAAGTATAAGTAAATGAACACTATAACAATTAATAAGTTGCATCAGTCTTTTAAGAAGAGACACTGCTGGACTGCAAGCTGCGATGCTGGCATGGACTGAGAAACATCTCTTAGAAGTGATACTCTCAGTCCTAAACTTGTTGAACTACAAAGGAAAGAAAGAGGGACCAAATGCATTCAGCTCAGTAGAATCCTCCTTGGAAACAGGGAGTGGCGTTTTCCACTGTCACTTTTTTTCATAGGAAAACTTTCAATTGGAAGAATAAGCATTCACACCTGTGTACAATGTCGGACAAATGTATATTCACACCTTTCATAGTAAATTATACTTTCATAGGTTAACTTTGAAACCACCGTTTCTATAGTTTGCAACCAGTGTAGCAAAAAAAACCAATTGCTCTTATAAGTTGATGGGATGATACCAAGGGCCCTATCTTGCACTCAGCGCAATTGACTTTGTGCACTGGCGCTTGTACAATTCCTATTTTGCACCCGACGCACATTGGAATTTTCCCTCAACCGGCGCAAGTCCTTCACTTGGGGAAAATCTGACCGGCCCAAAAATAATAATACACAAAATAAAAAATACAAAATAAAATAATTACGGCCGCCCGGCTCGGCCTGAAATCATCCGGCCGTTGGGGAAATCTCCCGAACCTCCCGATGGCCACCCGTCCCTGGCCATAGTGTAGTGTGTGTACAACGTGCATACACTTTGCTTCTCTCATCTACAAGGAAGCAGTTCCCATTTTTGCAAAGAATACATACAAGCAAAAATATTACCACATATGTGAAAAATAGGCATAAATCTAGCGTACACAGTTACCCAAAATATTCAGGCTAATAGTAATGACGGATCAAATTAACCTGTTTGACCAATAGTCGCAAGACACAATAATCGAAAACACACAGAAACACGCGGTATAACTGAAAGAACATTCGGCATACTCAAAATGCGCTTCAGCTTATTTGACAGAAGAGCTGCATCATCTGTAAGCAGTGCTTGAAGTGGGCCGGTAGTAATCTCGGTCTAATGTTAGACTACATTGCAAATATATCACCATGCATTCATAACCTCGTGATTCAGTGAGAATGAGGCCAAAACATCGGAAAGTATGTCTTTGTGACATTTCTTTATTTACATTTTGTCAACGGAAAATGAAAAGCTGAAAAGATTTAAACAGAAGAACTAATTATTTTTCCCTCTGATGGGTCCAGTAGTGGCGATGCGCGATGTGCTCGCCGTGGAACAAGTGCGCCTGCATTTAAAGGGAATGTGAGCCGACGCTCTGATTCGTTTATTGCACGTTACGCCCAAACCACACCTATGACTAATGTAGCTACTTCAGACCAACCCATTTTAGATTTGCGCTGGGCGCAAGCGTCATTTATCCCGCCGGCATAATAGCAACAGCGCCCAAGATCCGCCCACAAAGCTACTTGCGCTTTGCGTTTGATACTTGCGTTTCAGACCGGCAAGATAGGGCCCCAAGTGTTATTAATGAAATATTTTTGAATACATCCCTCTGTACTGCCCTCTGAAAAAAACAAGTGGAGAAATGGTATAAATTAATATAATGGCAAATAGCTTATATTACTAAAAATTTGGATGAATTTATTTATTTGAAATTGTCATACAACTCTCTTGCATGAGAAGATGGCATTTAGAGTTGTACAATATATCTCCACCTCACTGGATTTATTGGAATCTAATGTTAAACATAGGGACTTGTATGTGCCTACTGCCAGGGCTGAATACATTAGAGCACAATGGCATCATTGTAGAACAAATGTGATTTCTCTGTGAGATCTGAGAAATGAGAGATTACAAGTAGCAACTGAAGCATGAAAACGGCGTTGTATATAGGTTAGTTTCAAAAATCAGACATTAGATTAATATCTAATGTCTGACGGCAGAGGAGCTCAAATCTGGCTGAATGCGACGTTTCATTTTCTTTAGCTTCAAATTTCTGGATCTGAGATTACATATATGTAAATATTACACAAAGCATTTTTCAACTTTAATGCAAATGTGTTGTGGCTCACATGGTTGAATTTGTTTAGATGTTGTTTTAAACTAAGCGTAAAACAAAGGATCTTAGGGCTAAAAGTTTCTAGCCTAGGCTATTTCCTTGTTCTTTGGTGATTTAGTGGGCTCGTTTGTGGGATGTTGCGGATGAGTTTCACAGAGACCGCTCTGAACAACCAATCACCGTACTGACCGCTTCTAAACTCGTGCACGAGAATCGACGTAATCCATAGCAACGGCGCGTCACTCTTAGTGATTTATCCTTAGTATGAGTAGGTCTCAGCGGCTTTGTGAATAACTTTTAAGAAAAAACTCCTACGTAAAAAAGCACTCCTAGCGGTAAGATAAAATGCTTTGTGAATACGGCCCCTGGTCTGATTCCAAAGTAAGCAAGTAGCACAGCGTCCACATATTGGACTATACAGTCACCAAAGGACCCACAAGCAGTCGTAGAAGTCATCATCGGCCATGGACTACCTTAAGCATGTATGCATAAGTATGTATGTATGTATGTATGTATGTATGTATGTAATGTAATGTATAAGGGCTGTGCGTCTCCTTTCAAGCACAATTCAATATGCATCGCGATACATGGGCTCCGATACGAAACAATACTGTTAGTTTGAAACGATTCGATTTGAACATCTATGCATTTCAGTTTGATACGATTCAATGTGATTTGGTAAACTTATATTTGTTAGATTTAGGGATGCATAATAAAAACATTTCCAGACAGAGCACTGAATACTCACCTTTAGGTTCTTGCAGATACTGTGCACCGGCGTGATATTGTGTTGAAACTCCTGGGAGGGGTGTTGGTGGTGGTAGGGGGGCGAGTGGGAGGACTCAGGTGCGAGTTGACTCCACCATGTCCTGACTTTGATGGGATTAGGGTTAGATGGACAGGTCCTCAGATTTGTTGTGATGGTCCTCTACCGGCTGGCGGATATTTTCCCCTCCACTTGCTTTGCTTCACTTTAAAGTGTGTCCAGGAACATATAGTCTGGCTCCCTGTTCGCCACTGACAGCCCTCGCTCTTATTAAAGTGTGAATAGTAACTGACCGCCGGTGGACAGACTTCCCCTTCCCACACCTCCTGTACACTCACCTGACAGCTTGGTTTTGTTGTGGGGCTGCCAAATTAGGATAGCTTTACCCTCCCATTTGTGACAGGTTGTATAATCTTTTGGACATGTAAATGGTGTTATTGACCTGCACAAATAGGACTACTTGCCTTCCACGATTTGAAGCGAATGAGGTTTAAAGGATACTACAATAATGAAAAAAATAAAAAAGGAACTGGAATTGGAAAAGCTTTGTTCTGTTTTGAATGTTAAGTATGATTATATATATGTATATATGTATATATATGTATATATATGTATATATATATATATATATATATATATATATATATATATATATATATATATATATATATAAAGAGAGAGAGAGAGAGAAAAATAGAGAGAGAGTGAGAGTGAGAGTGAGAGTGTGAGAGAGAGAGAGAGAGAGAGAGAGAGAGAGAGAGAGAGAAAACAACTGCATGACCCCATGAGGTTGAGCACACAGTGGACTTTTAGACATTGCAATGAGAGACAAAGTCAAGAGCAATTTTACAGCAATAAAGCAACCCACTCAAAGGCCCGCCAAGCTGCCAGAGAAATATTCGAACACTATTTTTGTTCATTTAATCACAATGTCCCCCAAAATGAAAAACAAGCTAATAATTCAACCAAGTGTCTGGACAATTTAATTTCACAAGCCAACACTTATTCACACTGTGGCAAGATAATATATCAATATGATGACAAAAACTGAAATCACAAAGCAGGAAGTTAATTCCAATGAGCAAGCAAGGTACTGTGCTTTTGACAGGAAATGCGTAAATAAAACGCTGCTAGGCAATAGCAAAGTAAAACAAATGAATCCGCATGAAGTTCCTCTTATGATGGGCTAACAATGGACAACTTCTCAATAAGGCATCAGCGCTATTACGACTTCATTACTGCATCAGTAGGGAAATGCTTGATCCCACACCCTGTAAGAATTACAAGAACCACAGCCAAAGGTGGTTAAATGAGGAAGAGCGGAAGGCAGCCTTGTTCAGTCCAAAGGACAATAGACCTCAGACAGTGGCAGTGAGAGCATTGTAAACAGCATGGATGCCGTATGTTTTTCAAAGCATCAACAGTGCTCATGTTATTGCAGCCTTTAGTCGTTGTTAATATAAAACATGGAATTCATCTTCAACCCCACTACTAACCCTGTGGGTCTAAACGTTGATTTATTATTTGTCTCTTTTATTTCCGCTTTTAAGAAAACATGGTAAAACCTTTACATTTATTTTCACTTTTTTGGCCATTTCTTAAAAGAGGGGGAGGAGTTGGAACATCAGAAACGGGGCTAATTCGAATGGGGTTGAAGGAGGCGAGCTTTGAAGTGAGCATGGCAATAATGGCATGGGACGAGACAGTGGGCGGCTGAGCCATCACTTTGAGCCCTTTCATCCTCGGGCAGGGGCTCCAGCAGAGCTGTTCCCACAGTATAGCTCCATTACATCCCCTTTACCTCGCCCCCACACACAGACACCACACACACCCACGATACACCCATACAGCAACCAAACCCCCTTCCACCCCAGGAATATTCACACAGGATCAGTGGGATTTAAATGCAACAGCCAGCCTAGGAGCATTCCTTAAGGGAATGTTGACATGTTTGAGTGATAAAAAGGTTCTGGCATCCTTTCTAATCACAAAATAAAAAAAGTTCATCAAGCACAATCCATCAAATGCATGAACAGATTTAAACTAATTTGAACGACTTTGACATTACGGTACAACGTTTTAAAGATGAAACAAATGTACTTCACAGGAAAGTGAATGAGATTAATTTCATTGATTGCCTGGTATGAACGAGGCGGTAATAAATCAAAGTGCACACTCACTCAATGTCAACAAGGAATGAGAGCCCATTCATTGACATCCCTCACATTGTAGTATTTTCATGCTGTGTCCCTGGGGACACAGCATGAAACTGCATGATTACTTCACCACCTGACAGATCGTGGCTGGCTTGACCTTTAACCCCAGGAGGCTACACTCTGCATTTTGCGTGGGTCAGATGAGTGCTTCCCTCTGTAATCAAGCAGAGAATTGTCTCCAGGGGTACTACTTGAGGTGACTCATCGCTAGGAGTTTGTATGCTACTGGGAGAGAGTGAGAGGATGATTATGAAACATAGAAGCTCTCCCCCATGACCAAGCCATGCTTGATGAAATACTTCAGCGCATCCTGAGCTTCTACACAATCGCTCCACCATTTTTTAGGCAAATAAATGAAAATGAAAAAGTCAATGGCCCCACCTCCACGGTATGATTCTGTGATTTTTCTGAGACATAACAGCTCACCGTGCAGTGTTGGAATGTCCCTCCATAACACAATCATGTCTGAGTGCCACTCCGTATCAGTGTTTGTTGAAGTAGCAATTGAGCAATTAGTCTGGAACTGGGCAGAGAAAAAAAGACTTGGATTAGGATTGTTTGCTAGCATCCTATTTGATGTCCCTCACAATCACCTCAATGACTTAAACTAAGTGAAAGAGCTAGGCAAGAAAAAAGGCTATGAGCGGTAATCCCAGTACTATTAGCATCAACTCCTGCAACAAATTCTCCACAACGTACATTTGCTTCTGTAGTTAGCATCTTTATCTTGCACGTCATCTTTCTCCTCACCCTCGTTTTTTTCGGGGTGGGGGACTATCTTGTGAACTTGGGGAGAGATTAAAAGCTTTATGTCGATGTGTGAATGACTTCTTGTCAGACTGTAGTATTGGCTGGGATTAGCTTTGTCGTCACTGGGGTGGGAGGGAGGATTACAGACCGTGACTAGGGTGAGGACGGAGTTGGGAGATGGGGGTGGTGGTCACACGGTTGTACCTCTACATGTCCATCAGACCTCCAAAGTGTACGAAGGGGATTAAAATGTCAGGCAGAGCTCAGCCCTATAACATTTCAGTGTGTGTGTGTGTGTGGGGAGGGGGGGGGGGGGGGTGCAAGATGCATAACCCTACCACCTCCATAATGACCATTGTGGCTTTGGTTAAGAGCCACTGCCAAATGAATACATATAATATAAAGAATGTTTCTGAACGCAGAAATATCCAACATATGTGACAGAACTCCAGTCAACTAATGTGTAGTGTAGTCGCCTTTCAGTTGCATTCTCAGAACAATTTGTAATTGAGGACTTCAATTCGCAGTGTGTTTTGCTTTCTGGTTTTTTGTGTTTTTTGAATGACCCTCTTAAAACACTTTGGGGGTATTTTAACGATCTGAAATGCATGGTCTGACGCACGTGGCGCAGTTGCATATTGGGCATGTCCCAATCAACTTTTGCTAATTTAACGGGGGAAAATTTGTCACAGCGGCAGGCGCATGGTCCAAAAGGGTTGTACTTAATCTCTTCAATAATCATGGGTGTGTTTTGGGCGTAACATGCAATAACCCAATCAGAGCGTCACCTCCCATTCCCTTTAAAAGCCAGGTGCGCTTGCACCTTGGCGGATTGCTATTATGATGGCGGATTTGCCAGGCGGGAAGAAGGAACGATGTTCAGGCGAGGATACGGATCTGCTCCTGCGTGAAGTGAAAGCGCGCGAGCAGACCATCTATGGAACGAGCAGTGCAATGTGTAAAAAAAAATATTATTTTTTTAACAAACGAAACACCTGCAATAAAGTCATTTTATAAATGAACTCTAAATGTCATGCAGCTCCCTGGCTGAAGATCCTTAGGTCGGCCCAATTGGCAGGACCAGGGGGTAGATGTGAACATTATGACATGTATTATTTAAGAAATATATTGATGTACACAATTATAATCTTTCGCATTGTAATCTTTTTTAGTTTAAATGGTTTGCATGTTTGTGCCCTGCTGCTCCTCCCTGTGTGTGTAACAAGCAGAGTGTATGAGCATAGTGCCCCGCCTATAACAGTGAAACACCACGCCGTTGACTTTTGACCAGGTTTCTGTTGGTCAATTGCGCAGTTGCTTTCAGTTGCCTCAAGATAGCAATATGCCAACAATATGCATGAACACGCCTCATTTTTAGACCAACACACCCATGGATGCACAGAGGGTGCATTTGGTATTTAAACAACGTGGGCGCAGGGCGGGAAAACGATAACGTGCGTCGGTCTGAAACTAGCAAACACATTTGCGACGTGTTTGGCACCGCTCTGCGCCGGGTCTAAGAAGCTCATCAGGTCAAAATCTGACGAATATATTATTAATACAAACGCGCGGCACAATAAATCAACCCTTAGAGTGTAACTATAATACACATCAGTGAGTATTTGTTTGTGTAGTATTTGGTGTGTGTATGTGTGTGTGAGTGTGTGTGTGCTTGCGTGTGTGCATGCGCCACCCCATGTGTGCACGCTCCATCCCATGTGTACAGTAAGAGGGTGTCTGTGGTTGGTCACGCTCACAAATAAAATGCATGTTTAATTCATGAGCGCAATTAAACAGTCGGACGATTTTGCTGATCCTGTCTGCATTGCTTATGTGTGATGTCAGCGTGAGAAGACTTCTTGACAAGGCTGGCTGTATCCAGCACCTACCGGGAAATGGTCACTTAGTGGGAAACTTTTCCTATGCGCACAGCTCATTTAGCCACCCCCCCCCACACTCCATCCTTCTGTCTATTGGAAATACACACACGCAAATACACACACACACACTCCATCCGTTTTCCCTTACAACCCCCAACACCCCAACTATTACTGATACCACTGGTTTGTGGTTAAAACCCCTTCCAGCCAGTTGTAAACTCACTTTCTCCTTCAAAAGTTCTGCGAATGCACATCAGTGGTTTGGATAATTGAATGGCCGGCAACACGCTGACAACAAGCAATAATTAAATTATGATTTGACACCTCTGAGGACTTTTTGTTCATGTAATGTCATTTGTATATGGAAATTTAGTTAAGGAACAGACTAACGTCATTAAATCAAATGAGTTAATTTAAGTGAGTACAATAAACCTCTAAATGTGGGCTAGACAAGACACGACTGAGACACCACTGCAGGAAACCGATTAATTCTATGTATTATTAGAGTTCTTCTTCTCTGTGTTTCCCACGGGGCTGACTCGTATGCGCTCAACAATCCCAAACATGATGCCTCAGCTGGAACTGCTGTTGGAATCGGGGGAGTTGGGACCACAGAGCCGGTCCCATGAGGGTGGGTGGTGGGGTGGTGACGAGGGGAGGCTGTGTCTGCTGTGACACATGACGACTGGTGGCACTGAGCCCGGAGGATGCAATAGAGCTGCCCTGCCAGGCCAAATCACTCGCTGTCAGGTGAGATCCAGGGAACATAATGACATCAACCCAGTCCCCTGACGTGCCACCACGTGCACCTGCATGCACACTCACATGCATGTGCACACACATGTGCGTGTGCACACACAAACATAGGTCCACACACACACACACACACAAATTCCACTCAAAAAGAAAGAGACCTGGCCCCTAAGTTTTTTGAGAAAATGTGGGACTTCAATCAATTTGTTCTTGGCTTGAGAATGTGTATACATCGGGAGTAAATGTACGCACAGCTGACCATGCATACACACAGCAAACACTAGAGTGAATAGGAAAATTACCAGATAGAAATTGCAAACATGACCAACAAATGCTTTGATTGATAGTTGATTGATAAATGTAACTATGCTGCGTATTACTAATCTAAGTCATGTCATGAAATTGTATAAGGTTATGGCAGCTATAGGAGGTGCGCTCATCAAATGGCAGCTCTAGCGTTGTTAGAGGATGTGGTGGGGACTGCAGGCTGCATAAGAAGAAGGGAGTGTGTGTTCAGACAACGCACCAACTTATTGGCGGTCCTCTCCACCCTCAGGTTGGCTACTGGCATGTTTCTGCGAAGGTTAGGAGACATAGCAGGAGTTTCCCAGCCCTTGTTAAGCTGTTGTTTAATGCCTGCAGTCTTTGATGGTACCATCACTTTATGCACACAGTATATTTTATTTGTTTCCATACACATGCTGCACAACAGACCGATATAAAGAGGGACTTCCAATCCAACATTTCCAAAAATATCCAAACCTCATAGGAGCGATAGACTGAAATCACCATCCGACAGTAATGATGCTGGCGATGTGCATCTCTAGAGGACTTGGTCAGCCTCACTCCTTCCCCCACCAGTTTGGCCAGTGTCACGCTAATAAGCAACCACTACTGTGCGGGGTACAGGGACACTCTGTTTACCGCAAACCGCACTCGCTCCCACGCCACGTTATTTAGTTTAGAAGAGAGCATAGCAGAAAGTGTACCAAGAAGTGTCCTCTACTTTGACTACACTTCTGTCACAAGAACTTGTATCTCACTCTGTGGTAAATGTATTTTCTTTATTAATTATTTGGATTTTCCTGTTCACTCTTCCATTCCATCAATTGAAATCGTCAATTTCCATTTTGTCATATTCATTCACACATTTCCCTTGAAGGGGATGTTTCGTGACCCTATGGTTATATATGGGCGTAAATGTATGGTAATGTGCTAAGCCAGGCATGGGGATTTATGACGGGTATTTACCAAGGGTTAGGATCCCAACTTTTTAGTGCGTACGAACATTCTTAATGTCACATGTACGATGGATTTATACATTTTTCTATAAATGAAGACCCAGGACCATTGAATGCTTACTGCAGTTATCCCTCTTACTTGGATTCCTCTTGAGTCGTCAGCATGTATTCTTTGGTTGATTGTCCATAAATCGCTCTGTTCTTGAACAGCATAGCTGCAGTATTGACTTTTAAATTCTCATGTGGGCCGCCACAAGTGGAAAACGTGCACATCCGTTTCCAATGTGCACCGGCTATTGCATCCAATTTGGACATCCACCGTCCGTGTGTTGGAATACACAAACCCATGCTTTCTTTCGCCAGCTTAGACAACATATAATCACGGATCGGGGAATGACAGTGAATTATGTCGCAGAATCTCAATGAGAGCCAAATTGCAGGCCTTGCTCCCAAAGTTCTCAGCATATGCACTCTGTCTGCCACGTGAGCATGGAAATGGAAGTCATTGTTTGTGATGGTCGTCCTTTCATGGCATTGTTATGCTCCACACAAGCAGGTGAACCTGCAAAGACCCATACCTGCACAAATCCTTGTGCAGTATAATCTGTGTTGCTTAAAAAAACAAACAAGAAGGATGTTTTGGAGATTTGAAAAGATTGCATAGCTACACCACTGATTATACAGTTGAAGATGCAAATGGCTTCAGCAATGCATCAGGGCAAACGCATAGGTTTTTTGATTAAATGTTTTTTTGATGTGTGGGGAGATACCATCAAACAAATACGAGGAATGAAACGGTTTACAAAACTCATGGTTCGGTACAATACGTGGTGTCATGATTCAGTTTCGATACATCGACAAAATAAGTGCCTACAATTTTTCAATTAGATTTTGCATTTATTATTATAACAGTTTAGTATCTTGGCTTCCAGCAGCATATGGAAACAAACGTGTTAATTTGAGACACGTTTGAACACGCGCGCAACCCACTCGATAGTTTTCCTATGGAGAAAGTGCCGCAGCAATTTCAGGTAGGGGAGGCTCAATACACCCGACTCTTCGAAGTTGAAATTATTTTCAACAAGCCAGAATGTTTTGAGCCGTAGCTGATCGTGTGTTTTAAACTTGCAATGCTCGAGAACACAGTCCCCGACCCGCAAGTGAATATGCCTTGACTGCACGTCAGAATCTGTGAGATCACATAACTTTATGTGGATATTTTACCTTTGTTAATTCCTGTATATATGGCATTGGTTTATGTCTATACATTTTTCAATTAACCCTCTGGGGTTGGGAGCTTCACTAAGAGATTTAAAAACATATGTGAATTAGATAAAACTTTTCACATTACTCAGTCACACCAGTTGGAGCGCTGGGGTACCTGCCCACGCCATACAAATGGTAACGATGCGATAATTACTCTTTCGGTTTTGATTGGTTTCGATCTTTTGGGGAGGCATGGTGAGAACGCCCACTGCCAACACGATACACATGCAGGTTAAAGCATAACTCCCCTGTTTTGAGATAAACCTTTTTGGAAGATGGAACGCCGGTTTACAGTACAAGAAGCACTTCGAATGATTCTGGACAGCGATGTCAATGACAGCGTCAACGACTCAATCCAGCTGAAGATCAACTTGATGAGTGTGTGTAAATATTTTTTACGACCATATCGACAGATATGCGTGCTCTTTGCATGCTTCTTGAGGAAATTACACGTACAATCACATCAGTTTGAATAGTATGGGAGACGGGGGAAGGTAGTAAAAGTTGTTTGTTTGAGCATCAGTAGCCTGCCTACATTAGCTCCTTTTACACAGCCTGTTCAAAGCGGGAATGTTTCGCCTTTATTCCACCTCGCCTTCTGTATAAACTGTACAAACACGGAATCGGGTCATTGTTGTTCCACATTTATGCCTTTATTAGTAACAGAGCCGAGCCTTTCTCCCTCGAACTGCTCCCTATTTATCTTTTTTAAAATTTCTCCTCCAACATATTTCTGATCACACAAACGCGCTTGCATGAATCCGCCATTGTAACGTTACGGTCGCATCAACATGTTGTATATACGATGCACAACAACAGTTTTGTTTTCTTATTTTTCTTACTGAGCATCAGTAGCCTACTTTGATACAGGGCACACACTGTGTGTGTGTGTGTGTGTGTGTGTGTGGGGGGGGGGGGGGGGGGGGGGGGGGGGCATGGGCCTTTTGCTTGTTTGTTTTCTTCTTACTGAATATGCTACATTTCCTCAATACTTTTTAAAATTATATCTACAGAAATGAAGATGCACCAGAAGAACCACAGCCTACAACAACAAAGAGGACACAAGGGCTCATAGTACACCGGCTCACAGTGCACAGGCAGCCAATTACAGAGGTGAAGATGCAGGAGAGTACAACTGACCAGAAACTGTTTGGAGGAATGGCACAAGACATTGATGTTGACAAAACATGACAAAAGACATTGACAAAAGACATGACAAGGTGAGAGGAATAAGTTGATAGCCATTTAGTTGTCCAGTTGTTTTAACCTGACCATCCTCTCTTACTACTTTTCACAAGCTGTCTATTCACCACAACAGCATAGATTTCTACCACAGTATTATATTCTATTTGTATATATATTGTATTCCTGTATTTTAACTGCACTACTATATTATGTCTTACATTCTTAATTTTAGTCCCTTGTGCGTCATGTCTTGTAGATTCTTATTCTACCTTTTTACTTGCGGGTTTCTGGAGGGAACCTGAGATTCAAGATTTTCATTGCCAATGAAAATCTTATTGCTTCCATATTATTGTAGCTGAGTTTGTGCTGAAAACAAATGTATGAAACACTTTGGAATCACTGTGTTTGCAGTCTGCATATACTGTAAATGGTGTGGTGATTCAAATAAATGCCACAAAATAACTTTTTTCAGCTATTGCCTTGACTACACTCTGGGAAAGGGATTAGGGTGTGACCTGGGATGACTGGGATAACTCTTTTGCATAATGAGACATTGCCCCTCCCACTGCCAACTCTTTATCCCAAAGCAATAGGACATACATTTTTAGATGGCCATTTAGTGACCAAACGGTTCATCAGAATAGATAAGGTAATGTTTGTGTACATTCCAGCACAGTTCTGAAACCAACATCTTTTCATGTTCATTTACCAGTTATTTAAAAAAAAAACACAATCATGAAATACATAGCACTAAGATATCATTGTAGCTGAACTTGTGTTAAATACAAAAAAGTAATTGAAAATACTGCTTACATTTGTTCTGTGAGAACAATATCAGAGCACGCCAAAATCAGAGTTTGTATTTTTTTTTTACTCTATAATAATGTATTGTTCGGTTGGCAGTGCATACCGATCCATGCACTGCGGACCCTCAGTGTACCGTCCTGTTCAGTGTGAATAGACGTACCGTTTCACACCTAATAAACACGTGAGGGTGGAGGTCGATGCCTGTGTTATAAGTGGAAAGATGAATGCATGCCAGATTGAGAAAAGCTTTTGTGGAGCAATATATACCAACAGTGAGGATATCCAGCTTAGTACCTTAGGTTGGCTAAGGTTTTTGTTTTCCCAATACATAAACAAAAGAGCACAACATAATAAGCCTGCATTTGTTGCTATATTGTTGTTGCTATATTGCTATATTCTTTGGTTCCAAAAACAAATGACTTAAAAACAGGCAATACACATTGAGTTTGCCAATTCATTGCCTTTCTCATGCAATTTTAAATGCAATCATTACAGTAGACAAAATTCAAATAATTCAATGGAGCATTGGTTTCATTTAGTTATTTTTGCGTCACTTCATCTCTACACTGAAGACCATGTGGATATTCGTTTTCAATAGCGAAAGGCTTACTAATTACTAGGGGTGTCCCCGACTAAGAATTTACATAGTCGAATCTGATCCGTCAAGTCTTGCCTATAGTCGACTGATCGTCAAATCAAGTTGTTTTTTGTTTTTTTTTGCTCATTGATCCATATTCTCATTTGCGACATTGGCTTCCATTTTTTCCACACCAGACTAAAGAGCTGAAACACTCAATTAAACAATTTCGATTACAATTTCCAGGCTGTTCGGCGGCGGTGTGTTTTGGACTTCAAGTCCACTGAACGGTGCGCGTCAAAACAGCCGCCCCTATTATTTTCTATGTACACCCCCACACCGACGCCGGCGCGCCGCCCCGCTACACTTCACGCCACTGTCCTACTTCACAGTGTCGCCGCGCGTCAAGTGCCGCCGAAAAGGCGCTTTTTTCTTTTCTTTTTTTTTTCTTCTGCTCCGGAGACGACTATATTCCTGTTGACGCGCCACAGCGTGCCGCTTCCTATGTGTGCTAGGGGTGGCACTTGTGTCATAGACGCGCCGCGGCGCTGCGGTGGCAGGGTGTTTTGCACTTGATATTTATACAAAAATAGGCTATATATCATGATTTTTTGGGAGAAAGAAACTACACTCACCGGCCACTTTATTAGGTACACCTGTCCAACTGCTCGTTAACGCAAATTTCTAATCAGCCAATCACATGGCAGCAACTCAATGCATTTAGGCATGTAGACATGGTCAGGACGATCTGCTGCAGTTCAAACCGAGCATCAGAATGGGGAAGAAAGGTGATTTAAGTGACTTTGAACGTGGCATGGTTGTTGGTGCCAGACGGGCTGGTCTGAGTATTTCAGAGACTGCTGATCTACTGGGATTTTCACGCACAACCATCTCTAGGGTTTACAGAGAATGGTCCGAAAAAGAGAAAATATCCAGTGAGCGGCAGTTCTGTGGGCGCAAATGCCTTGTTGATGCTAGAGGTCAGAGGAGAATGGCCAGACTGGTTCGAGCTGATAGAAAGGCAACTGTAACTCAAATAACCACTCGTTACAACAGAGATATGCAGAAGAGCATCTCTGAACGCACAACACGTCGAACCTTGAGTCGGATGGGCTACAGCAGCAGAAGACCACACCGGGTGCCACTCCTGTCAGCTAAGAACAGGAAACTGAGGCTACAATTCGCACAGGCTCACCAAAATTGGACAATCGAAGATTGGAAAAACGTTGCCTGGTCTGATGAGTCTCGATTTCTGCTGCGACATTCGGATGGTAGGGTCAGAATTTGGCGTCAACAACATGAAAGCATGGATCCATCCTGCCTTGTATCAACGGTTCAGGCTGGTGGTGGTGGTGTAATGGTGTGGGGGATATTTTCCTGGCACACTTTGGGCTTATTAGTACCAATTGAGCATCGTGTCAAAGCCACAGACTACCTGAGTATTGTTGCTGACCATGTCCATCCCTTTATGACCACAGTGTACCCATCTTCTGATGGCTACTTCCAGCAGGATAACGCGCCATGTCATAAAGCGCGAATCATCTCAGACTGGTTTCTTGAACATGACAATGAGTTCACTGTACTCAAATGGCCTCCACAGTCACCAGATCTCAATCCAATAGAGCACCTTTGGGATGTGGTGGAACGGGAGATTCGCATCATGGATGTGCAGCCCACAAATCTGCAGCAACTGCGTGATGCTATCATGTCAATATGGACCAAACTCTCTGAGGAATGTTTCCAGTACCTTGTTGAATCTGTGCCACGAAGGATTAAGGCAGTTCTGAAGGCAAAAGGGGGTCCAACCCGGTACTAGCAAGGTGTACCTAATAAAGTGGCCGGTGAGTGTATATGTACAATCAGACATTCAGCACCGCCTATAGCCCGAGTGGAATGATCCTGTGTTTTGCCGACGATTCGACTATGAGATTGGCAGTCAAATCAGGCTCCTTCGATCGAATCGTCGAATCGTCGACTATTTGGGGTCATCCCTACTAATTACTGCATTTCACC
Source organism: Merluccius polli (assembly GCA_030340625.1). Taxonomy (NCBI): domain Eukaryota; kingdom Metazoa; phylum Chordata; class Actinopteri; order Gadiformes; family Merlucciidae; genus Merluccius; species Merluccius polli. The sequence continues at coordinate 90,549 of JAOPHQ010001990.1, read as the reverse complement.
TTGAAATACAATCCACTCTGCATTCAATTGAGTGGTGACTTTCTACAAACACCATTGAAGTCTGCATTTAAAATCAGTCCAATGCATTTATTGGGGCTTAGAATAGTATGAGGTTGGGTTTCTCCTGGCTTCACTAAAACATACGTTACAAATACAATTTGCCAAAATGACTTTGTTTTGCCGAATCTGCCTAAGAGCATTTCGCGTGTATGAGGGGCCGTATAGGCCATAATTCAAACTTACCTCTCACACACACTACTGAAAACCTCTCACACTCACTACTGAAAACCTCTCACACACACTACTGAAAACCTCTCACACTCACTACTGAAAACCTCTCACACACACTACTGAAAATTAGACCTCTCACACTCACTACTGAAAACCTCTCACACTCACTACTGAGAACCTCTCACACACACTACTGAAAATTAAACCTCTCACACTCACTACTGAACACCTCTCACACTCACTACTGAGAACCTCTCACACACACTACTGAAAATTAAACCTCTCACACTCACTACTGAAAACCTCTCACACTCACTACTGAAAACCTCTCACACACACTACTGAACACCTCTCACACACACTACTGAAAATTAGACCTCTCACACTCACTACTGAAAACCTCTCACACTCACTACTGAACACCTCTCACACACACTACTGAAAATTAGACCTCTCACACTCACTACTGAAAACCTCTCACACACACTACTGAACACCTCTCACACACACTACTGAAAACCTCTCACACTCACTACTGAAAACCTCTCACACTCACTACTGAAAACCTCTCACACACACTACTGAAAACCTCTCACACTCACTACTGAAAACCTCTCACACTCACTACTGAAAACCTCTCACACACACTACTGAAAACCTCTCACACTCACTACTGAAAACCTCTCACACATAATACTGAAAACCTCTCACACTCACTACTGAAAACCTCTCACACATACTACTGAAAACCTCTCACACTCACTACTGAAAACCTCTCACACTCACTACTGAAAACCTCTCACACATACTACTGAAAACCTCTCACACACACTACTGAAAACCTCTCACACACACTACTGAAAACCTCTCGCATACACTACTGAAAACGGCCATCCATGCAGAAATGCAGATAATTCAGAAGTGTTCACAGACTTTCTTATATAGTCTCCTAAGCCCTTCTAAATCATAAGGAATAATAATTAATTATAATATAAATCATCAAAACCATTGATAAAAGAATATACTGACACATAAATATTTGTATTCTTTTATTATCTATTGCATATATTAAACACACACATACAGAATCCCATTCACAAATATATACAAGTTTTAATAATTGCTACACTTTTCTTGTTGAAATTATTTATTTAGTTTAATTGATTATTGATGTTTTTTTCAACAGTGTACATGGGGTGAGTAGTGGTGTAAAATAACGTGATTCTGCAGTGGGAGCATTATTTGATAGAGGCGATTGGTCTACAGATCAAATACGCTTGTGACGTAAGGTAGCACTTTCTGATAGGGTAGCATGATTTGATACTCTGCTATCGAGTCGCACTACGGTAGCAACATTAGTAAATAACGGAAGTGCACTATTAAGTTGATACCTACTCATCTAGGTGTGTGTAAATTACACTTTGGAACTCAAACTCGTTTACAACGTGTGCTTACATTGTGTACATTAATGTTCCCCAGCGTCCCGCTCCTATCACAGGAACCTAGAATCAATATGTTCGGGGGTTGTTAACACAGAATATTGTGTTAATATAACATGTTCATGTATTAAATACAGGATATATGCGTTATTGTAAAACTACTACGTTTTCCGCTGTGGACCAACGTAGTTATACTACATTTTGGTGTGATACTGGGTTGACGGGATGTGGTTAGTTTTAGTTTTTGAGGAGGTCTGCTACAAAAATCGGAAAATTCGGAGTATCCATAATACACAGCGTTTACCACTGCGGTCAAGCCAGCCGTGGTTCGCGTTTGCTTGGTCAAATCAGCCGCACATTTTTTTCAAGTGCGCGAATGTACTAACATTTACGGTATTCGTGATGAAACCGCTCTGAAGAGCTGCTGGTGGAGCAGACTGCAGTCTCAAGAATAAGGATATTTCGCCCAACTTTGATGTGGAATAAAAACATTATTTTCCATATCCTTATTCTTGAGACTGCAGTCTGCCCCACCAGCAGCTCTTCAGAGCGGTTTCATCACGAATACCGTAAATATCGTAGATTCGCGCACTTGAAAAAAATGTGCGGCTGATTTGACCAAGCAAACGCGAACCACGGCCGCAGTCATTTACCCTTTGTTGCATTTGTTGTTTTGACGTATACATAACTAGAGGGTGCACTGTACTATCTGCGCACCCCCTTCTGAAGTCGAATCTCCCAACTGAAATGCATTGGTTTAAATGTCGTTCAGTCCAGCACGAAAATAGTCTGAGAAACGCTCCCATTCAAAATGCATGGGTTTCCATTTCGTTCTGTGGAGCACGAAAAAAGTCGGACAATCGGCTCAGAGACACGGTTCAATAGATTCATTTTTAGTGACTATGAGCACGAAATTGCGTGATACCGGGTTGATTTATTAATGCTGCAGCTTGACTGAGGCGGTCTTTTTCTTCCGTTACACTGAAATGCCTTCCGTTTCAGTGAAATGCCTTCCGTTACACTGAAATGCCTTCCGTTTCACTGAAATGCCTTCCGTTTCAGTGAAATGCCTTCCGTTTCACTGAAATGCCTTCCGTTTCAGTGAAATGCCTTCCGTTTCAGTGAAATGCTCTCACACACACTACTGAAATACACTTACACACACACACTACTGAAATACACTTACACATACACTACTGAGATACACTCACATACACTACTGAAATTTGGAGGTGGGTCTGGCTGCAGACCTCAGGCTTGCAGGCTTGTTTTTTCTAGAAGACCAAGTCAAAAAACAAAGTTTGAAAGTATTTATTTTATGTTTTAGTATGTTATTTTATTAATGCCTTGATGATTTTGGTTATGATTAATTATCATTCCTTATGATTTAGATGGGCTTATTTATTCTAGAAGGCTAAATAAAATAAATATAAATATTTATGTGTCAGTATATTCTTTTATCAATGGTTTTGATGATTTCTATCATAATTAATTATTATTCCTTATGATTTAGAAGGGCTTAGAAGACTATATAAGAAAACAGTTATTATATATATATAAATATATATACATATACTGTATATATATATACTGTATATATATATATATATATATATATTTGTATATATATATATATATATATATATATATTTGTATATATATATATATATATATATATATATTTGTATATATATAATTAATATTTCATTTACAGTCTGTGAACACTTCTGAATTATCTGCATTTCTGCATGGATGGCTAGCAGAGAGGAAGGTTTTCAGTAGTGTGTGTGAGAGGTTTTCAGTAGTGTGTGTGAGAGGTTTTCAGTAGTGTGTGTGAGAGGTTTTCAGTAGTGAGTGTGAGAGGTTTTCAGTAGTGAGTGTGAGAGGTTTTCAGTAGTGTGTGTGAGAGGTTTTCAGTAGTGTGTGTGAGAGGTTTTCAGTAGTGTGTGTGTGAGAGGTTTTCAGTAGTGAGTGTGAGAGGTTTTCAGTAGTGAGTGTGAGAGGTTTTCAGTAGTGTGTGTGAGAGGTTTTCAGTAGTGTGTGTGTGAGAGGTTTTCAGTAGTGTGTGTGAGAGGTTTTCAGTAGTGTGTGTGAGAGGTTTTCAGTAGTGTGTGTGAGAGGTGTTCAGTAGTGTGTGTGAGAGGTTTTCAGTAGTGTGTGTGTGAGAGGTTTTCAGTAGTGAGTGTGAGAGGTCTAATTTTCAGTAGTGTGTGTGAGAGGTTTTCAGTAGTGTGTGTGAGAGGTTTTCAGTAGTGTGTGAGAGGTTTTCAGTAGTGAGTGTGAGAGGTTTTCAGTAGTGAGTGTGAGAGGTTTTCAGTAGTGTGTGTGAAAGGTTTTCAGTAGTGAGTGTGAGAGGTTTTCAGTAGTGAGTGTGAGAGGTTTTCAGTAGTGAGTGTGAGAGGTTTTCAGTAGTGAATTGTGAGAGGTCTAATTTTCAGTAGTGTGTGTGAGAGGTTTTCAGTAGTGAGTGTGAGAGGTTTTCAATAGTGAGTGTGAGAGGTCTAATTTTCAGTAGTGTGTGTGAGAGGTGTTCAGTAGTGATGAGAGGTTTTCAGTTGTGAGTGTGAGAGGTCTAATTTTCAGTAGTGTGTGTGAGAGGTTTTCAGTAGTGAGTGTGAGAGGTTTTCAGTAGTGAGTGTGAGAGGTCTAATTTTCAGTAGTGTGTGTGAGAGGTTTTCAGTAGTGTGTGTGAGAGGTTTTCAGTAGTGTGTGTGAGAGGTTTTCAGTAGTGAATGTGAGAGGTTTAATTTTCAGTAGTGTGTGTGAGAGGTAAGTTTGAATTATGGCCTATACGGCCCCTCATACGCGTGAGCTCCCCAGCCACAAAGGTAAACAATAACATAAGACCTTTTTTAAAGTACTTGTATAGCGATTCACTGTTATGTTGTCCAAAAACGCCTTACTGACACAACATGCATTGATTCCAAATGAAGGCGCTATATTGCCATCGATTACATTTGTGGCAAGTGTGCGGAATCGGTACAAGCAATTTTGGCAAATAATATTGTTTAGGGGTGACCCTGAATAGTCGACTATTCAACGATTCGATCGAAGGAGCCTGATTCGACTGCCAATCTCATAGTTGAATCGTCGGCAAAACACAGGATCATTCCATTCGGGCTATAGGCGGTGCTGAATGTCTGATTTTACATATAGTTTCTTTCTCCCAATAAATCATGATATATAGCCTATTTTTGTATGCATATCAAGTGCAAAACACTGCCAACGCAGCGCCGCGGCGCGTCTATGACACAAGTGCCGCCCCTAGCACACATAGGAAGCGGCACGCTGCGGCGCGTCAACAGGAATATAGTCGTCTCCGGAGCAGAAGAAAAAAAAAAAAAAGTAAAAAGCGCCTTTTCGGCGGCACTTGACATGCGCCGGCGTGCGCCTGCCGCCACGGGGTGGGGGTGTACATAGTACATAGAAACATACATAGAAAATAACAGGTGCGGCTGTTTTGTGAAACACACCGCCGCCGAACGGCCTCGAAATTGTAATCGAAATGGTTTAATTGAGTGTTTCAGCTCTTTAGTCTGGTGTGGAAAAAATGGAAGCCAATGTCGCAAATGAGAATATGGATCAACGAGCAAAAAAAAAGAAAAAAACATGATTCGATGATCAGTCGACTATAGGCAAGACTTGACGAATCAGATTCGACTATGTAAATTCTTAGTCGGGGACACCCCTAATATTGTTATATAATATAATATAACAGATGTTTTAGTGAAGCCAGGAGAGACGGTGTAACAAAACATTATGTAATCATAATGAGGTCAACTGGGAGTGGGCTGCCAAGTGCAAGGGCTAAACTTGGTGAAGCAACCTTTAGTCACTATGCTGTGAATCTCTGGAACAGACTCCCTGTCGACCTCAAAAGTAGCCTTACCCGAAACTTTTGAATCAGGACTCAAAACCACACTGTACATGGATGTTTGAGTTAAGTTATTTGAGTTTTTTTTTTTTAAGTTAGAAAGATAATGGATATTGAACAGATATGCATGCTCTGAATTACAGCAATTTGATGAGTTGTTACATACATAGTTATTACATGTGTGGTTACAATGGTTTGATCACAGCCAACAACCACACTCTTGGCGTTTGTGGGGTGTGCAAGCACCTTTTGCCATAAAACAAGACAGAGATTAGGATGAATGCACCTAAGGTTGATAAGTCAACAAAGCAGCACCCACAATCTCGTAGAGAACTGTGATTGGACAGTCATTATACCTTGTTGTGGCGCAGTTAATGCAGTTTAGACTGAAGTGCAATGAAGACCGCATATTGTCATGCATGCATTGCATTTCACTTTGCTTGCACTGCATTTCAATGGCTCCCCTCCCTATCCATATACATTGCTTTACAATCAATATTGATACTATAAAAAAATCTTTGGTACAGCTATGAATTCATAGATGTGCATCTAAAAAAAAGGCAGTGTAGTAGCCAGGCCAGCCCGAGTTGGGCTGTACCGTGCTTGTCAGATCCAAGGTGGCATGCAATAACTCACAGGCCTTATGAGGCGACTGAGGCATCCCAGGGTCTTAAATGGATTACTGGGAGATTCAGGCTGTGGTTTCCCCCCCTCCTCCTGTGCTCTTCGGCTATGTCTAATTCATCATGCCCCAGTGAACCACACGCCCCTTCCCCATCCTCATTAAGAGGTTGGGGCAGTCGGCTGAAAGTGTGTGTGCATGTTTGTGTGTGTGTGTGTTTGTTTTGCTTCATGACAGCAACATGGAGAAGGGAAAAAAATGGGCCATATATATGTATATGTATAGATAGATAGATAGATAGATAGATAGATAGATAGATAGATAGATAGATAGATAGATAGGATATCTGTTTATTAGTATATTTATTTATTTAGGTTTTGGGAAGGGGGGATTTAATATTAAAATATTAAGTGTTAAACAGCTAAATACATGTATTCTATGGACACAAAGCCATGACAAGGATTGGTATATTTGTATATGGTATATTTTTAAGAGATGAAAGGCAAACTGGAGTGAAAATGGAGGAACTGCGCGATAACAAAGGCAGAAGAAAAGAAGGAAAGAGATGGAAATGAGGCCTAAAAAAAAACTAGAAAGTACAACAAAGACCACGAGGACGCAGTAAAAAAGCGCTGAGCAAGGGCAACAAAATAACAAATTGGGCTTGAAGCAAACCAAAACACATTCTAGCAACCAACAACTAACACAACCCAGAAGACAGGCCGATAAAACTTTTCACACACACACACACACACACACACACACACACACAGATGCGTGCACACGCACAATCACACACACTAAAACAAGATGCAGTAAGTAGATTAAACCTCATGACTGTATAAGTGTCAGCCTTATCGTATTTTTGCCAAGCTGGTGTAGGTTCAAGTAATTGTTGCGCTTTTGAGAAAGATAGTGTACCAGTCCCCATTACCTGGAGAACACAAAAGACTAAAGTAAACATTGTTGTTCAAAGAAAATGCACATCAGTATTTAACACAGGGAAACACGCCCTGCAACACGCCGTTATTTGTGTAACACATTTTAAAGTCTGTCAGGCAGTTGTATATCTCAACATTATATGGTTGGGTTTTCATCATGCCAAAAGCAATTCAACTGATTTCTCGTTTCAAATGGCAGAACATTTGTCTTTCTCTCCGTGTTGGGAGTGTCTTGGAGACTCCCACCTTTGTAACCAATGGGGGGTGTGCCAGGTGCCAAGTCATGTCGCATTTGTACTCCTTTCCTCATTGGACTCAACTTCTAAAGCAAAATACCAGTGGGTACCTCTAAGGGCACATGGGGCAATGCTACGGTTTGCCATCTGTGGTGGCCTACATGGTATTTTACTGCCCGTGCACTAGGCCCTGTGTTACCGTCTGCCCCAATCAAAAAGGGTCACCATTCTGTTGCAGACTCTGAGAGCAGATAAAAGGGCATTGTGTTTAGTCCTGCATGTACCGTTGGGCTTATTTAACCAGAGGTACACAAACAAAGCTAAAGACAGTTTGCACAAAGTTGAATGTGTACAGAAAAATATTTTATGATAATAATTGTGCATACACATCGGTGCTCACTCTAAAACAAGTACAAGCACATGTGATTCAACTGTCTCCATTTGAAGTCAGTTGCAATATCAGAAGATAAACACACAGATACTTACTTGTATTTTGCATATATGTCCTTATAGTGATTTATTTGGTTTGGTTTGCGATGCTATGCTATGTTACACTGAAGCTTTAACAACAGCAAGCAGCATTACAAGAACATGCATGTTGTTTAAATGCTATACATCTTAGAACAGAGCAGAGGGCCAGGGAGGTTGTCTTGTACTTCTAATGTTACCATTCATTGTAGGCTGCTGGTGGGATGGGAGGCCTGGCTAATGTGGCCCTGACACACTGCAGCTACATGAGGAAGCTGAATTTGCTGTAATTAATTTATCTGCAATTAGTTTGAATTGTTTCCACAAATGGACATGGTATTTGCAGGATGCCCAGGAGGCTTTCAATCTCTTCCTCTTCCTCCATCTCTCTGTGCTCTGGACACAAGCCTACTAGCACATGGACTGGAAAGAGGGGGACAGGGAGGGGGTTTGTAGAAGGTTAGGGCGTGTTCCAATGCAATCCAATTATTATTTTTTAAATAGTTACTGTAGGCTTTTAGTCACAATGCTGCCCCCAACCGCAACGTGCTTATTGGGGTATTTTTAAGGGTATTTCTATTGATATTGCATCCAAGCCTTTAAAGAGAAAACAACCTTGACTAAGCCAATGTTAGAAAGGTGCTTACCGAATGTTGATCTTTAACAACATCCATAATTGTGCCTTTGCTTTGTGTTTCAAGCCTTTTGTTGTTCTACACATGTCCCATCTGTTATCTTGGTTGGTTGTGCGAACGTGCCACATGAGTTGAAAAAACAAAAACAAATCATATGCTGTATATTCTTGACATATGGAGAACAACACTGGTACATTAATGGATCGCTGACCTTTCTTTGAAACATGACCAGTGTTAGCATGCATGCAAACATAGACAAAGACAGCAGTACACAAGCCCCAACTGAAAAAGTAAGGTCCAGGTTTGAACACTATGTGAAGAATCCACAACGTTAATTATCTGCATCCCAAAATCATTATTTTAAGAGCAACAGCATTAAATGAAGTCAATAAAGCCTTCCAGGGTTATGTGGTATAGCACAGTCAATCAGCAGCAGTGACAGAAAACCTGGACCAGCACAGATCACATGGCTGCAGGGTCAAAGTTGTCAAGCAGTAGGTTTCTTCATTGGAGTAACTTGATTTGTAGAAATGCTCTGGGAGTGATGCCAGCATTTAATCGAAAACTGAGCAGGCTAACTTTGCCCTAACATTTACATGATACTAAAAATGAATTAGCTCTCCATACTGACAGTGTCAAACTCACATGGCATTGTTGGAGTTTTAAAAAGCAGAAATATCGGCTGCAGTGAGGATTTGCCAGCGGTCTCGATTCTCTGTACTCCACATCGATTTTGCCAGCTAAATTACACCAGGTACCGTGAAAGCATGAGGAACAGGTCAGGGAGGTTTTATTTGATACAGCAGATTGACCTGAACCTTTTTGCCATTTAGGTGGTGGTAGTGGGGTGGGGGGAGTATTGAAAGCACATAGTGTGCATCTCTGAGGGGTGATCAAGGCCAGATCCCCCATGCTTTGAGGCAGAAAGTGCAGAATTGCCCTGCGCTGGTTGGTCTTAATAACCATGAGACCACCACCACCACTGATCTTGGACTAGAAGAAAACATCAGTGTTGGGTCCCCGCCCCCCTACCTCACAAGTATTTCATCTATCCTTGACCTTTCTCTGAGCACAATGGTGTTCATTGCTCTGCCTTGTAAGCACAAAAGGTTGTCACCTGGGAAGAGTGCAGCATCTCAACATACATCTTCTGGTCTTCTTGTCTGCATATCTACGATGGTAGCACCCCAGGACTTTCCAGGGCTTAGACGGTTTACGTATGTCGTCAATATGCAAGTACATAATGGGCCTAACGAGTGAGATTACAACAAGCTGACTAAGTAGCGCTGCATACACTAATGTAATAATGATGTTTTACAACACGGCCATGTCCTACAGCAACAATGTGCTTAACCCCCACCCCCACCACCACTACACCACACTGCTTGGTGTGCCTACCTGACGCACACACCAGTTCCATATCAAAATGTACCCAATTAATTAGCCGTGGAATAAAGTGTGTGTACAGAAGAATGATCTGCAATTCCTCAGAAGGTAGTTATCTACCTAATGTCTCAGTTCCTTTTAAGCAGGAAAATGGGTCCAGAGATGAGAACAGGGATGTCGTTAACAGGTATTTTAACATGTTTTTTATATTAGACGTTAACATAGCCTAAATGTGCAGATGGGTGTCACTGTGCAGTTACCAATAAGACTGATTGAAAAGAAATTGGAAAATAAATCAATCAAGAGATTTTTATTATTTACAAATACTGTATTTAATTTGTTTTTCCCCCGTTATTGCTGTGCCTTTTGGTTCCAATATTCATATTTTCATTTTAAGATGTGTTATACCGTTGGATAAATTATTTACTGTGAAAGCTTCAGTACATTTTTACTTACTGTATTACTTTACTTTTAGTTAATTGTTAATTAACTAAAGGTAATTGTTGGTGAGGGTTATTGTTTGTGGTAGAATAATGAGAAGAAAGCACTTGTTTTTAGTTTCACATAAATGCAAGTCAATTTTTTTCCTTTTCTGTCCACCCTGTACTTATAAGAATGTGTTTTGTCTGTGGCAGCTGACTGGTAAAAAAAAAGCCAGTCTGTCTCTCGCTGAAGGCTCCTACACAGCAATAACAAGATGGAGACCAGATTAGATACCACTGACATTTTCCATCTCCATGCTTTTAATATTTCTTCAGACCCACCACACTGTTATCTTAGACGTAATCAACGCAAATGAAAGTACGAAGTGGAAAATAAAACCAACACGCGATGAAGATAGATGTGTGCACCAAGCGAGGAAAAGCGATTGCGTGACTGTGTGTGTGTGTTGGGTGGGATGCAAGTCTCTCAAAGTGGTTAAAAATAGAAAATGTAAGGATTTATATTTCCCCAAGTGAGGCGATTTGTATCCTTAAAATGCATATAAATCAATGCTGATTTTGGCAAGAGTGGAGGGAAATATTTTTCCCCATGCATTTCGCTATATCAAAGTTGCTGCCATGTACACCTTTGAAACCCCCCCCCCCCCCCCCCCCCCCCGGTCTCACTCAGACGTCGCCAAGGAACAATAAAAGAGGAAGACCGTGTCCATTATGTCACAGTCACACCAGGCAACACAACGGGGCTCGCTGTGCTGTGGGGGGGGTGAGGGGGGAGTGGGGACACTAGATTGGACAGGGATGTGGAGCATTCCTCCAAACAGGAGGGCAAAGGGAAACAAGACGCCGAGATGAAATGAGATACAGCCAGAGTAATGTCCGTGGGGCTTAGTAGGAGGGGGGGTAGTAGGAGCGTATACATTTTGTTGCTGTGTCGACACATCTATAATCCTGGCCCCTGTGAATACATCTACGAGCATGTGTGCAAACGTGACTCTAACAGAACAGAGCAGATCCCTTGTGCCGTGTATTTGAAGTCAAGGTTTTCTTTGTGTGTGTGTATGTGCAGCGTTGTACATCCACGGCAACCACGCCTTAAAAAAGCCCTTGTTTTCAGCCTTTAACGACAGCGCTATGTTCCGCCTCCTGGCGTCCTCTGCGCGCTGTCATCACATTCATCTTAAGCACAATGAGCAGTAATTACAGTTTTCTGGAAACACGGACAGCGAGAGGACTTCATAAATATATCATAAATCATAAATAAATATATATACATTCACCTGACAAGTAAACTTCAGAAATGTAAAAAGTAAACATAGCAAATGCTGCTGCTCAATCATTAGACATTAGCATGGAAATGCTATTGTACACACTGACGATACTGTATTCATCGTGCACCAAAACACACACACACACACACACACACACACACACACACACACACTGACTCAATCCAGTCAGCATTAAACTTTGCCACAGCCTCTTAAACACACAACCACACACACCAGCAAGGTCTACACAGTCAGCCATAACCTCTGACAAAACCTGTTTAACACACACACACACACACACACGGTGTAAAACGATTCAGCCAACTAACGCACAGTACCTTCACCGCATACCTGTATGGCTAAAGCGCATGTATACGGGTATGTGTACTTTGGCGAGCTGTAGCAAACGCACAACACACTACTCCTTACAGTTTGATAGATAACTAGGCATGCGTATAGGTACGCGTTATAAGTGTAGCGCATGTTCACTTTTGGTGCGCTGCAGCAAATGCCTACACACCTATACACCACCACGCCTAAGGTGTTTATAAATATTGTTGGTCCCTCTAACTTCCCAATGTGAAGGGTTTTGTGTTGGTTAGTCATTTACAATAACCAGGTCAGCTGATTCATAATTATTTATTATTTACTTATTTTAATTTCAAGCAGAGACACGGAAGCGAGCACCTTTCACAAAAAAGTAAAATGTCCCCTGGTGGAGTAGTGGTGAAAACACAATGAGCTTTCTTAGTAGAAGTTGTAGGGTAGACATGTTGGTGTGTAGGCGTGTAGGCGTTCGCTGCAGCGCACCTAAAGTAAACATGCGCAACACTTAGTGTGTTGATGTGGCGTATGTGTGCATATGAGATTACATGTACAGGTAGGTGTGGTGTATGTTGCACTAAATCAGGTGTGGCGTACGTTAGCGTACGCCCTGTCAATTCATGTGAACACCACATCTATATGACACGACAACCGCCAGCGCGACACATACGTCACATGTGTGTAAACGCCTGTGTCTCCATTGTGACTATGTAAATTGTTGGTGTGCATGCAGAGATTTGGTCAGATCTTAGACGTCTTAAGTAGGCGCTAGTGAGGCGTTTGACGATAGTTGGCTGAATCGTTTTACACCTCATACCCCCCCACACACACACACACACACACGTACACACACGGCCTAGACAATCGCCCTTGCCCTTGGACACCCCTTTTAAGCACACACAGACACAGCGGTGAGCTGTGTGTTGATGCAGCTCCAGCTCCATGTGGATGAGCAGGTCAGCCAGTGAGCCTGCTGCTAGTCAGCCAGCTGCCTCCTTCAGCACCATGGACAGCCACCAGCCAGTGACTGAAAAGCCAGCAGAAGAGACTTCTGACACCGAACCTGTGCTCCATCAGTTAGCTAAGAGGCTATAAGCTCTCATCTATTTCCAATGCTCTCCCAGCTACACAACCACAACTGCAAACAACATTTTACTGCAGCACCACCAACATTGAGTAGGATTTAACTTCATGAAAATCAATCAGTTGAATTAATGTGGAGTGTTCCTCCACATGTTCCTAGCAATCGATGCAGGATAGGCACAAACAATAACGTGCAACTTCTAAATGAATATGTAGGTCAAGGGGTCAAGAAAATAAAAAAATGCATTTTCTATATACAGTATATATATATGTATATATAATATAATTGGAAACATTCACAGTGCATCCCCTGTTTGTCAACACATGCCCAACAGTCTCAAGCTCAAAATTGGGCAGACACGCCCCACAGAGGGAGTGAGACAGCAACTCTAAAAGCTAAAGTCAACTACAAAATCTCTATCACGCAATCACTCATACTCTCGGAGTAAGAGTCATTGAGTGAGTGTTTGTCAGAGAATGGGCTGTAGATGTTATAGAAGAACTTAGTGTCTGTCTCTTTGTGTGTTTGTGTGTGTGTGTGTGTGTGTTTATGTGTGTTTATGTGTGTGTATGTGTTTATGTGCGTGTTTGTCTGTATTATTGTGTGTGTGTGTGTGTGTGTGTGTGCGTTAGTGATGCATGGTTAAGGTATTTTCTCACCCGAATCCGCATATTGCTGTAACTGCACCCAACCGCTACTCGGACCGCCGTTTATAAACGGAAGAAAATTACATCCATTATAAATTACGCTATTAAAAAATGGTGTTGCCACACCCCCTGCTGGCCATTTACATTTTTTCTAAGACAAACTACAAACGTAGTTATTCACTATAGTCTAAATTAAGGCTTTTCTTCAAAAGATGAAACGAAAGTCATGAAATTAATAAAATGTATGCCTCTTAGTGTAATATTATATTATTAGTTGAGATGGCAGAGCAAGTTGACGCTGTAGCTTTGCACGTTGCTGCATTGTGTGTGCTGCTGAAAACTACAATTGCTTGGCTATTAATACATTTGTTTCATATGTAATGCATTTGGATTAAAGGGATATTTCGGATTATTTAATGTGGGTTAAAATTATTTAATGGGTTGTATGAGGTACTTATCTAGAGTCAGTGTATTACCTCCAGTAGAAGGCGGTCGGCGAGCCCTCAGGAAAAGCAGACGGCTGTACCAGCACAGACGCTAAGCAATGTACTGCTGTGAATGGGGCCAGCAGTATTTTAGCCGCCTAAAAAAAAATCAATATCACTTTAAGTGTACCATATACAAGTAACATTCTCACCGCTTTACCTTTCCATCACCCTTTCCTTTGGCACTACATTTTCTCCACCAAGAATATGACTTATATAGCGTACACTTAAACTGATATTGTTTTTTTTTGGTGGGCCCTTTTTAAAAATACATTCTGCTGCTGGCCCCGTTCACAGCAGTACATTGCTTAGCGTCTGTGCTGGTACAGCTTCTCCAAACTGGGGGCACGCCGACCACCTTCTACTGTAGGTAATATACACTCACTCTGGATAAGTACTTCATACAACCCAAACTCAAAATATCCTAACTATCCCTTTAAAGGTCCTGTAGACAACTTTTCTGATGTAACGTATCAATATGAAGTAAATGTTGATTGCACAGTGTAATGGCTACAGAATAATGACACCATCAGCGTTTAGATTGGTTCCCTTAGCTTCCCTATAAGCCTGGCTTTCACTATGCAGCTCTGTCTGCCACCGGGTACGATCTCCTGGGAAAACGCGCCCACCGTTTCGTGTGCAACCAAACCAGGAGGAATAGCACTTTTCTTTACCTGGTAGCTATCCCCATTAGCTATCCCAAGTAGTGGAAATAGCAGACGGTGGAACAACCAAAGTAAAGCCAATCTGATGACACTACTTACATCTGCGTATGCTAGGTTTTTGCGTAGCAAATACTACCTGAATAAACCTCATGTCACGACACGCCAGGCTATCTAGTCAGGCTGCCAACCCATTTCGCTTTTCTCAATACATACTAAATAATTTGTATCTGCTTTCATGTCTCCATTATAGACTAAATGAATGACGCCAACCCCAATGCCAACCCCAATGCCAATACTTGTTTGTGCGAAGCCATACTCATTACTATGCTACTATTAATATTACTATCATTAATATGGTATTACTATGCAATGCACATAATTACAATAGCTTTTGCCTGTTCCCAAATAAAATGATGCCAATTTCACTTTAGCTCCTCAGTGAAGATGCTTCTTTCTTTCTTATTTCCAAAGTGGTGATTGTTTCTTTCACGGACATTTCCGAACACATTTTTGTTTGTGGTTGCTAGGCTCTGAGGAAACGGAAAGCGATCCGGTTTGTCTTTGCGTCAGTGGCACAAAAATAATACCACTTTGAAACGCTAGGCTGGGAAAAGTTGTCTACAGCCACTTTAAGGAACCAAACAACAAAATGCATCGTCAATGTTTGACTTTTTCATAATAGGCTTTCTTTATTTAGGCAAAACGTTATTGAACAGAAAACAGACCAGCTGAAATATTATAATGGCAAAATAAAGAGGTGCTTGCATGTGAACATAAATAACGAATACAATAGGCGTAGACCAAGGCTATAATAAATATAATGTATCTTATACTTAAATAAATGAGAATACAATGTGCATGTAAATAAAATAGTCTATCCAACAGAGGCAACACAAAAAAAAGATAATCTGAAAAAACTATATTATAGCTATAATGGCATTAAAGCAGGGGTCTTCAACCTTTTTCAGCCCAGGGACCCCTTGGTGGATTGAGAAACGAAGCAGGGACCCCCTATATATCGCGCGGCACGATTACATAATAAAAAAACCTAGAGTGCTACTAACCTAATAACCACTACTTTCTATTCAGACTGAAGACGCTGTCTGCTGCTCTCATAGCTCTGTGGCCCGTGTGCACAGCAAGTTCCTACACCTGAGTGTCATGCTAATAAACACCTTTTGTTTTGGAGGGGGGGGGGGGGGGGGGGTGTTCAACTCACCCCGTTGCGGTGACCTACTCACCTACCGGTGACCTACCGACCCTAATATCTCTTTCTCTGTTCCTCTTACTCAAAGGTCTTCAAGCATGGCTGGCATCACAAGGCTCCTAGTGATGTTAGAGGAGGACAGCTCCATCAGGTTGGAGCTTTCAAATGGCATCCCATCCTCCGTTGACGAAGTGATCCAAGAAATAAAGAATGTCAGTGGTCTAACTAATGGAATACGACTGCCACTTTGAAAGTTATTCATGTAGAACCCACTGTGACTTTATTCTTAGAGCCAGTTGACATGTCTGTGGATGAGGCCACTATTCTCAGCCAAGAGGATTCAATTATTTCTGTAAGCTCGGATGACACATTACCTGTAAGCAGGCCTTCCTCGGGCACCTACAGAAAGGAGCAATGGCCCAAGGTGTTCATCATCCCTACCTTCTCTCATGCAACAGAATCCCAACTTAGTGCTGGAAATGCAGAGTACCAGAGAAGCCAGGTTAGACTCACTCCCAGCTCTAAAATGCTTTCCAACATTCTGGAAATGCTTGCTGACAAAATCTATTCATACAAATCCTATGCGACCGATGCAGACTTGAGCCAAGTGGCAGAGACACTCACACAGACACACCCATGTCTGAAAGAACCTGGGTCCTTCAACCACAGTTACGGATGGAAACAGAGACTCAAGAGAAAGATGTATAACTATCGGCACATACCTGAAATCATACAGTTCATCATCTGACGAGCTGACTGTCAATTCCGTTAAAAGAAAGTCCCCGATGGATGCCCACCCGGCAAAGAACATAAAGAAACCCAGGTGAGCTGAGTCTAACCATTACCCCTCTCTACCTCTCAACGAGACCCCAGAGTCCATGGAGCAAGAGAGAATTGTCCTCTCGTCTGAGGTAAAGAAAAAGAACAATGTCAAAGCAATAAGAGAAAAGATGGCTCAGACGTTCGCATTTCGGAGGCAAGAAATTGTAGACAAGAAAACATCTTTGCTCACTATCACTGAGAGATGGCCAGCACTTTTCGACATTCAAGAGGTACAAGAGCATTATTCATCATATGGATAAAACATTTAATTGAATATATGTCAATCTAAATCACATGCTTTGCTTGAAAGACATCACCCATACCTTGACCACCTATATTTCCCAGGTGAATGCGGAGTTCCTGAGAGTAAGTACAATACCACTCGAAGCGAGATTCATGCAGAAACTTGACGAGAAGTGTAGTGAACTGATGCAGATCGTCAGAAAAAAGTGGGGAGCCATTCGGGAGAAGACAAACCTGCTGCCAACAGTACAAGAGGTATATAGAGATGTTTTTTACTTTCCTGCTCTCCCAGATGTCCTCAAGTCCTCAATAATACAGTAATAGATACATTTTCCAATACATGTTCAATATGCTTTATTTATAGTATTGTATATATATATATATTAACAGTAGTTTTCATATACTTGGCTCATTCATGTTGACATATATATATAATTTTTACTTTAAGAAGTGCATACATCTGTGACGTACATGAGAATTCTTGGCCATTGTTTCTGGTGTTGACACACTAATTGAATCATATTGTAATTATATCAACTGATAATGTATATTGTGATATATATTTTGGCCCTAATGTCCGACCCTACTCTTATGCAACATTATGCTTACTGTCTTAATTCAGGATACTGACATCGCTACAAAGAGGGAGATTGCACTCAAATGTCTCATTCTTAACATGGGAGAAGCAGTGGAGGACCTCATCAAAGATTTCCTGGTAAGGAGAGATTACTGTAGAGGTGTAAAATGCTAGCTATGGATGTACACTTTATATAGACACAGGATGCATTTTATAGTATAACATGACATGCTCTTATCCAGAGTTACAGAGTAATGAAGTGAGTTAACAAGTCCAATTCAAATATCCAACCTAACCAATAAGCAGTCCCAGCAGCATTTAACCCTCATCCTACCATTATTTTACATACATGGACTACCGATGGATAGTCCATGTATGTGGAGACCCCAAGAATCAAAAGTAGTGGAAACAACATTCATAGCAACATGTGAACTTATTTCTTCTCACACCAGAATTATTTATTTAACTTAATTAATCCGAGTAAAAAAAATGAGTTGGATGGCTATGGAAGAGGTCAAGATAACTGACTTCTTCGTTCCACCTACGGCTAATTATGGCCTTTCAGGACATCCAAGATATGACTTAACAGTAGAGCTTAATTAGCAATGATATCTTTATTTATGTAAAGATGCATTTCCTTGCCACTTAAATCCAATATGACCCACTTGAGTCCCATATGCTGGTAAATGTGCAAAACTGTAGGGGTAAACCCAGGCTGAATCAATTCCAGATTTTTTTATTCTCATTCTAAATTCTTTTCCAGGTGTCAGAGAAGGAAGAAGCTGAAATGGTTCTTCAGCAGGAAACCATGGCATTCTATGTCATCAGAGATGCACAAGCCTTACCTCAAGACACTGGCATCATACTTGAGGGACAACAGGTTCTGAGCGAGTTGCCTTCTGTGGCAAATGCTATTGCCATTCTCATGGGCCTCCTTTATGCTCTCAATCTGGAATATCCCAAGACTTTGAAACTGACATTTGAATATATCCAGAAAGTCATCATGGAGCTGGACCCGAAAGGCATGACCAACAAAGTCAAGAGACTGTATGACCAGCTCTACAATAGAGCTTAGTTCAGATTTACACAAACATCCTAATTGACCAAGTTATATCACGTTTGGCTGCCTGTTTTGGAATTATTAGGAGTACTGAGTTCAGTATTTCAGTAGTAGAAACTGTAAAGCATGTAAGAAAACATGCAAATTGTTTAAGAAATTACTGTGAAAACAGATTGAACACTGCAAGGGCATGTGTATATATTTTTTTGTTTTTGTATTATATTATGTTGGAATGGCAGCTCTAAATTACAGTTTAAGTTAAAAATCTGACCTTGAGAATGGATGTGTGGAAATGATGCCTGATGTGAAGGAGGCTAATAAATATTGACTGGGGGGGATTAGATTATATATTAAGTAATACACCTTAAATCCGAATTTTCTTTGTTAATAAATAAATTATTTCGATTTTTCTCATAATTTACATTAATTACAATTGTCTTTTAATGAGACATATTGTTTAATTGAATATATTTTTGATTGGATAAAATTAATAATTTCTAATGCATATTGTTTCTTAAATGAGAAATAATTGTTTGATTTGATTTTTATCTTTAAAATTGGATAAAACAAATTATATCGGATGCATATTATGACTTAAATGAGAAATAATTGTTTGATTACATTTTTATCTTTTTGATTGGATAAAACAAATTATTTCTGATAGATATTTCTTAAATGAGAAACAATTGTTGGGAGTAAATCAATATTTTTTTGTTTAGGATTTAACATACAATTTAAATGTATTAACTTCATTCAAAGAATAAAATTATACTTAGTGCCAAGTTGTATTATTTTGTTTTTATGAACATAGGAAATATTGTTTGAGGCAAGCTATAACTGTATATACCCCTCCCTGAGCTACTACCTTACCGTGGTGGAGGGGTTTGCGTGTCCCAATGACCCCCAGGAGCTCCGTTGTCGGGGGCTTTTATGCCCCTGGTAGGGTCACCCATGGCAAACAGGTCCGGGGGGAGGGGCCAGACAAAGGGTAGCTCAGAAGACCCCTTATGATGACTACAACAAATGGTTCTACGTGTCCCTCGCCCGGACGTGGGTCACCGGGGCCTCCCCCTGGAGCCAGGCCTGGGGGTGGGGCTCGGCGGCGAGCGCCTGGTGGCCGGGCCTACACCCACGGGGCCCGGCCGGGCACAGCCCGAAAGGATGACGTGGGACCCCCTTCCCGCCGGCTCACCACCAGCAGGAGGGGCCAAAGGGGTCGGGTGCAGTGCGAGCTGGGCGGCGGCCGAAGGCGGGGACCTTGGCGGTCCGATCCTCGGCTGCAGAAGCTAGCTCTAGGGACGTGGAACGTCACCTCTCTGGTGGGGAAGGAGCCTGAGCTGGTGCGCGAGGTTGAGAAGTTCCGGCTAGATATAGTCGGCCTCACCTCGACGCATAGCAAGGGCTCTGGAACCAGTCTTCTCGAGAGGGGTTGGACTCTCTTCCACTCTGGAGTTGCCACTGGTGAGAGGCGCCGGGCAGGGGTGGCAATACTTATTGCCCCCCGGCTTGGTGCCAGTGTGTTGGAGTTTACCCCGGTAGACGAGAGGGTAGCCTCCCTCCGCCTTCGGGTGGGGGGACGGATCCTGACTGTTGTTTGTGCCTATGGTCCAAACAGCAGTTCAGAGTATCCACCCTTTTTGGACTCCTTGGAGGGGGTGCTGGAAAGTGCTCCCTCTGGGGATTCCCTCGTTCTGCTGGGGGACTTCAACGCTCACGTTGGCAGCGACAGTGAGACCTGGAGGGGTGTGATTGGGAGGAACGGCCCCCCCCGATCTGAACCCGAGTGGTGTTCAGTTATTGGACTTCTGTGCTCGTCACAGATTGTCCATAACGAACACCATGTTCAAGCATAAGGGTGTCCATATGTGCACTTGGCACCAGGACACCCTAGGCCGCAGTTCGATGATCGACTTTGTAGTCGTGTCGTCGGACTTGCGGCCGCATGTCTTGGACACTCGGGCGAAGAGAGGGGCGGAGCTGTCAACTGATCACCACCTGGTGGTGAGTTGGCTGCGATGGTGGGGGAGAATGCCGGTCAGACCTGGCAGACCCAAACGTATCGTGAGGGTCTGCTGGGAACGTCTGGCAGAGTCTCCTGTCAGAGAGAGCTTCAACTCCCACCTCCGGGAGAGCTTTGACCATGTACCGGGGGAGGCGGGGGACATTGAGTCCGAGTGGGCCATGTTCCACGCCTCCATTGTTAAGGCGGCCGACCAGAGCTGTGGCCGCAAGGTGGTCGGTGCCTGCCGTGGCGGCAATCCCCGAACCCCCTGGTGGACACCGGCGGTGAGGGATGCCGTCAAACTGAAGAAGGAGTCCTATAGGACCTTTTTGGCCTGTGGGACTCCGGAGGCAGCAGGCAGGTACCGGCAGGCCAAGCGGAGCGCAGCTGTGGCGGTTACCGAGGCAAAAACCCGGACATGGGAGGAGTTCGGTGAGGCCATGGAGAACGACTTCCGGACGGCTTCGAAGAGGTTCTGGACCACCATCCGGCGTCTCAGGAGGGGGAAGCAGTGCATCGTCAACACTGTGTATGGTGGAGACGGTGCGCTGCTGACCTCGACTCGGGACGTTGTGGATCGGTGGAAGTACTGGAATACTTCGAAGACCTCCTCAATCCCACCGACACGCCTTCCGGTAAGGAAGCAGGGCCTGGGGACTCGGGTGTGGGCCCTCCTATCTCTGGGGCTGAGGTTGCCGAGGTGGTCAAGAAGCTCCTCGGTGGCAGGGCCCCGGGGGTGGATGAGGTCCGCCCGGAGTTCCTTAAGGCCCTGGATGTTGTGGGGCTGTCTTGGTTGACACGACTCTGCAGCATCGCGTGGACATCGGGGGCAGTGCCCCTGGATTGGCAGACTGGGGTGGTGGTCCCTCTTTTTAAGAAGGGGGACCGGAGGGTGTGTTCCAACTATAGGGGGATCACACTCCTCAGCCTCCCTGGTAAGGTCTATTCAGGGGTGCTGGAGAGGAGGGTCCGTCGGATAGTCGAACCTCGGATCCAGGAGGAGCAATGTGGTTTTCGTCCAGGCCGTGGAACAGTGGACCAGCTCTACACCCTCTGCAGGATCCTTGAGGGTGCATGGGAGTTTGCCCAACCAGTCCACATGTGCTTTGTGGACTTGGAGAAGGCATTCGACCGTGTCCCTCGGGGAGTCCTGTGGGGGGTTCTCCGGGAGTATGGGGTATCGGACCCCCTAATACGGGCTGTCCGTTCCCTGTATGACCGGTGTCAGAGCTTGGTCCGCATTGCCGGTAATAAGTCGGACTTGTTTCCAGTGAGGGTTGGACTCCGCCAGGGCTGCCCTTTGTCACCGATCCTGTTCATAATTTTTATGGACAGGATTTCTAGGCACAGCCAGGGCGTTGAGGGGGTCCGGTTTGGTGACCTCAGGATTGGGTCTCTGCTTTTTGCGGATGATGTGGTCCTGATGGCTTCATCAGACCGTGACCTCCAACTCTCGCTGGACAGGTTCGCAGCCGAGTGTGAAGCGGTCGGGATGAGAATCAGCACCTCCAAGTCCGAGTCCATGGTCCTCAACCGGAAAAGGGTGGAGTGCACCCTCCGGGTCGGGGATGAGATCCTGCCCCAAGTGGAGGAGTTCAAGTACCTCGGGGTCTTGTTCACGAGTGAGGGGAGGATGGAGCGGGAGATCGACAGGCGGATCGGTGCGGCGTCTGCAGTAATGCGGACTCTGCACGGATCCGTCGTGGTGAAGAGGGAGCTGAGCCGAAAGGCAAAGCTCTCGATTTACCAGTCGATCTACGTTCCTGCCCTCACCTATGGTCATGAGCTTTGGGTAATGACCGAAAGAACGAGATCGCGAGTACAAGCGGCCGAAATGAGCTTCCTCCGCAGGGTGGCTGGGCTCTCCCTTAGAGATAGGGTGAGAAGCTCGGTCATCCGGGAGGAGCTCGGAGTAGACCCGCTACTCCTCCGCGTTGAGAGGAGCCAGATGAGGTGGCTCGGGCATCTAGTTAGGATGCCTCCCAGACGCCTCCCTGGTGAGGTGTTCAGGGCACGTCCCACTGGTAGGAGACCCCGGGGAAGACCCAGGACACGCTGGAGAGACTATGTCTCTCGGCTGGCCTGGGAACGCCTCGGGATCCCCCAGGAAGAGCTGGCCGAAGTAGCTGGGGAAAGGGAAGTCTGGGCTTCCCTGCTTAGGCTGCTGCCCCCGCGACCCGACCCCGGATAAGCGGAAGAAAATGGATGGATGGATGGATGGCAAGCTATATATTTGTCATTGACTCAAGTTATGCAATATAGATGTGAACCATTACCCTACATTTTTTTAATTGGTTCAATGAAAGACTTTTTCCAGTGTACGTGCATTCCAAAATTCGGCAGCCATTGACATCAATTCTATTCCAAACGAGTGTTTAGCAGCTCCATAGCTGTATCTCTGTTTTGTCCAACACAAGTGCATACAAACAGGCTCTGAGGCCGCAACAAAAAGGGAGACCACGCATGCCGATAACTAAATGAAAAGGTTTTATTTAAACAAAAGAGTACATTACCAAAGTATCCTATAAAGTATTTCACATCAGTAGTTGCGTGTGGTGTGTGGATGTATGGTGGAACATGTATGGTGGAACATGTATGGTGGGAGTGTTTTATGTTGTGGAAACAGATAACCCAAATAGTAGTGGCAGCCCGTGGAGAATCAAGAGATAGCCTGAGGTGGCTGAACTTATATAGGCTCCAGGCCAAGACTGCCCAGGTGAACCACATCACCTGACGACCAGCCACCAGTCTCTGCCACCCACAGGTAACCAAAGGCAGAGACCAGTAGACAGAGTGGGAGGTTCATCACACCCCCCTCCTTAAGAACGAGGTTCCACCTCGAACACTCTTTCCCCCAGCCTGCCTTTCCAAACCTCCACCTCCAAAACTGTGGACCCTTGGAAGCACTTTTAAAAGGGAGAGAATAAATGACATTCTGGGCACAAAAGAAGGGAGAACAGAAGCGGTTAACCTAAACAAACCAACTTATTGTGTAGGTGCATGGGATAAGTGTGGTCAAATGGTCAGTGCTCCAACTGCCCGCTGGAACTGTAGCAAACATTCCCCTGTCAAATGGCTGAGCTCCAAGAGAGAGAGGACAGATCGGGATGGGTCAGTCTGTCGAACCCTGGAGAGAACCACAATCTCCTCCAATTCCAAAGGTTCTGAACCAACCACAAATAATTCCAACAACTCTGAACTTGAGCATTCCAAAGACGACAACGGTACAACCAACGGTAATAAACACGGCAACGGTACAACCAACGGTAACAGACACAGCAACGGTACATCCAACGGTAACAAACAACAACGGCACAACCAACGGTAACAAACACAACAACGGTACAACCAACGGTAATAAACACAGCAATGGTACAACCAATGGTAACAGACATGGCAACGGTACATCCAACGGTAACAAACACAACAACGGTACAACCAACGGTAACAAACACAACAACGGTACAACCAACGGTAATAAACACGGCAACGGTACAACCAACGGTAACAGACACAGCAACGGTACATCCAACGTTAACAAACAACAACGGCACAACCAACGGTAACAAACACAACAACGGTACAACCAACGGTAATAAACACGGCAATGGTACAACCAATGGTAACAGACATGGCAACGGTACATCCAACGGTAACAAACACAACAACGGTACAACCAACGGTAACAAACAACAACGGTACAACCAACGGTAACAAACACGGCAACGGTACAACCAACGGTAACAGACACAGCAACGGTACAACCAATGGTAACAAACACAACGGTACAACCAACGGTAATAAACACAACAACGGTACAACCAATGGTAACAAACACAACGGTACAACCAACGGTAATAAACACGGCAACGGTACAACCAACGGTAACAAACACAACGGTACAACCAATGGTAACAAACACAACGGTACAACCAACGGTAATAAACACGGCAACGGTACAACCAACAGTAACAGACACGGCAAAGGTACATCCAACGGTAACAAACATGGCAACAGCAGAACCGAGGCACCAGAACTGGTGAGTTAAAGGAAACCCATGAAAAAATGTTTGAACCACCCCAGCCATATTCTAACCAAGATGCCTATATAACTCCCTATCGACCACATGGCACTCCCAATCAACCCAGCTGAACCAAATCTGCACTAATTACCAAACCCACATGGCGCTCCAAGCTAAGCTAACCATGACCAAACAGGTAGCCTCAACCAAAATCTTCTGCTGAATGTTTAGTCCAATTGTTCCTTTTGTAACCCAAACAAATCCAAATCCATTTGCTAGATAGTTTACCACATACAGCCGTTAGGGCAACCCTCTAAAACAAACAAATGACATTTCTAAATGGGCCCCCATTTGTTAGGGAAACCCTCTACCAAACCAAACAAAATCCCGGACGAGCCCCCATTTGTTAAGTGCAGGATCCGATGGGGGCTCGTCCGGGATCTGAACCCGGGTCCTCTCGAGGTAGGTTTCTCCAATAGTGCCGACAAAGTAACAAATCCACAAGTTTCATTTCCTTGTTTACACGCCACTGTGCATGCTTATGGAATTGGATACTGAGTGGCGCAAATTCTGAGTGAAGAGAGTAGCTGTTAGGCTACCAACTGAACGCTGTATTAAGAATTCAGCAATTCCCTTATTTTACAATGTCTGACTCAGACACTGATGAGTTTTATGAAAGAGCAGCATTTGGAGGACCGTGGACCCATTCCACTGTACTTGTATGAATCCGAGTACTCTGCAGAAGAAAATGAAATTAGACAGGTGGAGAGGGATAGATTGAGGAGGCATATGGATACAGACACAACAGAAATAAATTCTCTGGGACAGAAAATGGACTGGCTCAGTAGGGAAATAGTGAAATTTGTGGTCATGTTCTAAGTACAGTCATATAACCACTAACTGAGCACTTCAGTTTGATTCAATAGTGAATGCTTAGGCTGTGTTCCAATCAGTTAAAAAAGTCTGTAAGCATGCGCAGTGGCGTGTAAACACAGAATCAAAACTTGTAGATTTGTTTGTTTTTTGGGCATTATTGGAGAAAACTACCTAGCCAGGGCAGTTCATATGTGATTACTTGTGTTGGGCCCGTGTCCTTGAGTAGACGCTAGTAGACGCTTCGCTCTTCACTCTCCGCTCTTACTTTTTACTCCCATTTTAATCCTGTCCTTTTGCTACAAAATGTATGAAAAGCGGGTCCTGGATACTTTTAAATCACTGGGAGCTTAATTTAGGAAAGTATCTGAAGGCTACCACTATTATTTAAACCCTTTTTACTTTGTGAGTGTGGCCTATCAGCAGCATAAGCCTGCACTATATTGACTGGGTTTGTGGAGCTCAGCTAAGCTAAGCTAAGATGCCTCTAGTTAGCAACACGATGCCTCCCTTTTCCACGGATAACTACCACAAACTTCTCCAGAAGATAGCAGTACTGGAGACGAAAATTCTGCGACTCGAAGTCAACGTGGAGGTAAATGGTCAATATGGGAATGAAACCACTCTACCGATGACCCAAATCAGTGGAAAGGAGCAGGCTAACAGACAAATGCTTTGTGCAAAGCCAAAGCATAATTCATGGAAAGATAAATCGCTTCCCTCAGATATGGGAAGACGGTTAACAGGCAGAACCCAGCACCTGGAGACTCGTGATGATACTGAGTGGCCTGCACTGCCGTCACACAGGAGGGACTCTTCAACCCCAGTACCAAGGAGAAAACAGCCGTGGAATGTGGCTGAAACAAAAAGTAAGAGCAAACCGATCAAAGACACAGGGATTCTACTAGAGAACAGATTTGCTCCACTTTTACAAGACCCTGACTCCCCAAAAGAAAGGTCATCTTCCAGTACCAGAGAAAGGTACGAGGCTAAATCATATACTAAAAGGCTGCAGAAAGAGCTAACCACTGGGCCTCAAACGCTGATAGTGGGTGATGGAGCTGTGAATAAGACAAAACACTTTTTCAGCAAAAACACCAAAGTACTTTGTTTTACCAATGATATGGTGTCCGATATCTCAGAGAAAATTCTGGAAATCACTGCTGAGCATCCGACAGTGAAATCTCTCGTCATTCACACAGGAGCACTTGATGTTGTCAAGCAACAATCAGAGGTATTGAAACGGGATTTTAATGATCTGCTGAACAAAGTTCGATGTCTGAATACTGAGGTGTTTATCAGTGGACCTCTACCAACAGTTCGGCGAGGAGACGAGAGATTCAGCAGGCTGTTGATGCTAAACAGATGGCTCAAAGATACGTGTGCTGCTCAATCAGTGAACTTTATTGACAATTTCAACATTTTTTGGGAACGCAGACACCTCTTTGAGGCAGATGGATTTTGCCTCAACAAGTCAGGAGTACAGCTGTTAAGCTACAACATTTTTGATGTTTTGCGTCGGTCACCAGCAGCCCCTGCCAAGGACAAGAGGCGAGACAATCCAAAACAACAGATAAGACAGCCTTAAAAAAACACCATGGAAGAACACTATGATGGTAAAGGCTTTAAAAACAGAATGCAGGAAAGCAGAGTGTAAGTGGAGAAAAACTAAACTTCAAATTCACCATGACCTCTACAAAATAAGTCTTTGTAATTTTAACTACGAGTTAGTAAAGGCTAGACAGCGACACTTTTCTGAAGTTATTAATAAGAACATCAACAACACTCGCACTCTATTTGCTATGGTTGATAAGCTGAAAAAAGTGAAAAAATCCAGTCCATAAGGTTAAATATTAACAAAAATCAACAAAACAATAAAATAACGCAATCCCTAAGACCTCCCAGGAATAACTCAACTGCGATGTCAGAATTTAATACAGTTGACCAAAAAACCATAGAGGAAACATTTCAGCATCTAAAACCATCAACATGCTGTCTTGACACAATGCCATCAGACTTTTTTAAAACTATTTTGAACTCTGTCCAAATAGATTTGCGACAAATACTAAATAGCTCACTTCAATTGGGCACGTTTCCTAAATCCCTAAAAGTAGCTGCCATTAAGCCACTCTTAAAAAAGAGATCGCTGGATGCTTCCATGTTAACCAACTACAGACCTATCTCAAATCTTCCTTTTATAGCCAAGATCGTTGAGAAAGTGGTTTTTAATCAACTCAGCAATTTCTTGAATTCCAGTGGCCTTTTCGACAAATTTCAATCAGGCTTCCGACCTCACCACAGTACAGAAACAGCTCTTATTAGAGTGTTAAATGATATTAGGTTAAACACTGACTCAGGCAAGGTGTCAGTTCTGGTCCTGTTGGATCTCAGTGCTGCATTTGACACTGTGGATCACAGTATATTGTTGAACAGGTTGGAAACTTGGGCAGGACTCAGCGGAACAGTCCTAGAATGGTTCAGGTCCTACTTGGAAGAGCAGAGTTATTTTGTGACCATTGGAAGTTATGAATCCAATCGAATGGCTATGACGTGGAGTTCCTCAGGGGTCAGTTCTTGGACCCCTTTTGTTCAGTCTGTATATGCTGCCTTTGGGTCAAGTTCTGCAGAACTCTAATGTAGACTATCACAGTTATGCAGATGACACGCAGATATACATAGCACTGTCCTCAGATGACTACAGTCCAATACAGTCATTGTGTCACTGTTTAGAGCAAGTAACAAATTGGATGAACCAAAATGTCCTTCAATTAAATCAGGACAAAACTGAGGTAATTGTTTTTGGCAATAAAGAGAAGAGGATTGCTGTCAGTAAACATCTCGAGTCACTCTCTCTAAAAACTAGGGACCAAGTCAGAAACCTTGGCGTGCTGATAGACTCAGATTTGACCTTCAGCAGTCATATCAAATCCATCACCAAAACAGCCTTCTATCATCTTAAGAACATATCCAGAGTGAAGGGTTTTATGTCTCAAACAGACCAGGAGAAGTTGATTCATGCTTTTATCTCCAGTAGACTCGACTACTGTAACGGTCTTCTGACTGGACTCCCACAAAAAAGCATTAAACAGCTGCAGCTCATTCAGAATGCTGCAGCTCGAGTTTTAACCAGAACAAAGAGATCAGAGCACATTACTCTTTTCTCTTCACATTACTTTTTTTTTTTTTTATAATTTTTTTTTTGAAAAAAAAAATCTTTAATGCATGTAGGCTACAACAAACATACGGCTACTCATAGCAATCCTGCCTTAATGCATACTAAGTGCACATAAAACACATAGAAGAACAGAAAAATAATACACGAGTCGGCCCGCCCTGTTCAATAACAAAAAAATAGAATCTAACAACTATCAACAGCAGGGGGCACTAGGGGGCAAACAATTGTCAATTTGTCAAGCATTAATTCCGCGGGCCTAACCGCCAACAAAGAAGAGTGAGTCGAAATATGGCGAGTAGAAAGCGCAAAGAAAAATGTGGATGGGAAAAGGTGAGGGAAAAGAAAGCCAAGGTGCTTGAAAAGGACGCAGCAAAGTGCCAGAAGCTCACAGAGCTTTTTGCCTGCAGTGCAACTGCCAGCAGCAGCAGTAGGCCTACTGTGTTACTGTTAAATGACGACAGTGGTGATCATGACGAGGGACAGACAGCTAAGGGAATTCCACCAGAGGAAACGGTACCGGTAAGTGAGATGGTCAGGATGAGCAGGTTACGTTTAAGCATTGCCCCTCTCATAGTCAGCTTGAGCTTCTATTAGCTGGATTTGCGTCGGATGAGGAGGACGTGTTCACGTGGCTTATTGTTGTCAAAATTAACTCGTAACTACCAAGCTAACTTGACAACAGCATAACAATTAATAAATAAACGAACACGCTAAATGACCGTGATTTCATCTCCTTATGCGTAGCAAGTTCATTTCTGCATAACCTACCAAACGTGCAGCATAATATTAAAACTATAAAATGTGTTATTGTAGGGGGTGTTCATTGAGGAAGGAGGCCCCGACACAGGATCGCTTTAACTCACTTTATTTGTTTAGCTTTGGTTATATTAATCTATCAAGCAAATGGAGGGGTATTGTAAAAGTCACGCGCGGAGCTCCCCTTAGCTTAGCATCTATCCGGATGCGCTGCCTCGGGTTTCTGCCCTCCCCCCGGATGTTTTGCCCGGTAGTCTCTGGGCAGGAGGCGTGGCCTCTATGACGCATAATGGCTAGTGTTGAGCGCCCGCCCCCAGTGTATTATGTTTGCCGCCATCTAGTGTTCAGGTGCAGCAGTTAATACAACTTGTATATTTATTTCTATTCCTTTGTGGCTACTATGTGTAGATATTACAGCCTGCTGATACATATGTTATTATTTATTCTCAACATTATGCAGACTTAACAATTTATTGAAAACCCAGTTTCACCAAAATACTGCCATTCAGCGCTTTTTCACTCTTTCCCGGACATATGCCAGTGCACAATATGAAGGGTTTTTCTAAATCTTATCACATAGTGTAGATGTAATTAACAATAGCATTAGCATTCAACTTCATCTTTTTAATCATTTCTTTATTAAGGTTGAAGATAGTGGCAGCTCAAAAGATGAGGCGGAGAGTCCAGCAAAGTGCCACAATGAGGGATCAGTGACAGAACATTTCAGCCGCCCCAATTCAGACAGTTACAGCCTGGAGCAATTTTTTAATTACCACCCTCAGCAAAAGCCCAAAAACCTGTCTCTACAAAGACTGTTCAGCTGTAGGGATGGTACTAATCGTAAATGGCTGACATGTGTTTAGCATTTGCCAGGCCAGATGAAACCAGTCCATTTATAAGTGGAATGAAAGACTGGAAGCACATCAATCAAAGAGTAGAGGAGCATGAAAGGAGCAACATGCACAGGGTGTGCGCTGAAGCGTATTTCTTAAGAGCATCAAAAGCCGATATTGCCAGTCTACTACACGGTCCCCAAGTAGTGGCCCACAGACATCAAGTACGGAAGAGACGACAGGTGTTGGAACGCGTTGTTGACATAGTCAAGCTAATTGGCAAGAGAGGACTAAGCTACAGGGGAACACAGTTTGAGGCAGCTTATACCCTGGATGACATGAGCATTGATCATGGGACCTTTTTAGAGCTTGTCATTCTTCTTGGGAAATATGATGTATGCATGAAGGAACATCTCTCAGAGTGCATAGAAAAGAGTACGAGGATGCATGAGACACACTGCAAAGGTCGAGGTTCTGCTGTGACATTTTTGTCAAAAACGACAGTGAATTTGGTCATCTCAGCAGTGCAGCACCTAATTCAGGAAGTAATTGCGAAAGAAGTTACTGAAGCTGGGATGTTTTCAGTGCAGATTGACACAACACAAGACATTACTTCGCAAGAACAGTGCTCTATAGTTCTGAGGTATGTCAAAGACACAGTGCAGGAAAGGCTTTTAGCCGTGGTGAAATGTGAAGCAACCACTGGCCAATATTTCGTTCAGATGCTTGTAGATGTGATGGAGAAATACAAGTTGGAAATCAGTAACTGCATCAGTAATGCCACTGACGGTGCATCAAACATGCAAGGTCAATACAGAGGCTTTGCTACACTGCTGTCTTCCAAAGCACCAAATCAAGTGCATGTGTGGTGTTATGCACATGTGCTAAACTTGGTTCTGACTGACAGAACTGCAGTGTCTATTAGCAGTGGATCCCTCTTCTCCTTACTGAATGATATTGCTGTCTTCTTTCGTGAGTCATATCAAAGGATGAATGTGTGGGAGCAGGGAAGCCACGATAGTCGACACAGGCGCCTGTCCATGATTGGAGAGACACGTTGGTGGGCTAAGGATGTTGCCTTGAAGAAGATTTTTGGGTCCTTTGCAAAGCCACAACAGTGTGTCTATGTTGATGTCCTCAGGACACTGGAAGTGATTGAAGCAAAGGAAAACCTGAAATCATCAGTGCGTGTCAAAGCAAGAGGCTACTTGGAGTCTTTGATGAGGTACGAGACTGTTCTGACTGCAGTTACCACACCACTCTCAAAATATTTACAGACACGTGGTTTGGACATCTTGTCAGCTCACCGAATGGTTTTGACCACTGAAGAATCCCTGAGGAACATGGCAAGAGATTTTGAGTCGGTGAAGCAAGCTGCTGATGGTTTTGTTCAGTTCGCAAATGAAAAACTTACTGAAGAGCAATGTGACCTGGAAGTGGAGGAAATGCTTCCAGAGAAAAGAACAAGAAAGAAGAAGATGATGGCTGGTGAAATGGTGAAAGTGATGAGGTTTTCACAAATGCCAGCAGTGCCTATGAAGCGAATGTACATAACTGGATCATGGACACTGTTACAGAGAGCATCCACAGGCGCTTTTTAACCCATGGTGCCCTCTATGCAGACTTAGCTCTTCTTGACCCAAGAAGGTTCCCTGAAGTTTCTTTATCAGGTTTGCCTGATGTTGCACTTATGGTGCTGAGCAAATGCTTGCTCAAGTTTGACAACAGGGCAACTACTGCTAACTTACAAAGTGAGCTGAAGAGCCTGGCAGCGCAGTGGCCACGCCTTAAACAGTCTGTGCTTGAGGAGTACACAGTGAGGAGAGTAGAGGATGACCCAGATGTGGTGGAGGAGGGGGCAGAAATCATAAACGGCACCTGCAAATCCTGTAAAGAGTGTCCCACATGTTGTTACCAAATCCTTACAAGGTACAACTTCTTAACTGATGCCTATCACATCCTTGGGTTGGGGTATAAGTTTCTCCTCACTCTGCCTGTGACGCAGGTCGCCTGTGAGAGAAGTTTTTCTATCCTGAAATACATCAAGAATCGTTTAAGGAGCAACAGTTCTCAGGAACACCTGGAAGCATTCATGCTAATGGCTACAGAGAAAGACATCCTCATGTCCCTGGACAGTGACTGTGTCATAGACAGACTGGCAGAAAACAGTGACCTTTTGAAGAAACTTTTACTACCACAGCACTAATTGTGACCACCTTGAATAGCCAACATTGAGAATGATTTATCAGTGTTATTATTGTTGCCCAAGTCAGTAATTTAGGTTTTTTGTTATACAAGCAGTTGAAAGTAGTTGAAAGTAATGTTAAGCCTTCTTGAGACCTTCATTATTAGGCAATAAACAATATACATAGTTAATCTGTGTGGGTTTTCTTCAATTATTTAAAAATCACAGGGATATGCAAGGGGGGGGCCTATTTGAGGAAAAAGTCCAGGGCCTTTTTTTGGTCCCAGTCCGTCCCTGCTCCCAGTCAGCTATAGAATAGATTTTAAAGTTCTGCTACTGGTCTACAAATCACTGAATGGTTTAGGTCCAGAATACATGAATGACATCTTAGTAGAATACAAACCCAGTAGGGCTCTGAGATCTACTGACTCAGGTCAGATAGTGAAGCCCAGAGTTCAAACTAAACATGGTGAAGCAGCTTTTAGCTGTTATGCTGCACAAAACTGGAACAAACTACCAGCTGAACTGAAATCAGCCCCAACTGTGAACATTTTTAAATCCAGGTTAAAAACACTTCTCTTCTCCTGTGCTTATGATTGAGCTTGTTCAAAGCACTTTAAATTGTAAATTTTAATTGCACTATGTCCTTTTAAATCATGATTTTATGCTGCTGTTATAGTATTTTATTTCTTTCTATTCTTTTATTTTTTTATTTTATTTTTTTTTATTTTTTTTATTATTATTATTATTATTTTATTTTTATTTTTTTTTAATTTCAATTCTTATTGTTCTATGTAAAGCGCATTGAGTTGCCATTGTGTATGAAATGCGCTATATAAATAAAGCTGCCTTGCCTTGCCTTGCCTTGCCTTGGACAATATACAGCTATGGGAGCTGCTATTGTTTGGAATAGAATGGATCTTAGCTCACCAACTGCCCAATTTTGGAACGCACGTACACCACGACAGGGGGTGAGTTGAACAAAAATGATGGCTGATTTAAATCTCGACACAGACAATGTCAACAATTAGACTCAAAATGTAGTATTTCCAACAACACATTTTTTTTTTTAAACATTTCCTGCAGTACCTCTGTGGATCCTCTAGGGGTTGCGGACACCCTTTTGATACCCCGCTGCATAAAAGGATTTGAAATGCCAAACTTGAACAAAACAATTAGGATGGTATACAAGAAATAGCTGATAGCAAGAAATTACCGCCTTGTCCACACAAATACGGATATTTTTCTAAACAGATATTTACCCCTCTATTTGAAAAAAAAATGTACACACAACCTTCATTTTACAAAATATCTCCAAATATGTCCATACAAGAACGCAAAAACGATTCCAAATGCTGAAACAAGCATGCCGGGCCAGTAGGTGGCAATAAAGTCAACGGAGATGTCAAATGCCAGAGAAGAACATTCTAAGCATTCATAAGCAGTGAGCTTATTTTCCTTTGGCATAGTAACTTGAAAACAAAAACAATAGTAGCTTGTAGCAAAATGTGATTCTTCATATGTGGCTGGACGACGAAGTGGAGTTTCTGCTTAGTGTCATGTTACAATACAAGACGATGAAAGCCAGCATATTATAAATACAGAAAAAAGGCTGATCCGCAACCACCTACACCCGCTGTTATTGTTGGGTCACGTGGGCCAATTACTCAATCCATCAGCTCTAGCGTGCGTGCATACATGTGTCTGTGTGTGTTTGCATGCAGGCCTGTGTAACAGCTGCATCCCTTGAACTTTACCATCAAACAGCATTATTGTGGTGATGAGAGAACGCGTTGTTGTGGAGTGGTAAATACTGTAGGCCTGCTGCTGAAAGTATGAACACAACAACACACACACACACACACATACCACCAGGGACCTGACACCATGAAGCTAGATCAAACTGGAGCCAACTGTGCTAAAGAGCCAGCAGTATTTAATCATCCCACACGGGAGTTGTAGCAGACAGCGTGAAATGGCAGAGTGTCTCTTAACGCGGTAACATGGCAAGGAAAACAGGATATTAAGCGCTGTAGGATGAATGAGATCTTCAGGATTGGATTGGCGTGATATAAGGGGCCGCTAGCCCGCTGTGTGTTAGCTTGTTGCGTCATGAGATGGAGAGTTGAAACATGTTATGATATGATTGGTTGACATTTTAAGCCTGATGTTTAGCTTTAGAGGAAGTTACATTGAAAATATTTAAAAATAATATATTCTAACAAGCTGAAAAATGTGAAAAGATGAACATAAACTTAAGAAATGTTGTGGCAATAGCATGTAGCCAGGATTACAACTGATAAACTGTTACAAATGACAAGCATGCACAGTACTGTTGGCTCAAACAACAGCAGCATAAATACACAAACAGATCATTTCCATGTTGTTTTACCACTCACATGGTATGCTATGTTGAACCATGTCTTGTCACAATGTACCGGCAACAAACAGAGGACAACAGGAAGGGAGAAGGTGCACTTAAAAGACAGATTGGCTGCTCAGTTTTTTTTTTTAGTAAAGAAAAAGGCCACACAAACTGATGCAATCAAATGGAGCATCACTGCTTAGGGCTATTTAGCTGTAAATCCAAACTCTCAGACTGGAATGAAACAGTCTCATTAGTATACCGGCGGTAGATGTAAAAGAGGTATAAAAACAGCTCCAGTGCACATATTTTATACCCCTTACAGATCCCACACACATTCTAACCAACGGCCCTTAGAGTAGACTACATAGCAGGTTGGACTGTAAATTGAGAATTCCTTTATATTCCTTAAGGCCTATTTTTCCCCCTCACTTGTGCACATGATCTAAAAATCAGCACAGCAACCCTCGATGCCACCATCAGTGTTTCCCATTAATTACTTAGACTATGGCGGCCCGCCATGGTCTAATTTGTCCCGCCACAGTCTCAGAATGAACCGAAAAAAATTCTTACATAATAACAATTAAGATCTGTAACTTGTGTTTCGCGCCACTGCTTAAGCATCTCTCACTCCCAGTCAGCCGCTCCGCCCCTCCCCTCCCCGCTGAACGCGGCGCGCGCACACTCATACATACACACGCGCGCGCACTGGAATAGCGTTACCTGACAGCATCCGAGACGTCAGGGCACCACATCGTTTGAGGTAAGTAACGTTAACAAACTTTACAGTATCCACTAGTTCAAACACTCTGACAACGTAAGTTAACTTAACGTTTACAAGGCGTCGCGGACGAGTGCCCCGCGATTCGCGAGCCTTGTAACTAACGCAGGGCTGATAGCGTTCCGCCACCACGCCGGAATTCCGGCGTACCGACGTGTCTGTGAAAAAAAAAAAATCAGGTTCGCGTTCGCGTGGTCTGACATCGTGCATCGTAATGGCTGACTCCATCGCGATGCCACGCCCCTCTCTTCTATAGTTATTACCTAAACACTTTGCAGGGATTGCTCTGTAAATAAATTGAAAATATAACTAATGGTCCATATAAGTGCTGTAAGTTAACTAGGGCTGCCCCCTAATAGTCGGCTTAGTCGATCGACGGAGGCTTAGTCGAATACGTTTTCATTAGTCGAGCGAAAAGTAAAACATTAAAATAAAAAGGCATGAGCATCGCAAACCAAATACATCCGTGGTCGCAACAAGCCCTGATTTAACTCATCGCTGCAGAACTACTGACCAATAGGCCTACACCTGGGCAGGTAGACACCTGGGCAGGTAGACACCGCTAGACACACGGGACTCATACCGGTGATCCCTGTGTCTGATCTCTGTAATTCGGAGCGTGAATATCGGTTGAACGTCTAATACCTTTCTAACTTTAAAAAACACTTTAGTATTTTTTAAGACGATAGTCGCACATCCCTCGTAACTACGCCGTGAAGGTGAACCCTCCCGGACTCCGCTATTAACATGAACCGCTCCGCCGGAGGAGCGCCGCACATCCACACACACCGGACTGCGGTCCAGCCAGCCGTCTCTCGGTTCCGCGTGGTCAAGCAGCCGCTCCAACATTTTCAAGTGCGCCCTTATTGCCGACTTTATGGCAAATACTTTGAGACAACTGGGAAAGTCAGCGCTAGCTTACTGCAGCGTGTGGAAACTTCCGGTTTTCAAAATAAAACGTGGGTATTAAATGTATTAAACGTTTATTTAAAAAAATATGAAGAATGTTAAGATTTGATTTTTTAAAAAAAAGAAGAAGAAACAAAAAGAAAGTAAGAGTTGTGTCTCACAAAACAAGTATGATCCTGCACTGATTTTGAGCCAATAGGTCACATCACCTGAAAGGAGTGCTCATATTTACATGATGAAATGTATTAGCAGGGATGGATTACTGACCAGGCCCAGGGTCCCAAGAGCTCTGTTGCTCTACACAAAGATGCTACTGTAATATAGGCTTATATTTGGTTTGTTCATCTCATGCCTGAATATTGTCAATTTATTTCCACAAAATTCAGCAGAACCTAATCCAAATTGTCTTCCAGGGGATCCCGCTTGACAATTATGTTGATCAGGGCATATATCTTGGCTTTTCTGTTAACCACGTTTGCTTAATTTCTTTGATGGCTCAGATGTATGCTCTAGTTGATTTTGTGTTTTCACCATTCATATCTATACAACCAATGTGTTTATGATTAAATTGTTCACAAGAGCACACAGGTCTTCATATATCTAGCCTCTTAATTTTGCTTTCAAAGTGCACCAGATTGATGCATTTAACTTTAAAATGTAAAAAAAAATCTTCCGGGGGAGCATGCCCCCGGACCCCCCTAGAGGGTCCGAGATCCACCCACCATAGTCTCACAAAATCCTGTGGGAAACACTGCACCATTATGAGGATGTTGTTGAACTGCACATAAACCTGAAAGCTAATCTGTGCTAATCACTCACAGCGTTTTAATGCATGTTATTTATCAGGCGTATTGATTACAGTTTATTGTAAAATAAAAATACACTGGGGGAAGTGTATATTTGGGGCCAATTGCATTACATCTTGATGCAGCTCCTAGCAATCATATAAGAATAAAATCCAACTGCCCTCTGAATGGGCACAAAAAGAAGACAAGATGGTTAAGAGATTAGTTCCTGATAGATTTTACCTGGGATTCAGAACTCCAGTAATGAATGATATGTAAGGGATAATCCACGACGAGGTGTGCATGTATCGAAAAATTATGCACTTCGCAGAGGTTTGCCTCTGTGAATTTTTCGATACAGTAAAGTAAATTAGTATCACAACAACATTCATTGTAAATTAATTAATTAATTAATTAATTAATTAATTAATTAATTAATAATTAATTTAACTATTTTGGTCAGGGAGCTTTTAAAACCCTGATGATGCGCAAAGTTTTCTGTTCCCTGATTTAAATACTTGGCCTGTACCATCAAGATACTATAGTATCTTGATGGTACAGGCCTGTCTACATGTTGTCTATGATCAAATCCTTTATACAGAGATGGTTGTGTTAAGTTTTTGATA
Source organism: Merluccius polli (assembly GCA_030340625.1). Lineage (NCBI taxonomy): Eukaryota > Metazoa > Chordata > Actinopteri > Gadiformes > Merlucciidae > Merluccius > Merluccius polli. The sequence goes on along the minus strand of JAOPHQ010001990.1, from coordinate 52,581 downwards.
AATGAATGTCTGCATTGGTTCAGTATTGAAACATCAGTGGTTACATGCTGGCTCAGGGGGGGAAAGACAAAAAGACAAAGAATCAGAAAGAAGGAATTCAACATTCAACCGGAACACTTAATCCTCAGCCAGCGTCCTGTGGCTTCTGATTAGCCCTCTTCCTTATTAAAATATACACATCATGCAGATTGTATGGTGGCACAGAGAAGGCCCGGGTTCAAGGGGGAAATAAGCCGGCCGTATTTTAGCTTCGTCGAGGGTGGCGGGGGCGGGGAGCGTAAAAAATATCCCTCATCCTCAGGTCGTTTTTCAGGAACCTTATTAAAAAAAGAGCAAACGAGTGCTGGCATGCCTTATTTTACAAGTGTGGCACCGGAGGTCACTTTCCCAATGTGTTACTATTACATTCTGCCACCTATGAACAAAAAGTATGGGGAGATAGCAGGTGTGTGTGCGCAGAGTTGGATACAAGCTGCAATTGTATGCACACACTCACAGACGTCATTGAATTGCACACTGTAAGCAGGGGAACTTGGAGCATGGTCAGATGTTTGATACGTTAGTCTTGAGGCTACTGTATTTGGTCAATTTTCTTTAAAAAATACAGAAATATTTTGCCATCAACTCCTGGATGGACTTCAGGAACCATCATTTGGATAGGTGATTTTCCAGAAGAGAACACACAAGTTAGATGACATGTGCTACACATCATCGAGTGGTCTTCATCAACATCCATCGGGTTTTGCATCTACAAATTAAACGGTAAACAAAATCATGTTTTTTATCAAACTGATGCTCAGGAGCTTATTTTCTTGCTAGGGATTTGAACATGTCATTTATCAGTGAGGCTTAGATTTGAATAGTCAATACAATAATATACGTTGTTTTTTTTTTGTTTAATTTTGTTAACATTAGCCGAACATCTGCATCCGAGGAACAACACTTGTTAGCAGCCAATCGGCAGATGGAGACAGCAGGAAAATAGCATTAGGCTACTGGAATAATCAGTCTACATCTTGCCCGGTGATTAAGAATTTATTTCAATCAAACCATTGGAACATCGGCTCACCGAGATTGTTTTCGTGAGTTTAATTTTGTTTGTGTCGACTTTTAATGAAGTGTGTTTTAGGCTACAAAGAGTTAACAAGGAAATTAAGCTAATTGCAGTTTGGTGAAAGAGAGACACTTATCCTCAAGGCTTAGGGTAGCATTTTTCTGTGGAAATATTGCCTTTCTGCACTTTGTGAATGCATTTTGTTTAGCCTATTTAAATCTGTCGCTGCGCATCTCACAATTCACTAAGCCAACCTCTCCCAACTGTTTTAGAGTCTGATACGGTGTCACTAAAAAGCAGCCAGCAGCTGTAATCAAGACTAATGCATGTTAGTTGATGAAAAGGAATTAACCATTGGGCAGTAACGAAATGTTCCCGTCAGATCTGTTGTCATAACTGTGCCACAATAGTGGCATACGTAAGGCACATGAGAATTCATAATAATACACCTAATTTAAAGGGGCACTTGGCAACTTTTTCAACTTAATAAACCCGTCTGGAAATCATTTGGATGGTTAAATGGTCTGTTCCGGTGTTAATGGTGACTATCCCCGCTCCCCCCAGCGCCCCCAGGTGGAAAACCAGCCTTGCAACTTTGGGACTACCGTCCTGGTAAATTGGAAATGGGAAGTATCGCGAGAAGCGAGAACGAGCGAGAAACACAAACTGCTTTACGGCAATTCAACATAAACACACACGCCCCCCTCAATAACGGTTAATCACGCCGGCTATACATGTCAATGTTCTATGATACAGTGTATAATGTATTACCCACCTCGGTAGACATCACGCCACACGAAAAAGTCCGGCAACAAATGCACATGAGCAGCGGTAGAAAGGGGGAGGAGGGTGCCGCAAGTGAGTTTTTTTACGACAGTGTTGTGTAATATACGTCCCAGACCTGTAGGGGGAGCTCGTTGAGAAAACATGCGATGACAAAAGTGAAAACCAGCGAAGAAATGGCTAGAGTTGCCAAGTTCCCCTTTAACTTTTAACTGTGTTTTGCCAGATTGCAGTCAGACTTTTTGAAACTTTCGAAACATAAAAATCAGCAACCGTCTACCCTTGACATGTCAATCCTACGTGACTCCAACTCCGAAACTTAGACCATAGTTAAGCTCCAAGTTGTACTCCAAGGTGTGCTCCGAGATGTGCTCCAAGTTAGCCTCATACTTTCTAGAAACACCCCTGGTATTAACTTCATAAGCATTAGTTTGGAGTGTATACTGTCCATTCCTGATTGTATAGTTTATTCATTATTATGATTATGATTGTTTGTTGTTGTTGCGACAGTGGCAACACTGGAATCAATCTTCGTGTGAAGGAACAGTGGCTACCAAAGTGATGGTCATCTCTCCTGGATCCACAAGAACTAAGACATAAAACACACGCCTACCTCACAGGACATTTTTAAGAGGGAACCTGCAAGTCTAGCTCGCAGTTGCACAGATGCCTACCTTCCCTAAATGTTTTTATTGATGCATATTATTGATGCATACTGTCAATGTTCTACTGTACTATAATAATTGGTCGAAATGGTGTCAATTCACATGTTCAAATGTTTAAGTGTGTTTTCCAAATGGTCCTAATTCTGCCTATGTTCAAAATGTTATTATGAAATTATATTTTCACAGACAGCAGATAATACATTGCAGATTACATAATGTAAATCTTTTAAGTTGACTTTTGAGGAGATTTTAAGGACTATTTTAAGAGGAAAAACACAAGCCTATGGGCATTTTACAAAATGTGCCAAAGTTTGCTGAATGTTCTTCATGTAATACAAACAGGTCTCAATGTTCAGTTGAGGTCATTTTCTTAGACCCAATGTGTTATTCAAGGTAAAGCTTAAGTTACTAGATAAATCACTTATGAGAAGAATTTGGTAAGTGTTCAAACTTATGTCTCAAATAAAAAGTCAACTATACTGTAGGTTATGCCCTTCACGTTTGGTGAGGGTTAGGGGCAGTCTCTGACGAGCAATTTAAGAATTTAATCTTATTGCCATAGTCTAAAGCAGACACCATTAGGCCGTTTCTGTTTGCTACTACAAATCGCTTCTCAGTGTCGTCCAACAGGATATATTTTCTTTTTTTTCCATTTTTTGAAAGTAGCAGTATTCATGTTGACATTGACATTCCTCTTTGAAATAAAGGTATTTCATTTTGATTCTCTCTAAGTTTGTATTGCTTATTTTGCATGATATACACAATAATGCCTATCTTAAGCCCTGAAAATATTGCCCAATATTGATTGCAATGAAGACCGATGTGTTTAGGTAACTGCTAAATGTAGTTATTGTATTATCTACTGTGCTTGTCTACAGTAAACTGTGAGAAGTTAAAGTAACAACTTAAACAGAATATTATAATATAATATCGTACAATTATGGTAGCTCTTTACTGTAAATTATAGAAAAACAGAAATATACAATTTTTTCTGGTTTACAGACTACTACCGTAAAGTAATTTTACATATGAATACCGTCAAAATAACGGTAAACTTCTGGCGTCTCTGCTGCCAGCTCTTTACCTTTATTTTACAGAAAAATGATTTACAGTGCAGGTATACAAACCTGCGAGGCAAATGTGGCACTGTATATTAATTATTTATTATTTGCCCCCCTTTTAGATTTTAAAGCTACAACAGAGGTTAACTATGGTGTTTAATAATATACCACAAGGTATTTTGAATGGGTATATTTTCATCTGGGCAAACTCGTCTTCGCCAGCAGAGGGCACTTGGCTGGGCATCGGTGACTGACGGCAGTGGCGCCGAAGTAGTTATATGGAACGGCCACTGTACGGAGATCGCACTTGAATGTTCACAACTGTGTTTTTTTATATTTCCAACAGGTATGCTAAACACACACTGCTGAAATGTTCTATTAGAGTGTAGACTTTCCCCTGTGACATTAATAGGAAACATTTAAGTTGATCGGGGCTAAGTGTGTTTTGTATGGGGACTCGCCCGTGTTTAAGATCGCGGGCGCCGATAGCGATGACACGGCTAAATGTTAAGGTAGTCACGTGGGGCACGGGAGTGAGGACAGACTGTTTGGGAGCATGATGAACAAAGTGAATGTGTCAGGAGACGGAATGAGCCGTGGGTATTGATGAACGGGGCCGAGCTAGACCCCGCTAGCACGCTAATGCTAAGGCTAAAAGCCGTTGGGTATTTCCTCCCGGTCACGACAGTTAAAGGGATAGTTTGGTGTTGGGATAAGAGTGTAATAGAGTCAGTGTTCCACGGACGTAATTTACGGGGGGGACACGGGGGACATGTCCCCCGCACTTTTTCAAAAGGCCGTTTTAGTCCCCCGCACTTTTTACCGTCCAAAAACAATGTTACGTTATAGTGAACAGAGACGGGTCAAGCACTAGGACCAAGCGGAAAACTGCCGCTCAAGCTGATTGTTCGCTAGCAGAGCCCTGGAAGACGTGTCTTAAAGAGACAGGCGTCATTTTAATAGGCTCATACAATATTAATATCTGAACTTGCACCTATTATTTCAAGAATCATGAAAGGCTTTCAGCAAATATTAAGGTGCTATTAATTACAAATTAATAAGACAAATCTACCACATAATAAGTTAAACTACACAAAATGAGACAGGCCTATAGACAATTCTAGTATTGGCTGTATCAGATTGTGATGCCAGCTGAACTAACACACCTAATGAAACATAAAAATCAAATGTTTTACCCATTCAAAATATTAAATGACTTACTAATTAATTATCAGAATTAATCAGAATATGTGCTTCAACTAGCTCTCTCTATTTTGACCATACATGTGTTTGTATCCCTGTTAATGCCTACACATAACACAACACTTGTACTTGTACTTTCAGTACTTGAGTAGTACATTTTAAAATACTTCTACTTGCAATACTTAAATACAAAACATTTTGAATACTTTAGTACTTCCACTGGAGTATGGTTTTTAAAGAACACTTCTACTTCTACTCAAGTCACTTTTTTGATATAGTACTTGTACTTCTACTCAAGTCTTGGTCTCCAGTACTTTATACATCTCTGTGTGTATTACACCAGAACATAATAGTAGTCAGTAATTGCAGACCATGCTCCAAGGAAAATCAATGAAAGAGGGAGATCATTTTGAATCTGAAAACATGGTAAAATGCACCAGAATGCGGGAAATTGCAACTACTTCTTTCAAATTTTTCTGGGGGAGGACCCCCAGACCCCCCGTTTAAATATGTCCCCCCCACTCTCAAAACGCTAATTACGCCCTTGCAGTGTTCAAATGCTGTTGTTTTGGTTTGAGAGTATTGTTAGAATAAAACAGGTGCTGACTGTGGGTTAGAGAAGAGTGATATTAGGCTAATGCAGTGCATAAGTGTAGTTCATAAAGGTTTAACAACAAGAAAGCAGTAATGATAAATAGTGATTAATCAGAGTAATAAGACCAGGTTATACAGTGATTCAGTCTGGAGTAATGTTATTTTAATGCTCTAGGTCATTTGAGCTTATGCATTTATGTTTACCTTTATTTACAGTATGTTTAAAGAGGTATTTCTACACTTAAAAGAGACAGTATTTTCATAGCTGAGGTTACATGTTAATACTCTGTGATAGTAAAGTGAACATGCATTTAGGTGCATAGCATGGGTAGTTAGACTAGTAACTGTAGAAGAGATACCGAGTACTGTGCTAAGAGTAGCAGGTGTATTACAAGTGTATGATTAATGTGTATTATAAGGTGTATTGTTATTGAGAGTATGTGTTTTGAGATGTATTAGATTAGATTGAATGTTCACAACTGTGTTTTTTTATATTTCCAACAGAGGAAATAAATGTGTTGCAGAAGAAAGAACGGAGCTTCATTTCTATACCTGTAACACAAACATATAACACCCAGAAGGCCACCCTTGCACCAATAACTTTGTAAACCACACTCACGCACACAGAGAAAATAGGGGGCCACAGGTTGTGCATGAACACTCCTTTCAAGGGACTCATGTGCTCAGCTACCTATCGGGAGGGTAAACATAACATAGGATTCCAGTACATTCGTAACCTGAGAGATAGTGCAAGGTGACATTGAGACCACACACAACAAATACCTTTGTTCGCTCTCAATATATAACCAATTATACTTCTTAATTTCATGAATGCTTCAGTGATAATTCAATTTTTAGAAATCACTTCACTCCTAATTCACCAATGCCGGCTATGAATAAAGTAGTATTATTTCATTTTAAATTAAGGTATTACTGTTGGCAAGAGAGGCAGATGATAGGCTGATGTAAAAACCCGGCAAAAGCGGGAAGCGGTAGTTGCTATCCAGGAAATGCATTCATCAGCACAAACTCTATTATGACAAATTCACCAGGACTTAGCTTCGCTTAGTGTCACTTCCTTGTGCAGTTTGTCTGAGCACAGACAGATGTGTTTCATTAAAAAGGAGAAGGTTGCTAGTGAAGGAGGATGACAGAAAGATTCAAAGGACAAATGGAGCTATGAGCATGCCGTCGGTAGGGGATGTGTTCCAGGCCCTCAGTCTGCTTAAGAATCTCATTAATAAGGCCACGCACGAGCAACAGCAGGTAGACAAATATTTATTTTCATATATCGCCTTTTGGGTGGCTCCACGGTTCAGCGGCCGATCCAATTTATCCAAAAGATGGGGTTTTTAGGATGGAAAAAAAATATCCCTAATCACATAAGATCTGGCGCTTTTTTTGCTACCGTCAATGTAAATCCATCCATCACCACTTTTTTAAGAAATGGAACGTCTCGGGAATGCACAAGATGGTTCAAAGGAAATAAAATAAAACTTCTCACCCACTCTCATGTGAAAATATAAATCAACTGATTACATTTGTTAACTGACTTAGAATGATTAGATGGCAACAGTAAGATGATGAGATCGAATTATAAATATGAGAATTGCCGTTAAAAACAGGATATGTAGTATTTTGGGAAGGGGGGGGGGGGATCAGTTGGCCTGCACCCATTAGAAATAAAAAAAAATCACTTTGCTTTCAATGAAGGTACTCACCTAGCCTAGTCCTAACTAGACCTTCGTACTCATTTCATTCATACTCATGGTCTAGAACTGCTATAGAGACAAACGATTTCTCACTTGAAGGCGGGTGCTGTTGAAGTTTAAAACCTATTGGCTCTGCCCAGTGCCACTCTGGATCTGCCTTAACCAATCGCTAACGTTTGGTCGTGACGTATTTCATGCGCCGGAAACCACGTTGCGCGCAGTACACTGTATACAAACGGCAGATGCAGTGAGCATAGGGTTGTGTGGAGATGTCTGTTAGCGATTGCTGCAGGCTTTGTTCATCCAATTTAAGAGTTCTAGGAACATATGGTCATTCTAAATTAATCTTTGATAGTAAAGACCAAGATAATGCTTGCAGTCAACTGTCGAAGCTGGGTCTTGTCATTGCTAATACGCCGCTTCGATCGTGTCGGGTTTGGGCACGACCTCTACATCACTGTTCTCAGGCCGCGCCTCCTGTTCGCTGATTGGAAGGACAAACTTGAGGGAAAAGAAATCGTTCTAACATACAGCACTCCCAGACCTAGTACTGAAGTGAAATGAAAATTGAGCGGAAGTACGGAGGCGGGCGGAACCAGGCTAGTCCTCACCTGTCTGAGATTCAAACTTGTCCTACGGCAACAACACAAAGGGCTGCTGGTGTGTATGTGTGCAGACAGAGTGGATGCTAGCTCCGTTTTAGCATCAAAGCGCTAGGAATGCCACACCTGTTTCTCCTAACAAACACACCCCCTCCGAGGGGCTCCTCCAACACGATCATCTTGGGCACCCCAAAGTGAGCGAGAGAGAGACAGGGAGAGCGAGAGAGATGCATGGAGCACTAATGTGCTATGCCCTTTTTACTTAGTCATGCGATTCATGAGCTTCATTTCCATTAGCTAACTCCACCATCGTCCAATTAAAACATTTCCCATCACCAGGAAGGAAAAAAGCAAAGAAGTAAAGAAAAAAAAGGAACAAAAGAGATAACAAAAGAGAAATGTGTATGTTTACAAATACATGGCAGAGGCTTCAAAGCACCCTAGGCCCTGGCTCCTGTGAGAGAGAAAAGCTTTGTCTTAGAGCACCTTTGAAACAGTGAGATGATTAAGAGTAGAGTGACAAACTTCCACAACCTACTCCTTCCTTCCTTCCTTCCTTCCTTCCTTCCTTCCTTCCTTTCTTTCTTTCTTTCTTTCTTTCTTTCTTTCTTTCTTTCTTTCTTTCTTTCTTTCTTTCTTCCTTCCTTCCTTCCTTCCTTCCTTCCTGCGGGCAACAGCAGACACCAGGGCTTCCTCAAACACTATGTGATTAATTTAGTGTGAAACACAGAGTTTGATTAATTTTGTGTAAAACAGTGTGATTAATTTAGTGTGAAACAGAGTGTGATTCATTCAGTGTGAAACACAGCGTTTGATTATTAAGTGTGAAACAGAGTTTGATTAAGTAAGTGTGAAACACAGTTTGATTACTTTAGTGTGAAACACAATGTAATTAATTTAGTGTGACACACAGAGTTTGATTAATTTAGTGTGAAACACAGAGTTTGATCAATTTAGTGTGAAACTGAGTTTGATCCATGTAGTGTGAAACACAGAGTTTGATTAATTTAGTGTGAAACACAGAGTTTGATTAATTTAGTGTGAATCAGAGTTTGATTAATTTAGTGTGAAACAGAGTTTGATTAATTTAGTGTAAAACAGTGTGATTAATTTAGTGTGAAACAGAGTGTGATTCATTCAGTGTGAAACACAGAGTTTGATTAATTAAGTGTGAAACAGAGTTTGATTAAGTAAGTGTGAAACACAGTTTGATTAATTTAGTGTAAAACACAATGTAATTAATTTAGTGTGAAACACATAGTTTGATTAATTTAGTGTGAAACAGAGTTTGATCCATTTAGTGTGAAACTGAGTTTGATCCATGTTGTGTGAAACACAGAGTTTGATTAATTTAGTGTGAAACACAGAGTTTGATTAATTTAGTGTGAATCAGAGTTTGATTCATTTAGTATGAATCACAGAGTTTGATTCATTTAGTATGAATCACAGAGTTTGATTCATTTAGTGTGAATCACAGAGTTTGTTTCATTTAGTGTGAAAGAGGTTTTGTTTGTTGCACGGTACGCAATTTAAAAAGAGCTGCAGGCAAACCAGGGCCCTAAATTGTTAAGTGACTTTGCGTCGATCGTGGACAGCTCACTGAACAATCCCAATGGTGTCTCTCTGCAAAAATATTGCCATTCTCCATCCTTGGCTGTTTGACACAGACGCGAGATGGATGACTCACTTGCAGGGCTGACCGATAATTCAATACTATTGTTTATAGTCTTTTAGTAATGTATTTATATGAAAAAAATTGTCGTCTGACAATGCGTTCCGTGTCACACTGTGCCATTGAACAGGCCATGGACTTTTGTTGTAAACATGCATAATCCTAATCCATAATGATTTATATTTAAGGACATACGAATAAATGATGATGAAATGACGAAAAACCTAGCCTGGCAAGCCAGACCCACGTCAGAAAGATGTAAGGTCTGGCTCAGCTCCATTGGCAGTGTGGGCGGGATAAACGGTTGTCTTTCAAGTTCCCTCTGCACACAATAGGATAGCGCTACAACCAATCAGAGCAACGAAGAAGGTGACGTAGTCAGAGCGACGGCTCTGACTACGTAATTAATCAAAACTCAGAATAAATATTTATTTTCGAGGAAAGACTTCAGTGCCGTTCTTTGTTCTTTTCTCAAATAAAATGTTAACCAAGTCTTGAAGAGTCGCGGCCAAAGCCGAGTCGAAAGACAGCCGTTCGCCAGCAGCAGCAGCCATGTTTACCTCTAACACGGAACCGTCGCAACTCTGTCGTCATGGTAGCCCGGCTTTCGACTCCGCCCCTCAGGCTGTGATTGGTCCGACATACTTGGTGTTTCCAGCACCAAAAAGCCGACGGAGCCGTGCTAGACCCACCTAGCTGCCAAATAAATTTGCTGCCGCTAGGGGATGTCTAGAGTTCTAGGCTACGAAAAACCACAACCCAGGAGAAAATTACACAAATTTTAATATTTTCATGAAAATGTGACAACGCGTTAAAAAAAAAAACACAAACATTGATTTGTGCTAATTAGAAATGCTATCCATGTGGTTGTATTGTGATTCTCTACATTAGACTCACTGCTCGATATCTCCCAGCCCTGTTTTCTCAGAATGACAGAAACATCAGACGACTGTTTGAGCATTTGTGTTCAAACAGTCATCAGTCATTACTACAGAGAGATTCCAGCTTCATTAAAAAGAAAGAAGAGCCCAGAGAGAGAGAGTGAGAAAGAAGAGAGATAAAGAAGAGGACAGAATCACCTAGAGGCTAGGCCACTGGGTACTTCTCGCCACAAAAGCCACAGCGCATACACTTTGGACAGTTTGGATAAAAGTATCCAAAAGTCAGATGAAAAAGAAGAAAGACAAAGAAGAAGAGGAAAAAAAACACTTTGATGACCACATTACGGTTGTACGTGAGGACAAAGTTAAAAGAAGAAATGAGAAGGTGTACACACATGTCAGGCAGACGAGCAGCCCTCGGAGCAGCATCTCACAGACGCCCCTCCAGGACTCTGGAAGGCGGGCGCACAGTGGAGGCAGCAGGATCTCCGCCGGCACAAAGAACTGGATGGCGAAGCTGACAAACACTCCAAACGAGTACAGGATCTTCACCAGCTGATTGGTCCTGTGTAGGAAGGCGGAGCCAAAAGAGTGGTTAGTGATGACATAATTTTAGACCACCCATCCTCCATGACCCCAGCCCAGTCTAATGTTTGACCTGAGGATTTCTGATGCAAGGTTAAAGACTGCAGGTGGCAAATCCATCTTTAGTAGTATCAGCAATCCCCCAGAATCCCACAGCTTCACTGGCAAACCCAGAACTCATATAGGCCAATCTTTCCATTTTTACAATATTGCAGATGTTACCCATGAATGAATTAGCTAACTTATACCAAGAGCTATTGACAAATTATTATTATTATTTTTTTTTAAACTTAAATTTTTATTTAATTTTTCAACTCCACATGTAAACAACAAGGTATACATACAGATCCATGAATTACATTCTACGTGTGGAGCGGCTGAAAAAAAGAAATAAAGTACAACAGTCGTGGCTACATGTGTCCATTATTAAATTACACTTTATACAGATCCAAGAGAAGAGAATATGAATAAGACAAATTTCAAATATTCCCAACTGTGTCCCATCGCGTCCACTTCTCCCATTTAGTCAAAAAGACATTTTGATTTCTAACCATTCCTTCACAGCTGGTGGCTCGGCCTTATACCATCTTCTTGTTATTGTTTTTTTACACGTGACCAGTAATATTTTTATTAAATATCAGTCTTTGACTAGGACATAGTGATTCAAGTTCCCAAGGTACATAACACTACATTCTTTAGGTATTTCATAACCCAGGATGTCCTTAATTGTGTTGTGTACATTTTCCCAAAATGGATAAAGTTTCTGACATCCCCAGAAAATGTGTGTGTGATTCGCTTCCATTTCTCCATATGTACGCCAACATGCATGCTGGGAGCCTGTTTGTTTACTTTTTAATTTGGGAGTGATGAAGAAACGGGTCAGGTTTTTCCACCTGAATTCCCGCCATACTCTCGAGTTTGTGGTTGTGTGCTGTGCTTCACACATACCCTGCCACTACTCTACAGTAATGTTGGTCCTCAATTCTTTCTCCCACTTCTCCTTAATGTACAGAGTGGAGACAGCTTCTGAGTCTCTTAAGTTTCGGTACAATACTGAAACTGCTTTCAGTTTGGTTCCATTGTATGTCCTAAACATTACATCAAGTATACCATTCAGGTTTTTTACAGTTTGTATTTCCTTTATAAAATAGTCCCGCAGCTGTAGAAATCTGAAATGGTCTCTGTTTTCAAGGCCATATTCCGTTTTCAGCTCCCGGAAGCTCATTATGTGTCCATTCTTCATTAGTTTACACATTGCGGTGAGCCCTTTCCTACCCCAGTCTCTGAAGTTGCAGTCATTTGCACCCGGCTTAAATCCGTCATCATAAGCAAGCCAACTTAAGATTTTTATATCTCTTTCTAATTTGTGTTTTCTGACAAAATCAAACCAGGTAGTCAGTGTGTGTAGAGTTATTGGGTCTATCCATTCTTGTAGTGACTTCGTTAGTTTTAGATTGCCAATCAGGGCCTGGGTTGGTGTATCTGCCACCACCTTCTCAATATCTTTCCACTTTGCATTAGTCCTCGTCACACCACATAATTATTGGTCTTAATTGTGCAGCACAGTAATGATCTTTTAAGTTTGGGAGTCCCATACCTCCCTTTTCTTTACCTAATTGTAGTGTGCAGTATTTTATCCATGGTCTTTTACCATTCCATATGAATCTGGAGATCATTTTATCCCAGATTTTGAACTTTTCCTGTGGAATCTTGATGGGCAGAGAGAGAAAGAAGTAAAGTAGTCTAGGGAAAATGGTTATTTTAATTACTTCAATTCTTGAGTTGAAATCTAATGGCCATGTTGACCATCTTTCGACGTCACTACTTATCTGGAGATGGATCTGATCATAATTTGTTTTGTATAGGTCAGAGAGCTGTTTTGTTAGAGTTACACCAAGATATTTTATAGTTTTTGCGTGCCATTTTAATTGACCTTTCGCCAGGAGCGTTCTAGCCGTGCCCCCCTGTGTCGGGGGAGGGTTCTGCTGTCAAGTCCGACATCTGTTAAAATCAGTTGACCAAGTAACGTAATGGAAGTCGGAAATTTAAGCAACATACCTGATGACTTTAGTTTGTCATATCTTAACTGCAACATATCCTTAAAAAAGAAGCAAAAGGCGTATGGATTCATTTCTGGATCATACATACATAGTGTCAAAATTTTCAAAAATAGTACAGGTAAATAATATCTGTAGCATTAGTAGACCTTGTAGCTGCTAGCGGCTAGCCTAACTCTTAACTTTGCTGAATTTGTTTACTTTGTCAGATCATGTACAGTATTTCTATGAAAATATAAAACATGTAAAGTGTCAGGATAAATGGTAGTGTGGTAGGTAGGTAGGTACTTTATTGATCCCCAAGGGGAAATTCAATAGGAAATTCAAGTGTGTATCATGATCGTAGCATAACCTTTCAGATCATTCATTTGGTTTACATTATAGGCACAATCAGCGTTAGGGGAGAAGTTTATCCCAGCCAACGAAAATCTGACAATCGTCATGTTGTCAATTTTGAAATCGACATGAAAGAGAGGATACTGGTGGATTCGCACTGCAAGTTTCAACAAGGGTAACTAAGTCTAGGACATGAAACTGTTAGCGTGTGCTGAACACCGTCAGTCATACTTAACGCAGGCTATGTAGCGCATAATCATCGTCAATGCATATTGTTTCAGTGGTGATGGCAGTTGCTCCCATGTCACTGCCGTGATATATCAACTTGAACAGTGGAAAATAAGTGGCATAAAAGATGTCCCTGCCTTACTTTCTTCCACGAGTATGCCCCAGCAATGGGACAAGCCACGGGGAGAAAAAATACTACCAGAACCCGTCTCACAAATGGTCATTTCAAAACCGTTCAACATTCAAAGGAAAAGGCGTCCCGTCATGGCAAAGTTTGTAGACAACAGGTATTATCAATGAACATAATAAGCATAGCATTAGGCCTACTGCAGAGTTGGGATCCCATGTTTAAATTAGGCTAGTGACATGACATTACTGTGAAGGACAGAAAACAGAGAAACATGTAGTTGAGGAGTATCATTTTTAATGTCAGACCAAGGGCCCATTCAAAAACATACAGGCATGACTGACAATACATAAATATAAATAAATATACAGGTTGATTTGGTAGCAGCTTTACATATTTTAAGGTTTGCGTTTCTTAAGTCAATATATGTACAAAATGTTATCTTATCTATTTTCAGAAAAATCAATATTGAGAGTGAAGACATAACTCTTTTGAAAAGACTTAAGACTAGTTCAATATCCTATCTGGTGGAAAACAACACAGAAACTACAAAGTTTATTGTGACACCATTTGGACCAGCACCTGTTGGGTCACCTTTATCCTACCATGTAAGTAAAGCCTATGGGGCCCTGGACCACAGAATCCCCTGCATACACTTTTATTTAATTAAAAAATTGAAGAAGTTGGTTAAAAAAGAACAAACAAACCATATTTGGTTTACGCACCCAAACAATGAAAGGCCAATTCTGTTGCTTAAAATGTTGAAAGATTTAATTCGTGCTATAGCTCTCTCCACGTGAACACAGTGGCGAGCAATTTTCTCTGTCACTTTAATTTCTGCGTTGGTCATCTGACCAGTACTGCATGCAAAGGGAGGGATATTCAGGTTAAGTCCAAGTTTCCCCACTTCCTCCTCTATCCTAAACCCTTTGTCAGCCATGAGACCATCCCCTACATTAATCTTCCCCTCTGCAATCAAATCTTTTAATGTTTCTAGAAGCCCACTTTGACGAGTGAGATCCTTGTCTGATATTCCTCCTGTAAAAAGCATCGAAGCAAAGATTACTCCACCCCTTGGCTCTATCCCAACCAGTCCTTTTAGTGTGTTGCAAGACTTGTAATCGCTGTAACACTGACTCTGGCGAGTCAGGGAGCTGGGGCGCTGAATTCTAATCTCTGTTGCATCAAGTATGAGTAATGTGTTTGGGAATTCTTTTTTAAAATGTTCTGGCATCATTTCAATAATTGTATCGCGATGTGGCCACATGTTGATGGAGGAGCATCTAAAAAACATGTAGTTAATCCAATTGTTAAAAAGGGAACTTGCGTCTTGGTGTGAAATTGTAAATAAATTGCCTATGTGCATAAAATCAAAATTCTGTCTTAATTTGATCAATACCAAAAGAAGCTGATCTTCCATTGGCATTCTACTCTGTGAACCTACATTTCTGGTCATAGTAAAGGGTAACACCCGAGCCCTGACAGGGATTAGGAAGTCATAAAGAACTTCAAATTGTTCCTTTGTAAATCCGGTGTAATACACAAAACTGTTCTTGTTATTCTGTAGAAAGGACACACCAAAATCTTCTTTTCCTTTTTCTTCCTTGTTTGTTTGTGTTGCTCGCTCCCGCAAAAGTTTCTCATTTTCAATTATCAGTTTGGCTACGTGCATCTTCAGTGTGTCATTTTCTGCAGCCAACGCCAGCATGTCCAACAGTCCAGATCCTAAAAATGATATGATGAAATCAAATCTAAATGTTAGTTAAGACAACATACCAATTATTTTTATTTCCATTTTCAGGGACCTCTTATTGAAGCAATAAATGAGCCTTTAGATGCAGAGACCTGTGGGGATTTTGATTATCCAACAGAGGAACACATCGACAGCATCATGAAGGAGGAGCTGAGTAAATACAGCAGTGAGGGGACTGCCATAACTAAGGCTGAGGCAAATCAACTGGAAAGCAACACCAAATTACAAAATGAATGTAATATTTGGCACAAAGAAAGACAAAAGCGAATAACTGCATCTAATTTTGGAACAATTATGAACAGGAAAAAAGATTTTAATGAAAGTTTTCTGCGAAACACCTTCAAAAACTCAAATTTCAAATCAAAACCAACATCATATGGCCAGGTCAACGAAAAGGTAGCAAAAACCATCTACATGAAAAAGACAGGCTGCCACTTGCATTCAATTGGATTGGTTGTGAATCCACTCTGTTCATTCCTAGGAGCATCTCCAGATGGAGTTGTATGCAAGGATGGGCAGAGTGGACTCATTGAAATTAAATGCCCCTATGCTGCAAGAGATTTTACCATCAGAGAAGCAATAGAAAAAGTCAAACTTTTCTGTTTGAAAATTAATGAGGGTGCAGACCAGATATCACTAAAGAGGTCACACAATTATTTCTACCAAGTGCAAGGACAGCTTATGATAACTGGTGCCCCCTACTGTGACTTCATAGTTTACACCAGGAATGATGTGTTTGTTGAGCGCATATATCCAGACAGAGAGACTATGCAACACCTAATTACAAACTTAGGAAAGTTCTATGTGGAGCATTTCAAGGCCTTCTGCTGTAGAGAGTAGATAAAAACAAGATTGCATACCATTATCATCCTGGGTGTGTGGAGTAGGGTCCTGGGTGTGTGGAGTAGGGTCTTGGGTGTGTGGAGTAGGGTCCTGGGTGTGTGGAGTAGGGTCCTGGGTGTGTGGAGTAGGGTCCTGATGCTCCATTAGGACACTATGCAGATGGATATATCCATAAATGTGACTATTAACAATAAATGTGACTATTAACAATAAATGTGACTGAGATTTGTACCACAGTGTCTTAATAATCTGTCATTGCACGTCTCAATGTATCTTAAGTTGAAAGACATCCTTTAACTAATGGTTTCAGCAGTGGCACTCTTCCTGGGGGGCTGTGGCTCTCTTCGCAGCTTTGGTGGGCGCCTTACTGATGATGGGCGATCCAAAGGTGATGCTGGCAGGGGATCAGGGTGGTCTAGGGTCGGTATGCCTTCAACGAAGTGCTGGTAAATAATGATAGAAATGCTGAGTTCACATGGTCTCTTTAAGACGCTTTAAAGAACATTCATGCAACACTGTAGGGACCACAACATATAAAATATCCCACACCAACTTGCTTTGCAACTCACAATTCTTTAACATCGGGGTTTACTGCCATGGTATGTTAGAACTGGGAGATTAGTGCTACTGCTAACAGACACAGTTTAGACTAGCAGTCACTACCCTTTTTTCATTGAATTACACTGAGACAACTGAATTAGCTAATATCCAATGTCTAATGGTTAAAAACAAAGACATACAACTGTACAGTACCATGTTATGATGATACAAGTGATGTGACCATGAAGAGACTGTAGTCTACTACTAGCTGCAAGCGTTGTTAGGACAACAATAACGGTCTTAGCTAGACTACAGCTAACGCTAGCCAGCCTCGGCCATTTGTTTGACTTTAATGCCACACCATGATGCACAAAAACAATAATCTGTCCTCCATCGATTTAGTATTGAAACGACTTACCTTTGAGCAAACGTAGAAATGCTTAGCTGTGCCGTGGTTTTTTAATTTGTTGATGTTCAGCTGTTGGTGTGGTCTGCCGCATAGCTTTATCCAACGTAAACATTTTCCAACGTCCTTTGTTGGCTTCGGGAAAGGGAAAAAAACTGCGTTTTCTACTCGATCCTTATACCTGCTGTCAGTGTTGCAGGTCCCATAACAACACCGTTTGACCATTTTAAAAAACACCAATCAGCTGAGTAGTGAAGGATCTTTGGTTGCTGTGATCGATGACAGACAGATGTCGGACAAGATGACGGACATCAGTGAACTCGGTATTAGAAGCGTTCTGATTGGTCAGATTGCCTGTCAATCAAACCCTGGCGAAAGGTCAATTGGTAGGTTTTCTTGATTTCTTGGGATGGTCAGAATCTGTGACAAATTATTATTTTGCTTGTTAATATACAGTTTAGTTTATCCCCATATGGACATTGTTGTTCTTATTTCTTGTGGTTTTGCCTGGGACATCGTTTAGCCTTTCGTTCAGATGGCCGTCGTCTCGGACAAGTCCATTTAGGCTGACAATAAGAAGGCAGAGCGTGCAGGACTACTAGAGGATGAAGGAAAGAGGCCTCACTCTCGCCTCCATTCTGGTGAACTGTGGGATAACATTTACAGAAGTATCATTTTGGATAACTTTTGAGATGTGTGTGTTCTTTTTTTATCTTTGAAATATGTTTTGTTTGAAGGTGGAGGTGCAGGAAAGGATTTCTATAAGCCAAGCAAACAAACATATAGAGGCTCAGCAGCAGCATCTCTTATTGGAAAGATGAGGCGAGTGCTTTGAATTAGAAACATGGCTCTGAACACACTTGGACAGATTTTAAATCAAAACTAGCACAACTCGACGATGAATCTGGATAAAGGTTTCATAATTTAAAAGAATAAACAAAAAAAACAACAGAAAGATTCATAGGTGTACCAGAGATGGTCATAAAAGGGTATGGGGAAAAAGGTAATGTAATGAAAATGGATATTATAGGCTGTGCAAAGAAGATGCAAGCCTGTAAAATAAAAACAACTGCTTTAGTAAACCTTTGTTAATCAGAAAGATCCTAGGAGTAAAACCTGGCTCGCGTCAAATGCATTAACCTACTGAGTTTTGAGCACTGAGTTGATCTGCCAATGGAAATACGTTGGAAAAACACCAGTTGACATTGTTGGCTACTTTGGTCGAGGCTTCTAGAATACCAAGAAAGCATATTTTTCAAAAGCCAGTAGAGTCAGTAGGGGCATTTATCTGGATTTCAAGGCTGAAACGCATTACAATCAGAATTTTTTATTTGATGCTATCCACATTCAAGTACCTTAGGCAATGTTGTTTGTGGAATTTCTCAACATGGCTTAGATATCCCTGCATCATGTCGACCCCCTTGGCATTTCCAGAATGCTAATAGTACTACTTTGACAATAAGGACTTTTTGGCTCTTCATCGTGTCCTGCACTTGCCAATAGTTGACCAAGTGGTTCTAAGTCAATTCATTATTGTATACATACTGTATGGTCAATGAACACGTTGACTAGGAGGAGAAATCCATACTTTTCTTGGCAATGTTTTGGCTTTTATTAAAGTGGATACATTACTTTAAATAAAATGTGCCACAGGCTTTTAAAAGAAAGCTGGTCGCTACCCATTAATGCAAACAATGTCCGGCCTCACATTAAACAACTCATCAATTGCTTCCCATAAGAAGAACTTTGGCTGTGAGACAAACTCTTTATTAACCAATTTCATCATTGTATCGATTTGTCATCAAGCTAAAGCTATTCAACATACCCAACAGGACCCACATTAAATCTGCATTATATATTTAGAAAGACATAGAAGTGTTGGCCAACTCTTTAAACTGCAGCCTGGCAATGAGAGAGCACCGAGGACACTATAGAGAGATGAATGAGAGGTCACCAGGCTGTTATGACCAGGAGGGCCGTTCCCCTGCAATGACACCTTCAACCTCACCATGCTGCCCAATGGCGGGCACAGGAGGGGGCTGCTAATAAGCAATGTGAGAGAGAGAGAGAGAGAGAGAGAGAGATACACAGAGACAGAGAGAATATGCTTGGGAGTTGAATATGAGTGTGCCTGCCAATTTAGGAGTTACAATTGGGAAGCCTGAAAGTAAGGTATAACACTCCAGAAACTAATAGAGATATGCAAAAAGTTAATCTAATTACAGATTACAGCTCTCTATGGGTGTATGGTTGCTTATGGAAAATAACACAAGAGCATGGTGCAAGCTGTAAATGCCTGATTTCGCTAAAGATAGCACAAGAGAAGATGGCAAGGAGTTATGCAAGTCAATGTGATGCATATGTGCAGTATGTAAATGTGTGCATTCTGAGCACACATTCTAGCATGGCTGTCAGCAGCGTCCGTGTGAGAGACGGTTTTCAATGACACAAGTGACCTGCTCTATTTGCATGCTATCATGGCAAGCCAGAGGAATCCATCGACCAAGGTCATTATATCAGCAGGAAAGTGAGACCCTGACATCTTCCAGGAGCCATCATTACTCGCTGGTGAATATTGATATGGGGGCTCCTACTCACATGAACCCTGCCGTCTGCATGCCACGACATCTGTATGACCGATACACCTCGACAGTCACTTAAAGCGTGCCCCATTTCAACAGGAGCTTGGGAATTGAAGTTAGTCATCTAGGGGGACTGGCAGATATGATCCATGCACTACATTAATACATGGCTATGCTATCGGTGGCGGTGAGGGGGGGGGGGGGGGGGGGGGGGGGGACTCCAAACAAATGCATTTGCCTCCTGGCAGGTTGCTGCCGTGGCAGAGGTTGATTGATAGTGCGCTTTGTGTTAAAGTGGAGCAAGGAAGAGGCAGGAGCTGGGTGAGGACAACAGGGTCCGACCCTCTCACCCAACAAAAAAAACGATATTCTCTTGGCCTCCTGGGTCCTGGCACACCACCAGGGTGCTACATGGTCCTCTACCTACACATACAGTAGTCCTTGGAAAATATGCACATATGCACTTTTCTTCATCAGCCCCAACTGCGAGCATTTTTAAATCCAAGTTAAAAACACTTCTCTTCTCCTGTGCTTATGATTGAGCTTGTTCTAAGCACTTTAAATTGTAAATTTAATTGCACTATGTCCTTTTAAATCATGATTTTATGCTGCTCTTATAGTACTTTATTTTCTTTCTATTCTTTTATTCTTGTATTTTTTATTGCTTTTTATTACATTCTAATTTGTATTTCAATTCTTATTGTTCTATGTAAAGCGCATTGAGTTGCCATTGTGTATGAAATGCGCTATATAAATAAAGCTGCCTTGCCTTGCCTTTTCTTGACTACTTTGGTGTTTGCCTTGAAGGGACTGCAGATCACACACTATAAATGTACCCGGTCTTGTCGCCACTCTCATGTGCATTATTGCATTTTGCTAGATACATGTTTATGTGTTTGGATAAGCCTATGCTTTTTTGTGTATCGTGAGTTAATAAAATTTGCAGTCATTCATTACAGGGGGAAATTCTCGGCCTAATTGGATTTGTGCCAGGTCATTAACCAAATAAGCACAAACAACCTTTAGCAATTAGGGTGGTATTTAATCATCCATCATTCACCTGGATAGATAATTGAATACCGCCACCTACCACCTAATGTGACATTGCTTGGTGAACATACGGCGTCTCTACAGTATAGATGAGAAATTAGAAATTAAGGGTAAGGAAACAACAATAATTACATGAGACAAGGATAGGGCAATATAGGAGATTTACAAGTCTCAAACTGAAAGTAATGTCGTCTCATTTAGAATAAATACAAGGAGATTATGACATTACCACCAAGACCTACATGAGACTTTAACATCTCATTTCAATTAAAAGAAAAACAGCTCCCAATATCAAACAAAAAGACTGCAACAACTTGTCTTGAATGAGCACTTTGTGTGCTGACAAAGCACTCCATATTTGTTTGGCTTCGTCTATAAAATAATTTGACACATGAAGCATGTTTCTTTAACCCAGCCCTCTGGTGTGCGCTGACATACACATGACATGTCTGCTGGCATTATGGAAACAGATTGGCTTTCATGATCATATTCCTCCATCCCTGAGAACTCCACACACAGCTCCATCAGTCAGCTGTGCCAACCAATGTTATTTTTTTAAATGTTTGTTTTTTGTTGTGCTGGTATTTAGTTGTGTGTCAACCTGTGAGCATGTCAACATTTTTTTTGCTGTAGCCAGTGAGGCCTGTATTAATGGGCCCTGTGCATCCAGCAATATATGATGTACATCTACCACATCTAATAATAATAATAATAATAATACATTTTATTTATAACGCACTTTACATCAACTCAATGACCTCAAAGTGCTACAATGCACATACAAAAAAAAAAGGATTAAACAACATGAAATACTTTAAAACTAACAGAAGAAAACATTAAAATAGCAGTTTTAGCCATAGGCTTTTCTAAAAAGATGGGTTTTAAGGCCTTTCTTGAAAGAGTCCACAGTCTGTGGGGCCCTTAAATGAGAATGAGAACTGTTAATGGGGAAACCAGGACACCAAGGACACTCTTACACACACACACACACGGCATGTCTATTTTTTATTTACATAAAAAATAGCATGTGTATGTGAGAAATGGAATACAGGGCATTAGACTTGTGGGTTACGCTAAAGTGAATTGAAGCATGCAGTTGTTTTTGTTATGCTCGTGAGACTTAAAGAAATAGGTAATATTTCAGGAGAGGCTGTAGGCGTCAGAGTGTCTGAGCCGTGTCTTCACTGGTTTGTTCTGAGGTGGTGGATGATCTTATTGTCCTTGTGATGTGGACATCTGAATTCGTACTTTTTTAATTTGAGATTGCTGGTCAAGTTGTTAGTGTGGCTGGCTGCACAAAGATTGGTGTAAAAATGTGGCATGGCACAGAGATATTGTAGATTGTAGGTTTTACAAGAATTACATGTTAGACACCTTTCCCCGATTGAGGAATAATCAAACACTACAATCAAACTACAGCTAGGTGACTAAATATGGGTTTTACAATCACTGTTTCTGATTGGTTTACATCAGTGCCTCTTCCAGATCAAGTCACCACTTGCGTGGAAAGTGATATCACCTAGGCCAAATTTAATAAGAAAGATGCCTGAAGATAAATGACAACCACAATCAATCACAAAGTAGTAAAATCAATCATGTAAGATTAAAATGGGAGAAGGAGCACTCAGCACGGCGGTGTTGGGGCAGTGTGTACTCCCAGCACCGTGGGGCTTACCAGGCATCATGTGGTAGGTTGAGAGTGATGCTGCCTTTAATTCTGTCACCAAAGTGGAGGTAGCCCAGTGTCCCCAAGGTCACGTAGAGGACGGTCACGATGCCCATGCCAATGTTCAGGGCCATGGGGAAGCGCTTCGGATCCCTCATCTGGTTCTCCAGGGGCAGGACCTGGACAGACATGAGGTCACACTTAATAAAAATCACATTGCAGACTTCGATGGTCCATTATAACTTCTTGGATTGTATTGACTTATTGAACTGCGATCAGTATTGGAATATGCAGTACCGAGCCTATAAATAAATGTTACAAGAGACATATTGGATTTCCTAATCCACTTTGTGCTAGGTAGTACAGTAGGGGAAAAATGTAACATAAAAAAGAAAGTTACTACTGAAGAACATACTCTGTATAAATAGGACATTTCTTAAATATTTCTTCAACAAGTGCCGTAGAAAAGTGCAAAGAATAATTGTGGAATATACAACAGTTTACAGATAATTGTATAATTGCATTAGTGCCGTGGCTCCCACTCAGATAATAATAATAATAATAATAATAATAATAATAATAATAATAATAATAATACATTTTATTTGTAACGCACTTTACATGTTCAATGAATATCTCAAAGTGCTACAGAGTGGTTAAAACAATTAAAACAGTTAAAACAATTACAACAGTTAAAAACAGTTAAAAACAATAAAAACAGACATTGGTCATGCAAAGTTTAAAAGTATGCCTTCCTAAAAAGAAAGGTCTTAAGACCTTTTTTAAAAGCATCCTCCGTCTGTGGGGCCCGGAGGTGGTCTGGGAGGGCATTCCACAGACGGGGAGCAGCAGCCTGGAAGGCCCTGTCGCCCATGGACTTTAGCTTTGTCCTGGGGGGGCACAGACGGTGCGATTGGCCTGACCGGGTTCTGGAGGTGGTGTGGGGAGTGAGGAGTTCAGTGAGGTAGGTGGGGGCTTCACCGTGGAGACAGTGATGGGTGTGAAGGAGGATCTTGTATTCGATGCGGAGGTGAACAGGGAGCCAGTGTAGTGATTGGAGGACAGGAGTGATGTGGTCATATTTACGCACCCTCATCAGGATCCTGGCAGCGCTGTTTTGAATGTGCTGGAGCCTCTGGAGGCTCCTGCCAGGGATCCCGATGAGGAGTGCGTTGCAGTAGTCGAGCCTGGAGGAGACAAAGGCGCGGACAAGCTTCTCTGCAGCATGGAGGGAGAGGGAGGGGCGGAGTTTTCCAATATTGCGGAGGTGGAAGTAGGAGGTTTTGCAAATTTTGTTGATATGTTTAGTAAATGTGAGCTGGGGGTCGAATACGACCCCGAATACCCCAGATTTGTGACAGAGGGGCAGAGGGGAATGTTGTGGCCAGAGAATGATATGGAGGAGATGGGGGAGGAGTGAAGCTGACGGGTGGTACCGATCTGAATGGCTTCAGTCTTTGGGCTATTTAGCTGCAGGAAGTTATGGCTCATCCACGTCTTTATCTCCTCCAGGCAGGAGGTCAGTTGTGTTATACTGGCAGAGGGAGTGGAGCTAGGGGAGGGGGTGACCTTGATATGTATTTGTGTGTCGTCGGCGTAACTATGAAAGGCTATGTTGTGTCTGTTGATGATGTGTCCAAGGGGGAGCGTGTATATGGTGAAGAGGGTTGGGCCGAGCACTGAGCCCTGGGGGACTCCGCAGCCCACGGTATGGGGGCGGGATTTAGCATCCCCCAGGGCCACGTACTCGGTCCTTCCCGTGAGGTAGGAGTGGAACCAGTGGAGGGCGGTGTCAGAGAGTCCAATGAGGTGCTGGAGACGGTGGAGGAGGATGTGGTGGTCTACCGTGTCAAACGCAGCAGAGAGGTCGAGGAGAACGAGGAGGGATGGGGAGCCAGAGTCAGAGGTCATCAGGAGGTCACTGGTGACTCTGATGAGGGCTGTTTCTGTGCTGTGGGAGGGACGGAAACCGGATTGGAATTTTTCGTACAGTTTGTGTAATTTGAGGTGACTGTGGAGTTGGGCGGAAACTACTTTTTCTAATATTTTGGATATGAATGGAAGGTTGGAGATGGGCCTGTAATTTGACAGGACTGAAGGATCTAAGGTGGGTTTTTTGAGATGGGGCCTGATGAGAGCTGTCTTCAAGGAGGGTGGGATATGGCCGGTTTGAAGAGACAGGTTTATGATTTTAAGTATTAATGGACAGATGAATTGACTGTGGCCTTTTAGCAGAGGGGTTGGGAGGGGGTCAAGGGTGCATGTGGTCGGTTTCAATTTACTGATGATTCTTTCGACCTCCTGCTGCGTGGTGAGGGAAAAGTGAGGGAGGTGCTGTGTTGTAGTTGCGTTGGGGCTGATGTTTGTGGAGCTGTTCGAGTGTGGGAGAGAGGAACGGATGTTTTCTATTTTCAATGTGAAGTAGTCCATGAATCTATTGCAGTGCTCTTCTGTGTTACTGGTGTGTGAGGGGGTCTGTGGATTTAGCAGGTGTTTGATGGTTGAGAACAGTTGTTTGGAGTTTCCAGGGTTATTGTTGATGAGTTTGGAGTAGTGGTCTAATCTGGCTGTGGAAAGTGCTTTGGCGTATGTTTTTTGGTGTTCCCGGTAGGCCAATCTGTGCACCGTCAGGCCAGAGGAGATGGAGGCCCGCTCCAGGACACGACCCGACCGCTTCATATCCCTGAGTTCATCAGTGTACCAGGGGGCAGAGCGTGTGAAATGTACAATCCGGGTTTTTAGAGGGGCGTGGTGGTCCAGGATGGAGGTGAGGCTGTTGTTGTAGAAATCCGTCAGGCTGCTGACTGATGGATGTGGAGGGGGGGAGAGGTGCTGGAGGTGCTGGCTGAGGGAGGCGTAGTTGATGTTCTTTATGTTCCTAAATGTGATGTGGCGCTGTGGCTTGGGTATGGGGGTTTGCAGGGCTATTTTAATGGTGATGGCGTGGTGGTCCGATACTCCGATGTGGTGTACGTGGGGGTCAGTTATTGCAATGTTTGTGATGACTAGGTCCAGTGTGTGTCCCCTATCGTGTGTGGGGACATTCACGAGCTGCTGGAGATGCAATGAATCAAGAAACTCCCTGAAGTCTTCAGCAAGGTGACAGGAGTGGGAGTCCATATGGATGTTAAAATCGCCCAGTATTATGAGTTTTGTGGTGGTTGTGGAGAGTGATGTGAGGAAGTCGTGAATATCAGAGATGAATGATGAGTGGGGTTTTGGTGGACGGTAGATGAGTGCTATTGTGGTGGAGACTGGGTGTTTGCACTTGATGGTGAGATGTTCAAAGGAGCTGAAATTGGAGACAGACACGGTGGATGCTTGGATGTCACATCGGTGTATGACGGCAAGCCCACCGCCACGGCCAGTTGTTCTGGGTTTGTCAATGTAGCAATATCCAGGGGGGCAGGCTTCGTTAAGAGCTGAGTAGACCTCAGGCTGTTGCCAGGTCTCCACGAGGCACATTATGTCTATGCCACTGTCCAGGATGTGTTGGTGAATAAATCCAGATTTATTGTTCAGTGACTGTACATTGAGTTGTTGCAGGGTGATGGGGTGGACAGGCTGAGCTGTGTTGAGTGACCGGAGGATGCTGTAATCCACTGCGGGGTTTCTGAGTCGCCGACCGTGGAGGAGATCAGCTCTGTTAGTCCCGGTGATGGCAGCGCTCTGATGACGTGGCGGATGACGCATCAGTTGCGCGACGGGACGTACAGCCGACCAGAGCGATGGAATGCCGGCGCCGCTGTCATGTTTCCCGACAACAAATGAACGCCGGGATCCTCGATGGATGTAGCGGGGTCGGCGCAGGAGTCCGTTTCGGACGATGGAGGAGAGGTCCTTTGGAACCCCGCCGCACATGAGGCTCCGGAGCTGCAGGCCCGAGTAAGACAGCATGGTCTCAGTGGGACAGAGCGCCGGCCGGTGACAGCTGTTAGCTGTTAGCTGCTAGCTAACGTAGGCTGGAGGATGGTGGCTGCTGGCGTGGTAGTTACCGTTGTTGGTAATCCGGAAAGGGTTGTCCAGTAGCGGGGCAACTTGACGGGAGTAGTCAGCCACCAGTCCCAGGCTCCAGGGCTTCGGAGTTGGCCGTTGCCGAAGACCAGGGAGGACACGGTGTTCCAAGGCAGCTATGGCGGGTAGGTTTTGCCCGCACTTAACAGTAGAAGTGTTAAGTATCGTCTTTAAGATTCTTTATAATCTTAGAGATAAGATGAAGGGTACCTGGCTTGCAAGCATATCTCATGTACACCACCAAGTCCTCTGTAGATTTTACCAGCAGCATTACACTGAAGGTCCTTCCCTGGGGTGATGGGGATCAGCATTCCCAGGACAAACAGATAAAGAGAAAGCTGTGGTCCCTGCAGGCCAACCCCTTTTTTATTTTTTTCTCTCATGTAAAACAAAAAGCGAGTCATGACACTAGCTCATGACACTAGTGCTCAAGGGCAGAGGGGTGTAATTGGGAGTGTGAAAGGGGTTCTGATGGCACTGTCCTCACTGTCTCATTGCATCCCAGCGCCAGAGCCCTCTAATTGTTCAGAAGTGTACTCTCAAGGTATTCACATTCACACTTTGCACAGCCCCGGAGCCCTGAAATGTATGGCATGAAAGAAGATTTTTTTTAGGAAGAAGTCATGCATTATATTATTATTATATTAATTTTTGGCTGGACCGGCAGGCCAGCCCTATATCTGCAACGCTCGTCACTGAGTGACTGAGTGACAGAGTTGCACCATTGGTCGGCGTGAGCGGTGACATGGTTGTTGTTTCCCCATTGGGCGGGTAACAACCCCCGCAAACACTTCCTTGCTGCACCTGATTGGCTGAATGCTTTCAGTTGTGGGCTGTCTGCTTTTGGATTTCAAAATGGACCAACATGGCGGCTGCCTCACAAATAATTTCATTTAACAGCTAAATAGTACACTAAAATGTGTTTCTGAAAAAAATGTAGGCGAGAAATAAGCCATGTAAAAAAGGCATCTTGAAAGGCCAATCCTGCAGCACCATCAACAGCTAGACACTGTCATGACCAGGGCTAGACCATTGTTCTTCTCATGATGGAGTGGAGAGCTTCTTGAGGAGATAGGCTTGGCGGGGTTTAACGACCATATCTCTTCCTCATCCGTGGCTTTGGGATTCAGGGAAAGGTGGGAGAGTCTACCCTAAGCCAAGCTTAGGGTAGACTAGGGTAGGTAAATCTGTGCTGTTGCCCTCTTATGGGCCTAGAGGGACACCTTTCTATCCGGCAAGCAGAGGTCCATTTATCCCTGTGTATGGAAGAGGTGCCCACATCTCTCCAACCTATCCTGCAGGCAAAAATGGGTACTGCAATTGCTTGTTTTAAAGTAATAGGAAAAAGGTGTTTAGTGTTTTCCCTGTGATTTGACTTTAGTTTATGTCAACCAAAACTGTGATTATGAACCACTGTTGTCAGAGGGTGGTGAGATTTGCTACACCATCAACATCTGTTCTGAATCCTTTCATCAGCACCTCCCACCTCCTTTGCTACTGCTGCTGCATTAAATCCATCCACGCTTCTGCTCCTCTAATTCTGCTTTTGATTGGACATTCTGAGACAGACTGGTGCAGAGATGACTACCCTTGTGTAACTATGAAGTATGCAGGCATTTGAATCCAGGGGGGTTAAGTATAGCAGCCTTTTGTTGGACTCGGTCAACCTTAAAGGAGTGAACTACCACCAGTAATGTGAATTCACCTCTTCTGGAGGGCAAACCGTGAGCTATACATGCATGAGCTACACAAGGACAACATTGGCATATTAACCAATGGGATGCCTCTGCTTCACTGCTTTTAACCAATCCGATGACAATTACCAGAGACAGCACTGAAGCGCGGCGAAACGGAGATGATAATATGAGGCTACAGCCAGGAAACATAAAAAATAGGTGGAAGGCAGAAAGCATATGGGTATATTAACTATGAAAATTGGATAAGCATAATTTATTTTCCTGATGCAGGACTTCTGGATTCTGATTTATAACCTACATACCTAGCACCACTGATACATCCTCCTCACTGTCTCCTGGATCCACTCCTGTGCAGTTTTCTATTAAATGAGCTAAATTAGATTTACTGGAGCACCAATCTGCCCAAAAGAGACATTGTTTTCTACTTTGTTATTTTTATCTGCTTAGCTGATCATTTGGTTACGCATATTCGTGTGACAACTCAAAGAATATTAGTAGTTGTGTGTGTCTGTATGTGTGTGTGTGCGTGTGTGTTAGAGCTTTAATCAGGCCTGAAAAGTTTAGCACGACAAGGCTCAAGCCCGACAAAATTCTGTCTGAACCTTGACTCGAAAACCGCACCTCAATAACTTGTTTAAGCCCGATCCTGATTACAGCCAAAAATGTTCTTTAACATAAGCGGTACAAAATAAAAAAAAACTGCCTATTTTCTCCTCAATAAATCTTTTTGCTGTCATATTTTAATAGACTGTCACAACTTTACCATTAAACATAACCCACCGGTTCATTATTCTTGTTATGCACATATTGTTTCACACCTCAGACTTTGCTCTCTTTTTCTCTTGTGCAACCAAACTGTAATTGCCTGAGGCCAGCAGCCTTTTCACCTCCTCAACAGCATCCATTCTTTCATTTCTCTCTAATCCAAAACAAGGCATCTCACAGGTTATTCGATATGTTATTGGTCAGTCAGGTCCGATGACAGGGATAAAAGGTGGGCAGAGGGCTGCTGTCTGCAACGGATCTGACTGAGGTATGACACAAGTTGCTTATAGTGAACACGCGACTACAAAAAAGATTAATTAATAAATACAGCCCTAACCCGACATGAGCCCCTGAAATTTGTGAGAAATAAAGACAGGCAGAGATCTCAAGCTCTAGTGTGTGTGTGTGTGTGTGTGTGTGTGTGTGTATGTGCATTTGTCATACTTTTGAATTTTTGCATTCATGTTTTCATTCATGACACATTTCCTCTTTGCAAAAGGGACATATATATATATATATATATATATATATATATATATATATATATATATATATATATAATATTTAAATAACAATGAATGAAGTCCTGAGCAAATACTCCGCAATTATTTACACTTCTCTCTGTCAAATGGCACCTACGTTGATAAAAGTAGTCTACAAGCTCAAAATAACAGGGCTTGTACATCAGAATGCACTATGGGATTGTTTGTAGGTGATACTCTATATTGGGAGCCTAAAGAGAGTTGTAGTACGACACATTTCAACAATATAATCAAAAATATCTTGTGAATGGTGCGTGCCTATTCATCCAAAAATAGCATGGCAGTTTGGCTAAAGCACATTATATATCAGAAGTTTTGTGTGTGAGAGAGACACATCTCACATGAGAAATGCTGCAGCAGTTTCAAACAATCTCCCCATAATGACGAATCATTTCCCAAACAATTACTCAACGACCAACAAACCCCATTGCTACCAACGGAATAACTAATATTAACTAATATACTAACTAATATAACCCCTGTAATCCCAGTATGGCAGCGGTCATTGCCATGTGACATCACGATGTATAACCCTATTCTCAAATTTGTATTAAATCTATCAAGGTTTAAGCACAGTAATATTGCTGGAATATTTCTCAAGGAATAAGCTATCAGACATTAACCTCCTGGAGAAGCTGTAATCAAGTTTTATTTTCATTAACTTAAAACCTTCTGAGTAGATACGAGGCATGCATTAGGATGGGATTACAGTGAAAGAATGTATGTGTCAAAGATCTATGAGGTTCAATTAAAAAACATTTTCCTTGTATTCACACTACTCATGACCGGCAGAGACGCATTTGTCCTATTTTCACTGAAACAGTCAGAATACTGGAGTTAAAGTGCTTTGATTGAGAATAATAAAGTGAATGGTGGGTTTAGATTGAATCTGACTGGAGCAACATAAAATTATATCGACATTAGTGTTATTTTAGGCTCCCTGTTTCCATATTCATTTCAAAGTAATTGTGAAAACCATAATGATGAAACATTACTGAAACCATGACTTTTGTTGACTTTTGTTGTTTTTGTGAATTATTTAGTCCTGCACCCTCTCAGTCTGCTACTCATAATCCATCCCATCACACACACACACACACACACACATCCCAACATACAAACACACACACAATCAATATCCGAACACACGCACACAGACACATACACACACGGTGTCTTGCAACACACACACGTCACAACACACATATCCCAAAACACACGCGTACATCCATACCCCCCCCCACACACACACATAAACACACACGCAGCTCAACTACAGTGTGAGACTTTGCCAGGGCTTTCCTGACAGCTGCCAAAGGCGCCGGCTGCCAAAGAACACAACAACAACAACTCCTGATGCTCCTTGGGGCCGTGCCAGTGGCTGGCGGTCATTCACCAGAATGCACCAAGCTGAGCGGGTGAGACGAGAGTGTGAGACGAGAGAGAGAGAAGGGGTATGCTGGTGTGGAGAACCTGTTTGTGTGAAGCTGGCACTCAACAGGTGGCAGAGTTAACAAGCTACCACGCGGTCCCAATCCCCCGCCAGCCTCCACCGCAGCCAGACAGTTAGTGGTGAGCGAGTGATGCGGGCGCGCACACAAGAGCCAGGACTGTGTGAGAGGTAGTCTGCGTCTCTGCAGCAGGTGCTTTGCAAACTCTTTCTCTCAAGGCACACCGGCGTACTGATGAAAATACCAAAGCATGCTCATTATGTTTATGAAACGGCACTTGGCATGTATAATGTCTAGCAAAAAACACGTATGACGATGTTGAGTACTTCCCTTCCCTTCTTTCCTTATTCTATTTAAAATAATAAAAAAATAATAATAATATATTTTTTTTCATTTGGCATACTGCCTTGCATATTTCATGGAATTGACAGATTTTGATGGCACACTGCATCTGTGGTAAGTCATTTGAGAACCCCTGTCATGGAAATATATATATTTCTATATTTTCTTGGTATAAGACTGTAAAGCATTCACAGGTAGAGGAAAGTGTGGATTGGGAATGTGAGATGTGTGTGATCAATGTATGATGAGAAAAAGAGAGCAGTCCAGAAAAAAAATGGAAAAGGGTCAAAGGATTGAGGAAAAAGAGAAAGCCTGTTGAAACAATGTCAGAAGTTGTTTAGAGAGCCTGCAATGTTGCCATTACTGAGAAATACCGTAAATTGTGTTTTAATGGCACTGCTTTGGAAAGTTGCACGTACATGATATGTGCTGCAGAAGACTCAACTCGATCATTGTAATGTATTCATCTGTAATTAATCTCAACAGGACCAACACAGAGTTCACCTTTGGAATGGAGTGCCTATTGAATTCTCTTATTAAAGCACTATGAATGCATCCAAAGCATGGACGCATTACTGCACTTCTCCGGGGCTGGCTTCCAATGAATTTGCCCTCCATTACAACAGTAATTGGAAAAACAAAGTTAAAGGTCCTAGTTACTCTCCAATTCACATCTTGCCTCCCCAGTGACAGGCAAAACATTGTGTTGGATAATTGATAGTTCATGTCATGATCATTGTTGATAAGAGTAGGTGATAAAACAAGGTGAAAAATGCACTATAAATTG
Source organism: Merluccius polli (assembly GCA_030340625.1). Taxonomy (NCBI): domain Eukaryota; kingdom Metazoa; phylum Chordata; class Actinopteri; order Gadiformes; family Merlucciidae; genus Merluccius; species Merluccius polli. Next base: position 20,583 of record JAOPHQ010001990.1, on the reverse strand, counting down.
ATGTTGCCAACGTGGGAAATCCAAGGACTAGAAGTTGTGCATGTAGAGTGACTATGTTGGACAATATTAAAGATTACAAATGCAAGCCAAGATGAGCCAAAACTTCATCCCTTAATCCTTTTCTCCTGAGCACTTTTGTGGTTATACATAAATAAACAAGGCAACAGGGCTTTCTCTTATGGAGCCCACCAATCTCTCAAATAGTGTCCGTATCGTACTGAAGAATGCCTCCCTACTGCCAGTGAGACGATAGCATTGTCAAGTCAAATTTGTGTGCAATGGGCTGCAGCAGAAATGTGCTTTCTCTTACTTTACTCATAGTTTTGTATCATCTCTTTCTGTCTCCTAGTGATGTCGAAGTCATGACCCAACTCTCAACTGGGACGTTGCATCCTTGACCTGTTACGGAAAGCCAATGGGGTCAAAATGTGCAAAGACCTTACACATCCGATAATGACCAAATTATGATGATTTCCAATATGGGAGGCACATAATAAGAAATAGCCCACACCGCAAAGAATGTGATTTGTCATTCAGACAGCAAAATCATTATGGTGGTTCCATGCATAAAGGTTTATAGGTGCTGACCCATTTGAGTCAGAACCCATTTGATTTGCCATCCGGTGGTACAGCCCATCCCTTCACCACATTCCTCTTAGTTCCACTGGTTCACGAAGACCTGTATACATACATAAATACATTTGGTACACTACTACTACCAATACTATATGTGGCTAGTACTGTGGTACTAGATTTGTACTAGCATGACTGCGGACACAGCAAGATAGTCACAAAGCCCTATACATTTGCATTTCATAACTGATAGTAATTTTAATTAATAAGTAATAACTTCTGTATTGTTCCTCCTACAGAATCCTCAAGAATGTTCAGGTTCAAGTTCAAAAAGTAGGTTGGTGGATTTCTTTTTAGATTAAAGAGGGTTGAGTGAAAATAAACAAGGTGGTCGTGGTCTTAAAGTAGGAGAAAATTACAACGCGCCAGAATCGTTACGCACGTGCAGCTTTGAAAATCTGATCAAGACACGAGGCAAGAGTGAAAAACATATCGCACCAGTGAACACCCACCTTCCCACTGACACCCCACTCCAACAACCACCTCAGGTCAGCACACCCGCCTTCCCACTGACACCCCACTCCAACAACTAACTTAGGTCAGCACACCCGCCTTCCCACTGACACCCCACTCCCATATTCACCTCAGGTCAGCACACCCGCCTTCCCACTGACACCCCACTCCCACAACCACCTCAGGTCAGCACACCCGCCTTCCCACTGACACCCCACTCCCACAACCACCTCAGGTCAGCACACCCGCCTTCCCACTGACACCCCACTCCCATAACCACCTCAGGTCAGCACACCCGCCTTCCCACTGACACCCCACTCCCACATTCACCTCAGGTGAAAGCACAACCAGTTCAAAGAGAGAAAACTAATGATGCCAAAACTGCATTTCACCCTACTGAATTCTAAAAGGCAGCCACAACACTCAACATCAGAAAACCTACAGTTCCAGTGCATTACATATAGAATATAAAAACCTATGTGAGAGTGCACCTATGTGTCCACATTCGTAAACACACACACACACAACTCAGAATAAGTGAAATATTTAGGACCATTTGCCTTTCAAACCTGGGCAGACCACAAGGCCTTAAAAATGTATGGTCAATCAAAATGTATTTATTTGTTGAGGGTGAAAAAAGTGCCTTCCTATGAAACAAAAAAGCTGGAGATCAGCTCTCTGCCAACTCATCTTCATTTCTTGATGTTCCGTTATAGTGACTGTGCAAAAAGAGTAGGGCCGCCTTCCCTTTCAAGTTGCCAAGCAAAGACTTCAGCTGAGAGGGGAGAAGATCAAAGTCATGCAAATTCTGACTCTGATCCCCCTGCGCCACCCCAACACAAAAGAAGCCCACTTATTAAATATACAAATAACCTTCTGAAAAGGATGAGATGGGGATGTGCACCTCTGTTGAAAAAAAGATGAGCATTCCCAAAGTTCTTTCTTAATCATATTCTTTGCTTTTAACACTCCTTACTTCTCTGTAGTTCACCTTGTCTCAGCCGGGGGGCTGAGGCAAGGTGAACTACCAATGTGCTATCTCTAAAGGAGGGGCCTCCCCCTCCTTTAGAGATAGCACAACTAGTTCTAAGAGTCTGTTCCATCTGCTGCCTCAAGCAAACAAAGCTTTTGACGTTAATGCGGAGACAGGTTTTGAGAACGATTCACAGCAGAACTAAAGCATCATGAAAGAGCTGGGGAAGGAGGAGGGGGGGGGGGATTCCCAGCACAAACTCTGCATTTATCCAAGCACACCAGGATTAGGCGATTTTCCGATAGAATGGTATATCACGGTTGTATAAGATGATGACTGTGTCCATATCAATACCGTCTCAAAATATGTCTCTCGTTATAAGCGCTTGATTAATTCTTTTCACACTTATTCAAATTTCTCTAACTGCCACTGATCTGGGGTCATGTTTACTGTCCACTGTTGTCATTTGAGACTATGAAGGTGAAGGCGTAAAATTACATTGTAGACAAGCAACATGCTGGATGCATGTTGTGTCGGAGAATAAAGGCATTAATGAATTACCTTTAGCATACATTGAATTCAATTTGTTGACTTTAAATCCGCAATTGAATGCCAGAACAAAATACCTGTTTTTTATTTTCCCCCCAATTAGACCTAGGTTTATGGCTTTATGGTCCATATGTGCGCAAAGCTTAGGCTATGTAAATATTGATGAGAGCGAGGTATAAAGTGCTGGTGGATTTCTTTCTTACTCCACGACCTTATAAAGCAGGTAAGATGAGCAAAATGAGTAAGGTACAATTATGTCTCTATGTCGGCATACATGCAGAATAACATTCAATACAATGCTATTGCCGTTTCAAGCTGGCTGGCTACATCACACACATCTCCCGGTGAACCTGCTTGCCAAAATCACCCTGTTTGAGGCAACCGATAGCCAGATATAATGCTGATTAATTTATTTCGGCTTATAGGCCTAGCCTAGCCTACTAACACAAAGTTATGAATAGCAAGCTTATGAAGGGCATAATTAATTCTAGTCTATTACTCAAACATGCCTAGTAGCCTTATACTGGATTTGTTAATTGGTTTATTATGTATGAAACAAGAATGGGGAAAAAGTGATTTGCAGAGGATTGCTTTCACCTTTAGAAGAGAGCGTAGTAGCTCATGGTACATTGTAAACAGAAGTTACTGTATAAGATGCGCTCTCGCTTAATTATACAGTACAAGTTGATTTTTTACGGTTGAACTGCAAACCTCAATGTTTTTTATGTAATGTGTAGATTTTTATGTAATGTGTAGATGTGGAGATGTAATGTTTTTAAAAAACAATGGATATTGCCCAACCCTAAAGCACACCTGCAAATTTCTCTACCCTTGTGACAGCAGATGGACAGAAGGAAAACATAAGAATTAAAAAGGTTTAGACAAACGCTTACAACAAGTCCACAGACTACTACAACCAAAGAGAGTCAAGCTGTTTTAGCCTCCGGCACCAAATAGACAACTTGCAAGCCAGGCTGTGGCAATTAAAGCTAGAAGAGTAGCAATTCTGAAGGTGAAGTAGGGCTGGGCATGGCATAGCTTGACAGGTGCAGCAGCTTGCTAACAAGATGCCTCAAAAAAGAGTCCAAGATAAAGTTATGAATACTTTTAGTTGGATGGCTCGTGTCAGTGGTGGTTAGAAAGGTTCCATGTGACTGAAGCCCATGCTATTTTCACAACACTTTTAGCATTAGAAACCAGGCTCCTTATTTACCTAGAGATCGTGTGCATACTGCACTTACATATCTCCACAAAGTGGGTTACATTATCAGTACTAAACAATCAATAAAAGGGATATAAAGTTGTACTGGTCTCTCCTCTTGCTTCGGGAGCTTTTATTACCATGGTTATATTCCTGATTGTCACAATACGAAACAACAATTAAATTGACCCGATTTTCCCACAGGAATCATTCATGTTTAACCTTGTCTCATATTTTGTGAATACAGAATGTGCAATTGGAGTTGTACGCAATGCACAAAGAAGGTGTTTATCACCATGGTTCCCACCGTGAGATATGATTCTGCTGTGACGTGCGGGAGGCCCTGCACACTGCAGCCAACCCCAGGAGAGAAATCGTTCTCCCTCAGAAGAAGTTGTGCCGGTGAATCGCTTACCCCCTCGCCACCTGATCAGTGTACCTCTTCATGGCATGCTCCTCATGGCTTATCTGCCCGGGGATTGGTGCGCTGATGACACGCACACGCCTGCCGGATAATGATGCTGTCAGTGTGAGCGAGGAGTCGCATGGGTCGTGGATCATTCCAATAGTTTGGATGGAGGGGGTGGGGGAAAGGAGGGATTTGGTGAGGATGTGTGTGGGGTTCAGTGATCCAGCACAGCCACAACTTGAAAAAATCTCTACTTATCTCATTGGCTAACCATATTCATCTCCTCCCCCACCCTCTATTCTTCCCTTTCTCTCCCTCTCTCTCTCTCTCCCCCACTCTCCCTCTCTCTCTCTATCTTGCCCTCTCTGCTATCTCCCGCTTTCTCTGCTATCTCCCTCCCTCTCTCTCCTGACAGAGAGATGTTGTGATGCGGGACCAGCATGGGTCTTGCTTGTGTCACGGCTAGATGGGTCAGCACGGTGACGGTCGTCTGATTGCTGATTAATTGTGGGGGGGCCGTGAGTGAGCACTCCTGTGCCCCTCAGTCAATATGCACGGGTACAAGCCCATACATCATCCTGTCCATGGCCAACACACACACACACACACACACACACACAATGTCTCTCTCTCTCTTTTATCTACAAGAGAGCCCTGACCCAGAGAGAGTGTAACAAACTCAAAATCTCAAGGAGCTTAAGGTTAGCATAGCATCATGATAACTTTCTTGATGACTTTGTTTTATTTGTTTTTCATTGACACACACACACACACACACACACACACACACCCACCCCCCAGTACACACGATGCTTATCATAGCATCTGAGCTCCGCATCTCCTTTTAAAATCAGTGCTGTGTTTGATCTATAGTGAACATGCCTGTTCAAATCCTGAAGTGTAACTAGACGTATTTGGAGATCTAGTGGTTCATAGGAGCTGCTACTTGCACACACAAATTGGTTATTTGTTATTGCAATGCAGAACAAGCCACACGTAATCACAACAACAGTAACAAGGTTAGACTGGAGGTGGAACTCACCACTCCAATGCCTTCAAAGGCAAAAATGGCCGTTCCGAAGAAGAAAGGGAACCTGCCCACGGGCGACGTCAGGGGGATGCGCCGGGCGTCTCCGAAATCCTACAAACAAAAAGATGAAGAAAAGGTTAAATATTCACACAGAGAGAAAGACACCCGGGGATAGAACAGGGTGGGGAGGTAGAAAGGGAAGAGAAACACATCAGTCACTTACATACACTTCCCAACACCCCTCCCCTTCAAAATCAACAGGAAATGAAGAAACTGATGATGACGATGACGATGATGAATGTGGAGGGCATTTAGGAGGATTTCAAAAAGAAACATTTGAAAAATCTAGACGAGAGAGAGAGACAGAGAGAGAGCGAGACAGAGACAGAGAGAGAGAAAGAGAGCGCGAGAAAGAGAGCGAAAGAGAAAGACAGAGACAGAGACAGAGAGAAAGAAAGAGACACAGAGAGAGAGAGCACAGAGACAAATATGAAAGAGACAAATAGATGAAGACGATGGTGGCAGGAGAAAAGGAATTAAATGGAGCTAAAAAATGGGTGAGGTGGAGTTGTGGGGACCAAGAGCCTGAAACAGGTTAATCAGAGTTGGATGGTGACCTAATGAGGAATTAGATCCCCCCCCCACCCCATTCCCAGTCGACTGTGTTCGCCCGCACTGTCAGGGCCTCCAATTACTCCTTTTGAAAGCATAATTCAGATGGCGTGATTTACAGGGCACCAGGGAACACAGTCACCAGCCTACACACACACACACACACACATACACACCAAGTCTCCACCAAGTCACCACTCACAATGGCGCGGTAGTGGTGCCCGACTTCACTTATGTCCCCTGCACTTTCCCAAATGAAAAAAGATGCACCAAATGTGTGCAATTTGCAGGCATTGACAAATGTATCACTCTAGTCCAGCCATTTCCAGACAAATCATTTATGCTAAAAAATAAATATACAACCTTTGGACAAACTTTGCTTGTCCAAGGTAGAACAGGTATTGTACACTTTATGTACAATACCTAAATATCTTTGTGGAGCTGTGGAGGTACTTGGGGCTCTAGATCTCAAGGTGTACAATATGGAGAAAACTTTGGGACTAACAAGTCTGGTACAACTAGTACTACTACCCTCTCAACCTCTAACCTCTTGAAACCTGACAGCAACACCGCTTTCTGCAAAAAGAAAGAAAAAGGAATCTCTCAATGACCAAGAGCCACACAGCGAGATACGAGAAACAATTATGACGGCTGTCATTCTTGATTTACGTCGATAACTGTGCTTCTAGACCTGTGTTGGTAATTGTCATTCTAGATCTGCGTTGGTAATTGTTTTTTCTCTTAAAATGACCTTGGAAGCTATCCAATGGAGTTTAAAGTTGTGCTTGCTCTGCTGCATGTATGACAAAAACTAAGGGAGTTGTGACACGCCACAAACAGGTGAATCTCTCGTATCGTAGGGTGAGATGAAAACAAACATATCTTTTTGTGTTGTTGCAGTGCTTTTTTGGTGAACTAACCATTGTAAGAGCATTATCTTTCACGTCAAACGTGCAGATGCAATCTTTTGCACTCGGGGCAGATAAATAGTACTATTCCATAGCTTTCACACAAACAAATGAAACAAGCTTAAAGTTGCACATACCTATACACAACTAGTACACACACACACACACACACACACACACACAAACTATAGATAACTTCAATGAAGAACATGCCGGCTAGTAGAGATAGGGGGTAGAATTATGTTGTCTGTCAATATTCATGATACTCTTATACTCTTTTAATTAAACACATTAATCCTAGTGGTAATCTTGACTATCATTTGTTCAGCAAATGATGGTAAAAAAACATTTTAAATGATTCTGTGTACCAGACTTGTACATGTCATTGATTTACCAACACAAAATCTGAAAGCTGTGTTCATTGTTCATTGTTCAAACATGTGGCGAGAGCAGAGATGGTTAGATAGATTCATGACAACCAATATCATAATCAAGGAATAAGGACTTTCAAAGGCAAGCGGGGCTATTCAGGAGCTTCTGAGGATAGAGTTGCAAAATTCTTAAATGCCTCTTGCCACATGTCTTCTACCAAACCCTTCACTAAGCAATGTTGTCTTTTCCCAAGTAGCTCATGTGAGGGCAGTTTGATGGCTGATCTAAGGGGCTGTGACAGTTAACATCTCAACAGCCATGTGACACATTCCACATGTCAGTAACAAGGAGAAAAAACGATGCAAAGAAATTAAAAAAGAAGATTAGGCTCAACATTATGGCTGAAAAAAAAAGAAGTCAAAAATAAGGAAAATCGTTAAGGAGAGAATGAAGTGCACAAATGTGCATATAAAGGTGTGTGACTCTGATTATTCATCTATAGCTCTGAGCATCTATAATCTTCTCACATCAGCGGTTACACAATTTCTAGTGAGCATATGCAAGATTGCATAAGAGAAACCTTTGCTGTGGATATTTTTGAAAGATGGTTTAAATGGTGTTGCCTTTTAAATCAATACTTCAAGTAGCAAAAGGGGAAACAAAATAAAAAAAGGTTTGTTAAAGGTTTGCAGTTGTTAGCACTCATGCAAGGTGAAAGGTGGTTTTAAATATGCACAGAGCAACACACATCTGCCGCAGCCTAGAAAGACGCAGATAACGCAGCACTAAAACAGTGAGGTGAGAGACATTGATTGACAACCAACAAAAGGAAAACAGGCAGTGGAATATATATATATATTTCTTTTATGACTTTGTTTCAGCTGCAGTCTCAGTATCAGCGAGTGGGCGCAGCGCCTGACATTGGCCTGTTCTCGTGGCAACAGGAATTCAGCCCAAGTTCAATCAATCAAACCTGTTGTAATATTGTTTTTGTTTGCATGCTGATTCCAGTGAGTTCGGAAAATAAAAAGTACAAGTAATTGAAGCAAGATATCTTATATATATATTATATTTAGTAAAAAGCAATTAAAGTACATCACTGTTTATGTAAGCTTTTGTTCAGATCTTGCAGATTTTTGGGTGATAGCACATTATAGTATTGAAAGATACCCAAGACTAAAAGTTTGTTCTTATGTCCTATTTGTCCTATTTTCTTAACATTTTTCTTACAATTACATTTTGTATCTATAAATGGTATTGTTGGGACCTTAACTAAACTAAAAATGACTCTTTCTATTTTAATTGCCTGTCATGTACGAATATGCAAAAATATATATGGAATGTACATGTACATGAGTAATGTCTAATGTAAAAACTATTCAAACTTTTGGGGGCATGCAGATTCAGTGCTGTTGACACTGACCCTTTCCTGATTTGTTTTCTGTTAGCAGTGCTGTTCTAGTCAGCATGCACTGTTATTATAAACTTACACTCAGGATGTAGAGGAAAATGATAACCACGCTGACGGCCATGCATACGTTGGCCAGGAAGCACAGCACGGCCATGTTGCGCAGCTCCTTCAGGAAGACCAGGGCGATGAGAAACGGCAGAGAGAAGAGCATGTAGAGACGCAGGTCCAGGTCCCAGGACCCTGTCGGAGCAGCCCCTGTCGGGTCAGCCACCAACTGGGCACTGGGCAACGGTGTGGCCGTAGCATTGGTCAGGGCCAAGATGCTGACCAGTGTGTTGTTCTCCTGGTATCCTTCCACCACCTGAAGAGGAGGCAGGCCGACAGACAGACAGACACACACACACACACACACACGGGTTGATTAACACTGCTTATAATATAGCCAAAGAAGTGCTACCTTTTACTACATTTAAGTCCCAGATCATCCTGAAAAAGAACGGGTTAAATGTAAATCCGACCTACAGCAACGACACTGCCTGTGTCCAGTTCATTGGGGTGATTGAATCCACTTTGAAAAAAAAAGACACTGTTCAAGGCAGCGCACACTTTTATTTGAGTTATTTGAGTGTGATTTATTTATTTGAGTTTGTCAAGCACTTTAAACATCAGCATTTTTTTAAACAATTAAGGTTATTGTGTTTTCTTGTTTGTGCAGTGATTTAAACAAGGAAAAAACATTTATCTACACCTTTATTCCTGTTCACAATCATTTACCGTCTGCGGCTAGCCACACTGGCCAGTGTGGCAGTTGCTCCCTACCACACGCCACCTTAGTGGCTTTTGCTGAGGCCGTCAGACACAGGACACAGGTAGATGTTGGTTGGAGAATGCATTTATTGGAGATGACGAGATGTAATACGTTACGTGCTGCCATGACTGGCTCTCTCGTGAGTGTGTGTGGTGATAGCTGGTTTATCCTGGGTGCCATGATTGCTCTGCACCACAGGTGTGCAGGCTGCATGGCACCAAGTCCCAGAGTCTCATCAGTCTGACTCAGGCCAAGTGAGGCTGTACACCAGCTATCAACCACACACACTCAACAACCATATTAAAAAGAAATATGATAATGATAATCTAAAATAAATCACACAATAGTAATAAGTAATATAATATATAAAAACAATTCACATCTATAGGTCCTTTTAGATCAGATGCGTAGCAAATGAACATTGCGAAAAGAAAGAAAAACAAAGAATAAAATCGGACAAACAAAATCGCGTTTGCATCAGTTACATCGCATCTATGCAGCATTTTCTAATATGAACCCTCAACCCACATTATAGCCTAGTGAAGACGAGCTTATGCTCTGCCTCTATGCCTTTTACCAAAATATCCAATGTATTCAGAGGATTTAATTATAATGGAGTTTCACTTTTTAATCCAAGTAAGGGAGATTATGATAAGTGTGTCTTGGTGTGCATTTGGAGCATTCTTAATACATCCATGTTTTGGAAACATTAGTTTTTGAGGTTGTTTCCCTATTCGATAACTAAAAGTAGGCTATCACTCTTTTGGAGAAAGTTGGTATTCAAAACATAATTGCGAACCGTCATGCTATCAAACGCAACCTATTCACGTACCCGTACCCACACGTACAAGTATGATTATTTTATTGACATGGGAACAACTAGTCTGTTACAACCGATACTTTTCTCAAATTTTCAAATGAATAATCAGCCACATTACAGAACTGTTTCCACCACTTGGTTGGCATAACGTTTCTCTGTAATGTTGTACAGAACTGGCCTCTCCTGAATCATGATGATCAGATGCTCTTCAGTTGCTTCATTTCAGATGGATATGTCGTGAAAACATAAGATGAAGTTGAAAAAAGTTTGGTGCGTGCCCTCTTGGCGAAAGTCGTTTGCTGCTTTGCTCACTTCTGTTCCAATCAGAGTGATTTCTATGCTCAATCGTCAAGGGCCGACTATTGCCACCATGCGGGACACACTGCAAAAACTCGGGACGCTCACCAAAGACCCGACATTAGCCAACGGCCAACTGCCGGCCCGGTAGGTCAGGGCCTTTAGGAAATGTCAGTTGTTCAATGGAGGAGAGGAACGTTGAATCACACGATCAGTCACTGAGTCATGCAACGACAATAGGTGGTCAAGGAAAATCGTGCCATAAACAGAGAATATATGTATTACGAATCTGATCAGTACATGAGTCAAACTGAAATTAAATGTGTTGTGTATGTGGGCCTGCTATTTGTGTTTATTTTTGCTATTCACCAGTTGAATAATGTTCTCACATTTTCAAAGCCTGAAGTCTCTTTTGGCTATTATGATGGGGAAAGTGTATTATCTTGCACAGCAAATAAAGCAGGACTTCTTTAAATTAGTTTTCATTAAACCAGAGTATATCAGCGCACTGCATCAAACGCTGTGAGTACAGAGCGCACTAAACTAAATTCCATCGCAGATCCTAAATCTGCACACAGTGACTCCCGAGAAGTTTGAGAAGTGTAGTGGGTGGCTTATCATTAACGCGCAGCTGGAAGTGAATAGGACTCTTGCTCATCGATAAGCACAACTCTCTTCCATAAGGGGGAAGAGCTAAGCGTTAAGGAGAAATAATGATCAGAAAAACTTTGCATCAATGTCTGCGACGGAGGAGGAGGCTTTGGGTTTGGTTCTTATCAGGGGGTTTTTTTCGAGGTCAAAGCGATCATCTAGTAAATTATCTGTTAGTTTCCCAACTCAATAAAATGAGGATTAGTGAGACAATCTGTGCAAAGTTAACCCACCTCAATCGGGAGCAGATTTTAAAGTTGGAGAATGACTAACATCCATCCTATCTCACATTCACATGTTTCACACTGGCTATCAAAATTAACATCATGGCTGAACAATATGTAGAAGTTAAACACAGGTGGGTGTTTTTTTTGGGATGCTCAGATCTTTTCAACACCAATAAGATCACTCTCTCTCTCTGTCGTAAAATAATAACAAATACGTTACGTGTTTACCAAGCAAGGTTGTTTACTTGCACGGGTATCAAGGGGATAAAACAATGCACAACCTGAGTGGTGAGACGAGGGACTGGTGGTGGCAGTAAGGACAGATGAAAATCAAAAACAAAAAAAGTCACGCAAAATGTCAGGTACACTGAATCAAAACAGCCTCAAATAATCCATTGAGGCACCTTAGAACATTTCTATTAAATAATGATATATATAAATATAATCCTATAAGGAGGATTACGCCAGCACCACTGGTAATAAGCCAGCTGGATGACGACAGGCATAAGCAAGCCCCAGCAGTCACTTATTGCAGCGCAACCAATCCCATCAGAACCCCACAAAGCAAAAGTTACAGATGACCGCCGTGACACACATGTGAGAATGTGCCATTAGAATGAATGATACATGTGTTCATGCGTGAGAGGAGGAGATGTGTACCTGAGAGATACAAGGTCACCTCTAGTTTCACAGCTGGAATCACAGAGTGCTACAGGAGACCTAATCTCTGCCTCTGCTGGATGCCGAAACAGAGAAATGCTCCTGATCACTTGACCTTAAAAGCATTCCCTGCCTGTCAGAGGGTAATCTCGGATCCATAAGTTCGACAATGCTATGAGCCAAACTTCTGGGGGGAGACTGCACAGTCCCTGGACCGGAAACCAGAAAGCATGAGGGGCGGAGTTACGCAGTGTTTCCTGTTTTGTTACGGATATATTCTTCCGAAGATAAACCCATTTGTGAGTGGCAACATAGAGGTTTCAGAAGATGATTTTAACAAAAGCATTTCTACAGTGGCCAGTCTACTACACAGGTTTGACTTTAAACCTTTACAGACACTTTGTCAAAGGATGTTGTTGTCCGGTGTCCGGACAGGACTTTTTAGTTTGTCTTCCCCACCGGCTATAGGAAGTATAGTTTACCTGTGCTGAACAAGCTCATGTTCACTGTTGGCCAACGAGGGATACAGACAATGGGAAGATGATGCTATCGTTTTAGTTATCAGTCCTCTTCTGGTTCCGAGATTAATTGTCAGCCACATCACGTTTGTTGTGGTTCAGCCTTTGTTTCCAGTAGAGACCCATTCCATGTAATGCACGTCTACAGATCCCCGCCCCCAGAAACATGAATGGTTGAAAAACATTTGAAGCAAAAGAAAATGAAACGCCCAGTTCACCCAGATTTGAGCTCATCTGCCATCAGATGAAATCTTCAGATCTGATTTGTGAGACTAGTCGGAGGGCAACGGACATGAGCACGCTCATAAAGAAAAAGGTGGATATGTATGAATATTTGGAAAAAATGTTTGCGTAGAATCTTGCACACCGGTCTTTAGATATTGTTATCTGAGGTCTAATCAGAATAAAAGCAGTTGGAAAGCAGATACAATGTTGCATGTTTTTTTGCTTTGCTTTGTTTTTTATCTGCATTGTATACACAGATTTTAGAAGGCTCAGTTGCTCTATAGCAGCGGTTCCCAAACTTTTTTTCCTGCGCACCCCCTTCTACATCCCAACCGGGTTCGCGCACCCCCAATCCCCACTTCAAAAAAATATATATATAAAAAACGCAACAAAGCTTTGTTTTATCGCCATATAAAGACACATGTTTAATCATGCGCAAATAACCAGAGCACGCATGACAATAACACCATCAACAAAGTTTCAATATAATGCAACAAAGCTACGCACAAGTTTCCACTTTTAAGAGGATGAGTGACAGACACGGCTCAGTGACAGAAAGTAGGCCTACGGTTATTTTCAGCCGCGTAAAAGAAAAATTGCAGCAATAGGCCTATTAAATGACCGTGGACCTATAGCATCATTATAACACAACGGTTATGGGAAGTAGAACGACAGTACATTGAATTAAATTGCAATGAAGTTACAAACGATCCGCAACATTAAGAGAATAGGCTCCGAAACAGATAAACAGGGGCCGGGATCCCACCTCGGCTGGCGCGCGCCGGCCCTCACTTTCATTGCGCCGCGGGGTTTCGTAGGACCCTCTGACTCGCGCGTGCGTTAGACTCCTTGGTCCGTGTTTCAAGACGGGTCGGGTGGGTAGCCGACATCGCCGCCGACCCCTTGCGCCAGTTGTATGTGAGCCGGATCCCCGCCCTGAACGACGCGACGCGGTTGGGACGCACTGAGGACAGTCCGTCCCGGTCGACAATCACGCCGGGGGCGAGGGGGCCCCGTCCCCAACCCCCGTGAGGGGGGAGGAAGGCGCAGCGAGATACTGCGTCCACGGCCCCGGGAAGCAGCGAGGTTGGAGCGGGGGGGGGCGCTGTAAAGCCAGAGGCCGAAGCCGCCGGCCACCTTCGCCCCTGAACCCTTCCAAGCCGACCCAGAGCCGGTCGCGGCGCAGCGGAGGAAAATAAGAACGTTTCTATCAAAAACTAAGAAATTATAGTTTTTTATTTAAAATAAAAGGGATTACAAAGGAAATGTTTACTGTTCATGTTTTTTTATTGTATGGAAAAATCCCACTTAAAAAACAGCACTGTAATTGTGTAATATTACACCAGACCGCCATTACATCTTTCCTCTCGCGCACCCCCTGGTCGCAGCTCGCGCACCCCCAGGGGTGCGCGCACCACTCTTTGGGAATGCCTGCTCTATAGCAGTCAGACCGCTGTTTATTTTGCAATGTGGCGATAAGGAGCTTTGCTCAGCTTTTCACAAATAAACCCTCCTCTATAACTATGAGCATAAACAATTAGAAAATAAATCAATTTATCATAAGTCTATGGATACACTTTGCATGTAGGGCTAATCTAAAGGCGCCAGAGATCATGGGGCCGGCATGTTGAATTAAGTGATGGACTGGTGTTAACACAAGCTCAAACTGTTGATTCCTGTGTGTGCATATGTGTGCACAATGAAAACCATGAATTTCATCTTTAAAACAAGCCCATGTTGAACCGCTATATGTTTTTGTATATTTATTTTGATATAAGAATTATGAATCGCAATAGATGAATAGCCACACTAATGGTAGTTTTACAGTGTCCATAGGATGATAGATGGCCAGCAGAAGCTCTGCCAGGAGACCTTTCACATGAGGGAAAGTGTCTTTTACTTGTTTTAAGGAAAGCAAAGAAAGAGCTCAAACAAAAAAAATATCCTATCACTATTTCAGTCTCAACCTTTCCAATTTTAAGATTAATTTAGCTTTTAGTTATTTCACTGCAAAGAAAAAGAAGAAAAAAGACCAATTAATTGCAGTCACGTTTAGGGTTTGCTTTCGGGAAAATTCAAGTTGGCTCCATCCATATGTGCCCATATATATGGAAATAGGGGCAGCCTTATCTATGAAATGTGATAAGGAAGAGATTGCAATCGTATGCAGATAGGGAAATATTTCTAAAGATTTGGGAGGTGGTGACTGAAAATGCTCATTAGAAATAAGCATTTGTTTATATATATATATATATATATATATATATATATATATATATATATATATATATATATAGTGGAGGAGGTAGTGGAAGTACTGATGCCTTATAGGCTGGGGCCAAAGTCTTGAGATGACATGACTCTAGCGCCTTCTAGGGACCGAGAGTTGAAGCTGCACTCCAAAGCAGAACCCTCTCAATAGCACAACCATACTCATTCCTAACTCAGCACAGGCCATTGCAGTAGAACTTTCATATGCCCTAAACTCCATGCCAAAAATGACGCTATATATCACTCTGCTCTTAGAGTTATTACTAGCCATCATTGTACTCTCTATGGAACAGTTTGCTGGCCCTCTCTCTCTGTGAGACAAGATCAACACTGGTATATGTTTATTTACTTCATTAGTGGACCTCAATATAGCAGCTTATCAAAGCCGCTCCCAGGACTGGATTAGATGTTCCTCGGGTCAACTCCGAACTTGGTTTGGATTGCTTTTAGATTTTGTGCTCCGGACTCATGGAATACCCTACAATGCACTTTAAATATTGATTCCCTGATAACATTGGGACATTTTAGAAATATGCTTATAAATCTTCATATTTT